>JANSVA010000218.1:21728400-21744500 GCA_025504915.1 Erythroxylum reticulatum
ATGTTTCCTCTTTGGCTTCATTTTTCTGTTTTCTTTGATTTTGTAATGTACAAATTGATGTAATGATGAAGATGGAGTAGCCATGAATTAAAGAAATGGAGAGGCAAAACATTTCGGTGTATCCTTTTGTGTAATTAGCATAAGTTTTGTGAAAACATAGATACTGGAATTTTGTTTCAATGGATCACATTTCAGTTTTTATTGTAAAAACAAGTGCTGGATTTCTGTTTCAAATAATCAAATTTCAATTTTGATAAAATATTAAGTTCTGGGTTTTTATTTTCATGAAATTAGTTTCGGTTTTAATGAAAACTAGTACTGGAATTTTTTGTCATAACAAAGATTCGGTTTTCTAAAAGTCTAGTGCTAGAATTTTGTTTTTCAAAGTGAAAAATTTTGGTTTTTATATATCCCTTTACATTTTGTTTACCAAATGGGCCGAATCATGTGAGCGAAGAGTTCGAAGCGGAAGATCAAAGTCCCAGAAGAATACTTTGGGCCTAAAAGGCTTGTAATTATTTTATGTTTCTAGGGTGGACAATCAAAAGTAGCTTTATTAGTTCATATGATGAATGGAGAAATGAATGCTTATAATATGTGATATTATGTGATTGCATGTCATTTAGAAACTTGCCAACCCTAGGCCTTGCCATGCATTCATTATGTATGAGATATATAATGAAACAATATAGGATGGATAATAAATTGCATCTAGACAAGATGGTATTTAAACCATAATAAACCATAATAAACCATAATAAAGACCATCTTTATAGTCCTTAGGACAACAAGGTATTTGTGTTGAAAAATGTGACTTTCTTGGAGGAAGAATTTATAAGAAATCACAAAGGAAGAAGTGAATTAGTACTAAAGAAGTTAGCTATTTCATCTAAACTAAGAGTTGACTTAGATATAGCATAGCAAGATGTCGAAATGGATTCAAGAGTTGAATTGAAAGAGCAACCTGATCATCAAGTAGTGCCTAGATGTAATGGGAGGGTTGTAAGACGACCATACAGGTTTCTAGGTCTAGGAGAAGGCATTATGGCCATCTTAGACTAAGAAGAAACAGATCCCTTTACTTACACACAAGGTATTAATGATGTTGATGTAGAGAAATGGCTCAAAGCGATGGAAGTGGAAATAGATTTCATATACTCCAATAAAGTATGGATCCTTATAAATCTACCACCAGGTGTAAAAGACATAGGGTATAAGTGGATCTTCAAAACGAAAAGAGGATCTGATGGAAAGGTAGAGACTTTTAAGGCTATATTGGTAGTTAAGGGCTATACTCAAAAACAGGGTATAGACTATCAAAAGACTTTTTCTCTGGTTGCTATGCTTAAGCCTATCATAATTCTTTTGGTCATAGCGGCCTATTTCGATTATGAAATATGGAAAATGGATCTCAAGACCACATTTCTTAACGGGGATCTTGAGGAGACCTTTTATATGGCCCAAATAAAAGGATTCATTGAGCCAAGTAATAAGCATAAGGTATGCAAATTGTAGATGTCCATTTACAGACTTAAGCAAGCATCTAAGTCTTTGAACTTTTGATTTGATAATTCTTTCAAAACTTATGGGTTCATACAAAACCAAGATGAGCCTTGTGACTATAAAAGGATAGAAGAAGGCAAGGATACTTTCCTAATCTTGTATGTCGATGACATTCTACTCATTGGGAATGATGTAGGAATGTAGCGGAATGTTATCTCCAGTTAAGGGAGGGTTGAACGAACTGTTCTTAATGAAGGATTTAGGAGAGGCTAGCTATATTCTAGGGATCAACCTTATGGGGATCGTAAGAACAAACTGATAGCCTTGTCTCAAATAACCTATATTAAGAACATGCTTAATAAGTTTCTCATGCAAGATTCTAAGAGGGGTTTCACACCTACTAGACAAGAAATCAAACTTTCAAAGGAGCAAGTACCTAAGACCCCAGATGAGGTCTAACGCATGCATAGCATTCCATATGCTTCGATAGTTATAAGTTTAATATATGTTATGCTTTGCACTAGACTGAATATCTATTACGTAGTAAGACTGGTAAGCAGATTCTGGTCCAATCTAAGAATGGAGCATTGGATTACGATTAAGTACATACTGAAGTATCTTCGTAAGACGAAGCATTTAATGTTTGTTTACTCTAGAAGTAACCTTATTCCGACAGGATATATAGATTCTGATTTTCAATCAGATGTTGATTCAAGGAAATCAACTTTTGGTTCTATATTTGTTTTAGGAGGTGGAGCCATAGTCTAGAGGAGTGCCAAGAAATATTGAGTTACTAATTCGACTATAGGGGCTGAGTATGTTGCTGTTTGTAAAGAAACAAAAGAAGCAGTCTAGCTCCGGTAGTTTTTGAATGATTTAGAGGTAGTTCTTCAGGTAGAAAAAGCCATCACACTTTATTGTGATAATAATGGGGCAGTGGCTAATTCTAAAGAACCTCGAATCCATAAAGCTACCAAACACATTGAGAGAAAGTATCATCTAATAAGGGAGATAATACAACATGGTGAGGTGAATGTGGTAAAGATTCCCACAAAGCAAAACCTTACTGATCCATTTACGAAGATGTTGTCTCAAAAGAGTTTTGAGGGTCATCTAGCAGGGATGGTAATGAGGGATATGTCAAACTTGCTTTAGGGCAAGTGGGAGGTTGTTGGTGTTATATAAATATAGTGCCCTAGAAAGCAACTGTATTTACTTAGAACTTAATTTTCTTCCAATTTCTTTTTGTAATGAAAATATTTATTATTAATAAAACAAAAGAGATTGGCTTTATTTCTATGAGCATAATATAATGTCATAAAGTACCAAGAGTCTTTTGTAAGTAATATACATATACATAGAGATGTATAAGAAACATGTATATTATTAAAATCTAAAAATTATTGATTCACAGTTGAATAATCAAATTGGTTGCTTTATTATGGTTTAGACTATAGTGTTGCGATTTATGTCTATGCAAGTAAAGGAATTCACTTCAAGGTAATGATAAGTTTCATATCATGATAGTAGTTGACTATTAATAATGACATTTAAACAAATCTGGAATTACGTATGGTTTAAAAAATAAAGTAGGTCGTTACTTTAATCTAAAAGCATACACTTAAACATTCTTTTATTATGAACTACAATCTTAATGAGTGGTGAACTCATATATATTTCATTATAATTCTTGATATGATCATAATGGATTTTTACAGAGTATAAATCCAATGTATGTATGTTGGAATTATTAATTGAATCATGTATCAGGGAACATTCACATAAATAAAGAGTTTATAGTGATATCATCACCTCTAGATATTTTACGGAGATTAGTGATTAAAATAGTGCCAGTAGTTTGATGGACTAGCTACCTATCAGTTCTTAACAATAAGATGAGATCTTGGGTGTTAATTACCATATAGAGTGAATCGGGAGATTTAGAAGGAAAAATAAAAATAAGGGCAAAACGATAATTTTCCCCTTTATTATACGGATGGCTATTATATGGCTCATAATAGAGTTTGCAATTAGACATCTAATTTGAAACACGTGTTCTCATAATATTTAGTAATTCAAGAGTTCAGCTAATTGTCTTTAGTGGAATGGCACTTGGTTAATAAGTTGGAATTAATTCTAATGAGATTAAATTAATTCTAGGCTTATTGCAGCTTGAATTATATAAGTCCAATTAGATGCTCCCCTTGGCTTCTAGGAAAGGTTATTAAGCAAAGTAAGAAAAATAAATAAAGGTTACCAGAAAGATAATAAAAATAGAAAGGACTGAATTAGATTCTAAATAATAACACTGAAACAATTTAATTAAGAGTTAATTAAATTGAGTTTTAAGCCTATGATTAAATGTTGGGCTTACACTAATTAATTTTTAATTAGAAGCCTAAAATGACATTTAATATTGGGCTATATTTGGGTTTAATTTGATTAATTAGATTAATTAAATTGAAACAATATTTATAAAGGCAAAAGGAGGGTAAAACTGAAATCTACAATGATGTAGATTTCAATTTTATATAGCTAAATGGATACATTTAGCATTGAATTGTTAAATATATGGTAGATTTCTATCGTGCTTCATCATCACTAAATGGTTTAATGGCGTCCTCATTAAATGGTTTAATGGTCTTATCATCAAATGATTTAATGGTTGTCATTTAATGTTGGCATGTAGAAAAACATATAAACCTTTTAGCATTCATTTGATTAAAGAAGGAGGTAGTGCATTTATTGCTCTCTCCCCCTTCTTTCATCATTTAACTGAAAATCAGAGTGTCTTCTTTTTTGTCTTTTCATCTAGCCATATTAAACAAATGAGAATGTGTTGCCTCTTTTTCATTTTGATTAAAAGAATGAAGTGGTGTATTGGTTGCTTTTCCTTCCCCCTCCTTTCATTCATGATCTATCTGAAATTAGGAATGAGAGGGTTTCATTTTAGTTCTTTCAACTAGTTGATCATAAAAGGAAAACCTCTATAACATTTCTTCTCTTTTCCCATCATAGGATCTTGTTAACCAAGTTGTCCAAGAAGAAAAAATGGTAGATCGGATTGGTTAAGGATACAATAATGAGGAGTCAAAGTTATAACAAAGGAATCGGTAAAATTTAAATTATGTTCTTATGTTAATTATTTTTCTAATACCGTATCATGTATGGATTAAAACATGTTGATTTGGTTATCTTCCAATGGGTTTTAGTTTCAAAAAATGTTTTTAAAATATGCCGTTTAGTCAAATCTAGTATGATATTGTTTTTTGATCCAACATTATAACCGTGAAAGGTCCATTGATCCATGATTTTTCATGTGAGCATTAGTGGTGGAGAAATGAAATGATATACAAAGTTGTGGAATGACATGATCGCAAATGATGTTGAGTGTACTTATGGATATATTTTAGTTAAACACAATTTTTAAGTCTACCATTAAATTGATCAATTTTTGAAGATGATAAATATTGATTGATCATGAGTAAAAGCTTAGAATGTTGACTTCTTGCTATAATTTCTGAAAATCATTCATTTTTGCTTTTAATTATATATGTTTGGAACAAATGGAATTGAGTAAATTTTTTTAGGTCTTTGAGCTTAATATTAATGTTTTTCTTAGGGATGGATAAAAGCTAAGTATGAGGAAAATTGATAGGTACTTTATTGATTATTTAATTATTTTATAACATTTAGCAATTAAGGACATGAAATTGCCTATATTGAAATTCATGTGTAGTAACTAATGATTCGTATTAGGGATAACATGACCTAGGTTAAATGATTCATCATATATAGTTTTTGCCTTGGTTAATCAGTTTTCCTAACTCATAATGCTACTGCCTAATTAAATTTAGAGATCTTATCCTAGGTTATTCAGTAGTTAGGTTTAATTAACAGTTGTATCTTAATTAAACACTAAGGAAAAACTTAGCTTAATTATTAAGCCACAATTAATAGTTGCTATTAGAGGTTTGAGAACAACAAATCAATGAAATATGTTTAATTAGAGCGTAGGCTGAGATTGAACTAAAGAACCGGATCCCTACTGAATTCCCTACTTTTAACATTTTTTGCATTTTTCTTTAATTTGTTTTTATTAATTTAGTTTCATTTTATTTTCTTTTTTGAAAAAATCCAAAACCCCTCTAATCCTAAACATTCAATAATTTCATTTCAATAACTTTACATACACTCTCTGTAGGATCGAACTAGACTCACTACTACTATATTAGTAGTCTAGTTATTTTATTTTGACCAGTGTTACGAAGTGCTGTCATGTACATAAAAATAATAATCCATTATATTACAAGCCCACTAGGGAGTGTCAACATATAAGTTCTTATAGCTAATGCAGAAACTCTTGCTCCATTTTCCATGCGTAAGTTTGACTCTCCTTTGTTGATTTGTTTACTGTTCTTGAGGCCCTACATATCAATACATATGTGTGAGCCACAATCAATATCTAATACCCATATGTTATTATTAGAAACAGTATTAATATCAATAGCGAACATAACTAATGTAGATGGGGCATCTTATGCCTTCTTCTGCTTTAGTGACTCTAGACTGGCCTTACAATTCTTCTTCCAATGACCATCCTTGCCATAGTGGAAGCATGTTCCCTTATGGGCAGTCTCCTTAACTTTCTTTTTAGCATACCTCCCTTAGGCCTTATGGACTTCTTATTCTTTTGGTTCTTCCTTCTTGAACCAGAGGGTCTACTATCATCACATTCGTACTGTCTTTCTTGACAGATGGCTTAACTATTTTGAACAAGTTGATCAATTCAGGAATCATGGTAGATGTCAGTCAAACCAGTTAGAATTAAGTATAATTTATAATCCATCAGGAAATCCAAGGAGGCCAACCTCTCAATAAAGCCATTCATCTTCAGTGCATACTGCACTAGAGATGTCCCCTCAGCAATCTTGGAGTGGAATAGCAACCTCGAGGTTTCGAACCTTTCAAACCTAGCTTCCTCATTAAACAACTCCCTCAAATGATAGATTATGATATGAGCATCCATAGCCTCATGCTATTTTTGCTATTCTGGTGACATAATGGCTGACATTATGTAGCTATCCATCTTATTATCATCAAGATGCTTTATGTTTGCCTTCTGATTATTATCAAAACCATCAACAGCAGGGAAATCGGGAAGTAGTTCTTCTAAGACGTAGCCTAGTTTCTCTAACTTGAGAACTATTCTTAGGTTCCTAAGCCAGTCTACGTAGTTGAGTCCAGTCAACTTATTGGCTTCTATAAGTGAGCATAGGTTCACACTAGTGATCATGGTGTTGATTATTGCAACCTAATGTCAAAGAGAGAAAAGATGTTATACTATACACAAATACATATCAATTAAGACTTTAATAACTATTTTCTTACAAATCCATAACACTCAATATGAAATCTGAGATAACTTGTATATAAGTTCTTTTAATGGGTCAATATCCTATATCTTTAGGAATGACCTTAGGTTTGCCCATCAAGCCACCCTAGGTTAATCGGTAGGTATCGTTCATACCAATGGCATTTATAATGAAACTATTGAATCTAGTGCTATCAACTGTTGATGTGTTCACATATATTGAGCTATCAACTCTTGATTCATTTACATCTCATGTACACTGCACAACTTCACCTCTGTCCATGTTGACCTTGGGTTTGCCCAATAAATCAATGCTTCTTGTTAAAACTGACATATTAATCCGAAAACCCTATTTTTATGTTTCGAACACATTCGTGTAAAGTGGGATTAGATTTGCCCAACAATCCTAACTCTAAAAGAACTCTGGATCTCACCATATTAATGGAAGGCATTACTTTTAATATTCTAAGTGAGGGGTTTCTACTTAGGTCTCATTTAACTAGGATGGTCTTATATATATCATATATATATATATAGTTATTATAATTATATAGCATGATATGGACACCCTAATTATATTGGGCTTAAGTTTATAACCATCCATCATGTAAGCCTATTCATACTCCTAACATGTATCCTCTAATGCATAAAGTTAAACACATCAAAATTCGTTGTGATAAGTTATGGATCTTACATTTTGGAAGTTGATTCAACTCTTAAATCGAATTTCTTCCTAAGTATGATGTTGGCTAAATTTAATATTGTATGTCATTTCAGTTTAAAATTTAATCTTCATCAAATTAAATTAAACTCTCAATTCCATAAATTAATTCGCTTAAAATTGATTATTTGATGTCAAAATTAAACATTTTAATTTTGTTTCATATGTCAATTTCTAGTCTTGCTTAAAAACAATGGTCTACTTAAATTAATTCAAAATTAATTTCCAAAATTTCTAGAACATCATATCATCATTTTGTGCATCTCCAGGTCATTTCATATTCATCAAAATAATTTTTTAATCACCCAAACATTATCAAGATAACCGAAACACCATTGGGATGCTAAGAATGACAAATTTGACATGTAACATTTTCTGGAAATCTTAATTCGAGAAAAATCATTTTGTCATGCTTCACTCATCAACATAGTATATTTTTATCAGATAAAAATATTTGTTAAGGTTCTACAACTAAAACATAAACATACAAAATTATCAAACAAAACAGATCCATTAATTTCTTCAACACCGACCAGATCTGATTATTGTTTGAAAATTATTTAAAAATTTTAAAAATTTATGGAAAAAGCACAGAGGTGTAAAAGCATTATAAATATGTTTACATAAATTTTATAGAATCAAAATCCATGAAAAAACATGTTAAACTTCATCAGTTTCGCCAACTAACAACATATGTTTAGCAAAAAAAGTTTTCCTGCATATTCTTAGAAATTCGACAACAAATATTTCAGTCACATTGAAATCAAATTTCAATAACTAAAACCATCTAAAAACAACTAACAACATATGTTTAGCAAAAAAAGTTTTCCTGCATATTCTTAGAAATTCTACAATAATTATTTCAGTCACATTGAAATCAAATTTCAATAACTAAAACCATCTAAAAACATGTCATGAGAAAATCAGTGAAAGAAATTTATGAAAAAAATCTTAATTTACTTTCGAATTTTCTAAGAACAAACCCACAGCTATCACAACCATGCAATCTTACTGTGCGTGTGATAGAAACTACATCTAATAGGTACAAGATGGCTTTGATACCACTATTGGTTTTCAATTAGGCATCACATCTCAGAAATAGTAGTGGAAAATAAAATAAAACCTAAAAATACATAATCAAACATGTGCCATTAGATGTAGTAAAAAAAGTATGAACTTAAGATGTGTACCTTACAAACTCCTTCATTCTTTGTTATCTTCACCTCTTTGGGTTGTCATAAACTACAACGATCAAAGGAGGACGTTTCTAATTATATCCATATGAAGAGAAAAGCCCGAAACCTCTTAGGAAGAATGGTTAGAACGCACACAAAGTGCTAGTATTGATGTATGTTCTTTAAGGAAATAATTTAGAGAATAAGTGTGTGTGAGATAAACTTTTTACCTTTCTCTCTAGTTTTCTTACAATACTATGCACAAAAATTAGTAAGTTCCTGCCAACTTTTGGCCTCCTCTAATCGCTATCATGAATGGAGGAATAATCGGAATTAACTGGCCATGAATGCCACTAAATTTGGCTTGAAACATTTGTTGGAAATGTAGAAATTTTTCTAGGCCAAAAGCCATGCAACACTTGCTTTCTTTCATTCCTTTGCAACGTTTCTTATCACAATCATATCGCAATACAATCCCCAAATGTTCTCTCATATCTTGGACCACTATTCAAACTCATTTTACTCATTCTTCGCATCTCCAATGCGTGTGACCCATTAGATTCCCAGTTATATTGGCTACTGGAATTAACACTTAATTCAAGCAAGTCATGAACAGTATCTAACAACACATCATGACCATCAATTGACTAAAAAGTAAGTAGTTTAACTACAAACCCTTCCATAGACAATGTTCTTACACAATTTGTCTTAGTTCAGAATATGGTTAAAGTGTCAACTCCCACTAAACTGACTATGTCACATCTAGCCCAAGTGATATTAGTTCTTGTCCCCAAGGCTCATTAGTCAATTAGATTTGTCACTAAAGACTATCTTGATGACATTTTTACTATAACTAGAGATTCTCAAGTAATGACCCCAAAAAGAGTCCATGAGTATCATCTCATTCTATCAGGAGTGGTGAATCCTTTATTAGCTACTTAATTACCTTCGAATACCTGAAGTTATACCCAATCACCACCCTATGAGCAACCTTTAAGAGATAATGAGGAATGAAGTAAAAATATAGGATCAGTATCCAAGATATCCTTGAACACCTCAAGTGTAATATCTCATCTCTTAAATTGTTGAAGGATTTAAAGTGTTAGACTATTAAGTCACATGAGTGGCATCATATAAAATGAATTTGGTACACTTAGAACATGATTTTATGATTTCAATCATATATATAATAATAGCATACACACATGACTTATGATTTCGAAAAAAATTGCAAAGATGGTATATACACTCAATTGACATATTCCGGGTTATGAGAGGCTCAAAATGAATGTGATATGAATTTGCATTTCCAATGTCTTGTAGTTTGGTTTACCAATAACAAGAATTGATGAACTACAAATTATAATTTGGAATTAATTAGTTCAGTTAGAAAATTGATGAATTAATATGTAAACCTAGTCTAGGAAAAATGTTAAGTGGCAAGACAAGTTGACACATGGAAAATTTGGATGACTAAACCTATAAAATGAGTGACATTTGGCATGGAAAATTTAGTGACAATTGGCATAAGTAATCAATTGACAAATGGAAGTAATGATTGGGTGAAAAATGGCCTAGCATATTGGTGACATTTGGTAGCTTATATATGGGACAAATGGAATGCATGCCTAGTGACATATGTCATTGAAACATGGTGACACCTTGCACCTAGTTAAATTAAGCTAATGCAGAAAATGTTTCTGTTGGAACATTCACTGTCTTCTTTTTTTCTCTCCACTGAAACTTGCTTCTATCTCACATCTTTGTATTTTGGTTTAAGTCTACCAAATTCATACTTTTACCTTTCCTAAAGTTAGGTCAAGAACCAGAACATTGTTGTTCTTTTTGTGGTCTTTTATATTTTCCAAAAACCAACCTACTTACACCTTAAATTTGAGATGATCTTGTGTGCATGGAGAGCTAAGTTAACTTGATGAATTGAGGTGGAACTTGAGCTAAACAAGTAACTAAAGTATTAATCTTTGTGGCATGTTATAATAGAAAGTTTATGATGATTAAATTGGGATGGATTACATAAGTGTTGATTACTTAAGTCTAAGGATATTTACACCATTGCTATGATGAGACTATCATTGACACTAGAATAGATTATCCATATGATTGTCTGATGGCAAGTCATCCAATGTACTTACTACTCTTAGTAAGCATCCACATGTTAACTCTAAAAAACTCATGCTTAAAGCTTATGAGTTCCACTTCTTGATCCAATCAAGGAGTATAACATCTGCTAGTCTGTCTGGATTAATAATGTCCCGACTCATTAATCCCATAACCATAGATAATTTAGATACTAATATAATTACACATGATAGGAATCTCATTATCGTGATCTCATCATGTTTTCCTTCATGCTATATAATGTGTCAAGGACTTCATTAATTAGATTTAAGATCATTAACGATTCATAAATAACATGAACATCTAATTAACGAAAATGCTTTTTAGTAATCATAAAGATTTGTATAATAAATGCTAAAGGAAATAATGAACATAAACATCAAATTAACAAAAATGCCTTTTATTAATCATAAAGGTTTGCACAATAAGTGCTAACTGAAATTGCCTTCAGAGCATTTCTTTAACAGTCTTAATGATCCAAAAATATAGCAAGTTGTAGTGGATTAAATTAAGGTGGTAAAACACAATTTATCTAGTCATTTGGAAACAAGATTAAAGAGGGAGAAATATCAAAGTTTACGGTAATTCAAGGATCATTGGAAGCTTATTTCTAACTGTAATAGGCATTATAAGGGAAGGGTTATCGTAGCATATAATTCGAATAAAGTTTTTGTCTGCATCAACCAATGTGTTTATCCTTTAGTTGATATTGAAAGCATAGGAAACACTTGGTTCACTTTTACACATACATCTAATTTTAAATACCAAAAGGATACTTTGCGGAATGATTCGGTATAATACAAGAATGTAGTGAATAATCACTGGCTCATTATTTATGACTTTAATTGTGCATCCTATTTATGGAATCTAAAGGTAAAAGTTGTTCCTTTTAGGGAATTTAGAACTTATCTTCAAAATCTAAAAGTTTGATCTTGGCCATAATGGAAGATTCTTTACCCAAGGTTTTGAATTTCATTTCGTACCGACTAGTACGGTATGGTACAAAGTAGAGGTATTTATATACCGATTGTAAATATTGAACAATACTGGCATATTTCTCCTAGTATCAACCGATACCTATGATATTTATAATACTGGTCATATAATGATTGGTATTGAAAATTTTGAGAAATATAGGAACTTAATAGCAAAATTTCCCCCCCTCTTTGTATTTTTTCCAAAGTTTTTTAATTAGTTATTTAGTTCAACTTTTATTTTAAATTAATAAAACTAAAAATAAATTATTTATTTAAACATATTTTAATATTTTATAAAATATTTATTAATAAAAAAATTTATTTTTGAATTAAATAATTTAAATATTATTATTTATAAACTAATATTTATTTTATATATTTTAATTATTAAGTCAAATTTATTTGAACTTTATATATATTTAAAATATTTTTAACTTTATTTTATTTATTAATAATTTTTGAATTAATTTTATAAACTAAATTAAGATATTTATAATTTTAATAATAATTAATTTTAATTAATTAAATATATAATATGTTCAATTTATGGTAAATTAAATAATATGTGTTTTTGTTTCATGTTTCAACTCTAATTGGTTGTTTCCTTATCATGAACCCTTATTGTCAATTGCAATAATTTGAGAGTTAAGGATATTTATTGTTCTTTATATTGGATTTTTAATGTAATTATTATTTATTATATAATGAAATTTGAAATTGAAATATTTTAAATACTTTATATTGTTAATTTTATATTGTGTGATGATAATTGTCTTTTTAATATTAATTGTAATTATTATTTATATGTGAAATATTTAATAATAATTATTATTTCATATTAATTATGGTTATTATTTATTATTATAGTTTTTGAAAATATAGTTGACATAAACTTATAAACTATATAGTAGAACTATACAATATGACAATAAACTATTTTGCAATTTTTAAAAAAATTAAAGAACGATTTCATAAATTTAAAAAATTATTTAAATGATACCAATATAATACTATACCAAAATCTAATCTAGTACTAAATTTGGTACAGTATTTATAACATTAGTAGTCTATATGTTAATATTTGTACTTTAAAATTTGGAAGATGAGTACATTCATTACTCTGGATCCACATTTCGTTGCTCAGACCTACTACTATAAGAGGGATCCTAAAGGGGTGTTTAAAGGGGCTCTATTGTTAGAAACTGATGGCAAAGGGACCGCTTCACTTACAATGACACCAGATTTTCTTATTTTGTCTTATGCAGGTCGAATTCCCTCCTCAGCTGGATGGCACAATCGCGCGGGTTCTGTTGGAATTAGCATGCGACAGTAGCAACTCATAGGATAGAGCCAACCTCCCCCAGGTTGGATCAAGCTTAATACTGATGGAGCCTGCAATTAGTCCTCGTCTTCGGCTGCTGCCGGCGGACTTTTGCGGGATAGTGCTAGCCAATGGTTCGGGGGCTTCCCTCAGAATCTCAGATGCTGCTCTCCGCTGACAGTGGAGCTCTGGAGGGTTTATACCGGGCTTACCTTAGCGTGGAATCTGGGATTTCGACGTATCGAACTGGAGGTTGATTCTAAGGCTGTGTTTGATGTCCTCTCTTCTTCAGACTGATAATCCAGGACTCTCAATCCCATTGTTCGGAGCATTCACTTGCTGCTTACAAAGAATTTGACTGTTATTTATCGACATGTGTATCGAGAAAGCAACAGATGTGCTGACTGGTTTGCTAATTATGCCAGGCAGCTAACAGTTGCCGTTACTTATTTTGCTACTATACCCATAGAGTGTCACATGATCCTTATAGAGGATTTATCAAGAGTCTGTTTTCCCCATTTTATTATGTAGTTTGTAATAACTGTTTACCCTTTTATAAAAAAAAATAACTAAGATGTTTCCTATTGAAGGGAACGAAACTTTGTCCTGATTGCAAGGCACAACCGCAACCTTTACGTTTGCATAACAGATGGCTAGGATGATCAGATGACTGGAAATTAAAAATAAATAATGTGAGGTGAGTTGAAAAAGGCCTCTTTTAGCTTAATTGAAGTTGTGGGTTTAAATCTGGTCTTATGTATACAATTATTTAAAATTTAAAGTAAGAGCTTCACTTCCCATAAAAGACCTACTTAATTTAAGTAAAGATGAGTTTAAATATAAATGATTTAAAGATATCTTTTCATTATTCATGCATTCTTAAAATAGTTAGTGAGGGAAAAAAAAAAGTTAATTGGGAACACGCATACAATAGCGTGCAAACTTTACTTGAAAAAAAGTGAACTGCTTTACCCGTTTTCTTGTCAAAGGAACACGTCATCATCACCAACGCCCAAATCTTCCCCCCGACTCCCACCGCTGCCTATGTATGATTCTTGTCCAAGTAGAAATGTCTCGTAACTACCAATCCTCCAACTTAGACTCACAGTTAGTGTCCACCTGTCCCCTATGCCTCCCTCGCTCTCTTTGTGGACTCTTTTTAATAAGCTTTTGTAGATCTTTTTTCTTCATTCTCGTCTTGTAACGCAAGCATAGGAGAGATGGCTGAAGTGATGAGCTTTTTCTTTGTGTTCTTTTTTGTTTCTCCCATCGTCCTTTGTCGGGCGTCTCTTTCTTCGGATGATCTCCCGCTGGAGAGGTCCAACTTCCCGTCGTTGCACGCCGAGGAGATGATTAGGAAGCTGAACCTGTTTCCTGCGGAGACGTTAAATTTGATGGAACACGATCTTAGTCTTGCGCAGAGGGTCGTGGAGAAGAGGTTCAAGTTTCCCAATGTTGTCGGTGATTTTGAAGGTGTTCCTGTCGATGATTTGGGTCACCATGCCGGTTATTACAAGATTTCCCACTCTCATGCCGCTAAGTTCAGTCGTGATACCCTTTTAGTTTATAATTACGTCGTTTCTTACTCTCTTGTTTATATTTTCTTGCTGGGCATCGTCGGTTTGGGATTATTTTAGTGGTTTTATGTGTGATAACCAGGGTTAGTGAAATTGGTTTGGGGGGTTTTCTTAGTACACTTTTCCGATCAGTTTTTAGTAGATGTGGACCTACCTTTAGGGGGACGTATTCAAGAATTTTAATCTGCCGGGTGAATTCAGAGTTGCAAAAACGACACTGCTACTTTTTGGTGTATAGACTGCCGATGTTGGGTTTATGCTGGTTGTTGAAGTTATTATGTCTGAAATTTCAGAGTTAAATCCTTAATTCCTTTAAAGGATATTGAGCTGTTCTTTAAATTCTGTGATATGTCCTTAACTATATGCTGTCTCTTTTGCAAAGGTAATTTTGGGATCGAGGAATTTGTGATACTATCTTAGAATGTGCTTGGAAGTGGCTTTTATTTTATTTGTAGCATTGTAAAATTGTCGACCAATTCAGAATGTTTAGTCGATAATCATGTGGTAAATGTTGATAATTTTTTTAGATCCTAGACTGCTTGGCTTGTGGTGCTTCTTTGTTCCTGTTCAATTAGCTGATTATTATCGTTGTTGCTTGTAGGATGTTCTATTTCTTCTTTGAATCACGCAACAGTAAGAATGACCCTGTTGTCATTTGGTTGACTGGAGGACCAGGGTGCAGCAGTGAGTTGGCTTTATTTTATGAAAATGGCCCTTTCACCATTGCGAAAAACCTGTCTCTTGTGTGGAATGAGTATGGCTGGGATAAGGTATCTGTTTAGATATTTTTCTCGCTTTTACTAGTGAATATATAGAACTGATTTTTTTAAAATTTCAACTTGTGTTTTTCCTAATATCAATCCTTTAGCCGGTTTATATCATTTAATTCATTACCAACTACAGATGTAAAATCTGTTCAATTTTAGTTATTTTACTTCTTCTTCTGTACGGGTGAATAATCAGATTCCTCTCGCTTTGTTCGAACTTTACCTCCTTTGTTTGGGTCTCTACAAGAGCTTCTTTTTGATCTCCCAATTCAAAATCAACATTCTAGCTGACCAAGTGGTCTTTATTGCTTTCCATTCCCAGTAGGAGTTTATGATTATCATCTACCATATTTAACAATCACCTAGTATACTTATATGATGTATTTCTATATTATGATTAAATGGCTATGATACATGGGCCTTTGAAGCTTTCCTTTCCATGCTGACAGATTTGAAATGATAGTTTTCTTCAGCTACTCGAATATAATTCTACTGGCATTTCATTGTTTTGGCTTGTTCTTGCCGTATGAAAACTACGATTTCTCT
>JANSVA010000218.1:21768207-21781226 GCA_025504915.1 Erythroxylum reticulatum
CTACTTTGAAACAAAACATAACTGAAAAGCTTGTCAGACTAATGTGAATGGAACATAGTCGTCATCCTCTTGCAACTATCATCAAGTTAGTTGAAGCATATTATACTTTCAAGGCAAAATATACTGCATTTATAATACTTATGTTTTAATTTTTCAAGTCAAGAGAATTAGACAAATTAAAGAAACAAAATGTTAAAGAATCACCCATACTTTATGATGGCCCCTCCCTTTCCAATAATGCTACCACAAGAGTTATTGGGAACTATTAACCTCACTTTTGTCCTTGGTTCCGCATCATGACCATCTTCAGTATGAAGCTGACAAACAAGACATCAAATACACAATTAACTTCAACAGTGCAGATCAATTACCAACAAAGCCTATTCAAAATGCATACCTCGCTAAGCAACTTAGCAAGAACAAGTTCCACTGCTTTCAATGCGTCATCAATTGATCCAGTTACCATAATTATTCTATCAGATGTCCCCGGGAAAAATTCATAATTGCGGGACAACTGAATTCTTGCTCCAGATTGGGACTGGAATTCAGTAATTGTAGCACCACCCTTTCCAATAACAGAACCAGCTGCAGCATTTGACACCAGAAACCTTATATATGTTGGCTTCTCCATGGAATCTAACAGGAAAAATACATGGATATTAGCATATAGTTTAAAAGCCGCAGAATTTGACATTCCCAATTCACATCCCTGTCAAAATATATGTTCTGCGCAGAGAATCAGGATACCTGATGTTTCTTTCCCCAAATAACATTTGAATTTGGGAGTTGAGATGGTGGGATAGGGATGATAGGTAAACACAAAATACATTGATGTGCATAACAATCAACTAATTGGTTAATGACAATTCCAGCTCAAATACTATAAAACCTATACCAGACAGTGAAGCTGTTGAGGAGCTCAAGAATTTGAAAAGAATAAGGACTAAATCACACGCATCATGTACTAATTACGTAGATCATAGTTGGACTCGGAATTATCAAGTGGTATAAAAGAAAAAAAGTGCTAACCTCGAGATCTAATCAAGGCACCTACATTTTCCATTTTCCGTCCAACAGATATGATGAGTAATTGCTACAGTTTTCCGGTTACCAAAGATACACCACTCCTCTTTATTACTTCACCCCACATCTTCCACAACTAAACGGACTAAGTTAGGGTTTAGGGTTTCCGATGAGTGAAAACAATCAGACGCCGGTCACTAACACAACTAAGAACACATTCAACACATTAAATCCCTATTAATTACACAATGCAATGGAAATTCAACAGAGAGAGCAGAACTTTGCACCGCCGCACAACACATAGAAGAAGGGCCGAGAGAGATGAGATACCCGAAGTAGGAGATTTAGGAGGGGTGGGAGATCTGTTGCGCGGCGGGTCTGGCGACGAGGCGTAAGACGACTCCGTAGATTCCATTGCTTCCCTTATCCAAATAACTATCAATCACGCACAGCAGACCAAACCCCAAGCAAACAGCCTCCAAGTAACAAACACAAAATATCATAACCTAAATGTTATGTCATATTTAATTAGTTAAGATCAAATTTAAGAAGTCATTATATTACATTTAATTGATTCACGTATTAACTTCTTCAAAGATTAAAATTTATAATAAATTAATTAGAAATTGTGTATTTTATACTACCTTGTAGAAAAAAGGGAAAATAGAATTTAAGTTCACTTCACCAAAGGAAGTTTTTATTTTTATTATAGGATGTAATGTTTTGATTGGAGAATTAAATTACTGAAAAGCTTCGGATTTGTAGGAGTTCTTTTTTATTTTTAAAAATATGAATAAAACTCAAATTTCCTTTTAACAATAATTTTTCATGAAAAATCAAGTGTTTTCTGCCTTATAAGTTCTGCAATCACTTTTCTATCACAAATAAAGAAGATTCTCTTAAATTTAATGAATAAAATTTAAACTTAAATTAGTGAATTGAATTATATGTGCTCAAACTAACATTTAAGATTTGAAGTTATTAAATCCATTCATTTATAGTCTTTAGATTAAAAATATGAATAAACAATGATGATTGATAAATTAGGTTGCGGAGAATCATATATTTAAGATTATTACTTTATGTTTATAATCTTTCCTTAATTAACACTTAAAAATCCTAGACTCTTAAAACAATTATGATTATATTATTGCTATGTATAAGTAATGTATGACAAATAAAATAAATATTGATTAGTTCTTTAAAATTCATGTAAATTAAAAAAATTTAGTCGTTGGATTTTGTGTTAATATTTAAAATTTTAATATAGACTATTGTAAATTTAGATAAGTTGACTAATGCACCTTTGTTATGTTTTTTGCCTAATTTTGGCAAAGATTTTGAGTTTGAATGTGATGCATATGGAATTAACATAAGGGCTATTTAATGTAGGATACAAAATTGATTTACTTACTTTAGTGAAAAGCTTAATGAGCTAACATTAAACTATCTTAGCACTATTTATGACTAAAGGAATTCATAATCCACTTTGGCCATATGAGAGCTTAAAGACTTTTGAAATCCTAAAATAAGCTTGATAAGAGATATACAAAATACTTGAGCTTAGTGAGATGTTTCCTTATATGATTAAGTAAAAGAGTGGAAAAGGAAATATTATAATTAGGCTCTGTTTAGTTGGGCTTATATCAGTGAAACTTTTGTTAATAGAGTTTTTTTTTTGTAGATCTTTTGTGAGATGAACTTTTTTAAGAAACCAGTTGACTGATTGGTTGTCATTTAAAAAAGAGCTTTTTTGAAAGAGCTTCATATCTGTTTAACAACATAAAAATAAAAATACTTTTAAATTTAACTATATTTTATTTTGTAATAAATATTATTTATGCATATAAATATTATTTAAAGTATATTAATCAATATGCAAAGTACAATATATTAATTATTATATAATTTAAATCATATAAAATATAAATGAAAATATATATGACCAAATCTTTTATATGGATTATAGTATAAGTAAAACTAATATTAAAAATAAATATTAAAACATATAAAAAGCCAAATAATATTTATATAAATCTCAAACTAAACCTGAAGATGAGTTTGTGGGTATTACGTGTAAAACACAATGACAAAAGGGACTAAAAATAGACTCATTAATTGATCTGAAAAATCTATAAAAAAAAGCTATTTGAGAAGCTCCAAATTTGAACTTCTTAAAAAGCTATATTTTAGTGGCCAAAAAAGCTATATTTATTAAAGAAGTGCTTTTTTATTTTACAGTCAAATACTCATTTTTCTTTAAAAAAAACTTTTGGTGGAGAAAAGTGCTTATTGATCTTCTAAAAGTCCATTAAAATAAGCACTTAGTATATTATCTACAAGCTATACATTGCTTACTTTATTACAAACTAATTACTTGGTTTCAACTTATTAAAAACATGTATGTTAATGATGATGATTTTGACTAGTGTGGAAAGCATATGTTAAGTGTGCATATAGGGAGTATTATAAACATTTTGGATTTTTGTTTAAGAAAGATAAACATTGTGTGCCTATATAAATTCTTTGGGTGCCTATATATGTTCTTTGCGTGAGTTGCTAGTTATAAGACTTATAGAGGCAGTGTGTGAAAGACTTTAGATGTATTGCTTAAACATTTTTCTAGCCTAATATGAAATAAGATGTGTAATATATTTATGATAAGAGTATAACATGTAAGGAAACAATCTAAAGTAATGTCACATGGTTGGTATATACTTTTACCTATATCTAATCAACTCTGGATTGACATATCTATGAATTTTATATTAGATTCACTTAGATCTCAAAGTGTTTATGATAACATTTTCTTTTACAAGTTTGGTAAGATGATGCATTTTTTGGCATGTTCTAAAACTAATAATGTAACACATATTACTTATTTATTCTTTAAGGAAATAGTATGTTTGCATAGATTATCTAGAACAAAAGTAAATGATAGAGATCTTAAATTTAAACCTACAAAAAATGACAATAATAAACATGTTAGTTTTCCTCACATATTTTCCTACGTATTTACACTTGAAATTACGTTACCTAATCATTTATACTTCACTCAATTTTGGCTTTTCTCGATGATATTCTCGTCACTTTTACCTTTTTTTCAACTTCTTTCTACAAACCCTTTAACAAAAAATTTGTCAATAGTCTAACCAAAATAATAAATAACAATGGAGTTTACAACTTTGGTTAACGAATTTAACAAGAAAGAACAAAAAGAGTGAAATCATCATAAGGTAGCAAAGATAAAGAAAAAAAAAGAATCGTTTCAAAGTAGGAAAAGTAATAAAACATTCTATAGCACACTATAACCCTTTATAACCAGATTATGTAATATAAGATATTTAGTTTTTTATATGCACTTTTAATTATGATTTTTATTGATTTTTTCCTTTTTTATTTTACATATATATGAAGTAGATTAACTAAAAACACAAGAGAAAAATGAACAACAACAACTTTGATTGGAGAAGATTTCAAGTAAATTTTAAATAGAAAAAGGATTGTGACTAGAAAGAATTGGGTAGGACTAATAATGAACATATAATTAAGAATAACAAGAAAGAAAAAATAAATACTTAAAATGATATATACCATTTGATATTAAGAGCCAAAGCTCTAAATAATGTGAATTATATGAATCTTAGGCTAAAAACCACATAAAAACCCATGTTATAAGGAATTAAAACCTTATAATCGTCTTTAAAATCAAGCAAGGAGAACTTGACCCTAATAAAACTAGCTAGGGATGGCAATGGGCTGGCCGATAGGCTAGTTCTACTAATTTTTTTAAGATTAAAATTGTAAAAAAAATATTTTTTTAATTGAGTCTGAGTTTGGGTACCTAACTCTTCTAAACAAAATGAGAATAGTTAGGTTTCGAGCTGGCCTAGGCCTGACCTATTGAAAACACTTAAATTTTGACTATGGGCCACCCATTACCATCCCTAAAACTAGCTGATTAAAACCAAAAATATTATGGCTTTGATTCTTATTATCAAGTTTTTGTTAAAGAACAAAGATGAAGTTCTCACTAAAAAGAAAGATCTCAAATTGTTTTCCAATATAATCAGAATGAATTAGATCAATAAGGTAGTCTTTAATAGGTATAAAATCCCTAAAAAACTAAAGTCTTGAGAGGAAAAGAACATTTAGCTTTATCATAATCTAATTAGGAATAACTAAATAACTTTGAAAAAATTAAATCTTTATATAACAAAAAAATTAAAAATTTAAAACTAAATAACCCAAATTTAGTGCTTGCTCAGCTTCTACATTGATGCCTATTAGCTTTTAAAACTTTATGAATACAAATAATGGTGAGTCTAATGTTGAACATAAGTATTAACCAATGTTAGTTTATTTCTATTTCTCAAACAATCTCATCCGATGTAAATCGATGCTTGATAATAACATGACACTGACCTCGATTACATTTTGTTTACAAGGTTATTTGACCTTTTACATTCCTTATTCTTCGTGTGCTAAGTATATTCCATCTTTGAGAACATATAGAAAAGTGATCAACCTTGGCAATTCATCTTACACACCGCGTCCTTTTCTTGTCTCTATTATTAATCCTTACAAAATTACCTTTATGCATTTGGCCTCTACGTTAGTCATTGTACTCCATTTCTTTATAAAAGGAATATAAGAACAGTTGGAAATAAGTGAAAGTGCAAACTAATCTCCATTAGCTAAGTTAAGAAGGAAGCATTTGGGTCTATTTTGGGCAAGAAAGAAAAATTCAGGTTAACTATAAACCATATCTTGATGGTAGTCAAAAAGCTTGAACAAAGGTCTATGCTTGATTGTCTCTAGATTTTAAAGTTTCATATCGGGTTCCCACCGCTGTGTTGTTTGTTAATAGGGTTGGTAAGGCTGCTCAAATTTATAATTAATTTGTTTATTTTGGATGCAAATGTGTAGGTGTTTGATGTTGGTGGCAGCTTGGAGATTGATTATGATTAGTCCCCTCCGCATTAATACCTGTGATTGTAGGAAAGTAAAAAACACAATATTAGGTAAGATAATATCAAGATAGATAAAATAAATATATTAAAAAGAAAAGAATTTACCATCAATGTTTTCATTAGTTAACCAACTTTAAGCATACATAAGGGCTTCCACGGTGCGATAATAAAGTCGACTATGATGAAAAGTAATGACCCAACCACTAGTACTAAATGCAGACTCTAAAGCAACAGTGGATGATGGAATAGCTAATAAGTCTAGTGCAATGACTTGTAAGATCAGATAATTATGTTCAGACATCTTTCACCATGACAATATATCAAACCGCTTACCTTCAGTTTCAAGAACACAATCTTCAAAAAAAATAATTTATAGCTCCATTATATAGTAAGAAATCCTAGCCCTTTTCTTTTTTAAAACTTTGAAGAGAATCTGTTAATAATGGTTAGAAGAAAAGGTCGAATTGGAAACTAAAGTTAGAGTTTAAATATCTGTTGCACTACTAAGATCCTGATCATGAGTTTGTTGCATTCTAACTTGATAATCATTCAACTATTGGTACCAAAATTGTTTCATGGTATGTAGACGCTTTTGAGCTTCACCATTGTAAAATGCATTATAAATATATTTAACTCCATCCATCTTGTATCTCGGGTCCATCACATGTAATACAGCAGCAATATCTCCATCCTTAGATCAATAAGAATTAAATTTCTTTGCCATCCACTTTGCCATAGTCTAAATAACCGCATTGGAGTCAAACACCCATAATGATAAAATAAGCTTTATGTTGGACATAATGCTAAAGATATAGTACGAAGTTGGATATTTTGCTCCTGAGAACAATTCAGTCCAGTTATTGAATAATTTCAACTTCATACAAAGTTCTTTAGCCAAGTCCCATTGATCTGATGATGGTACGCAGGTATATTGAGAATCTCTTTCGGCTAGTGTAATAAACAACTAAACATATGGGATTGTCAACTCCAACATCTTAAAGGTTGAGGTCCATCTAGTAGGACTATCCAAAACCAACTTCTTTAAATTCGAAATGCATATAATTTGTGCACCATCTTTAAAAGTTTCAACTATTTTAGAAGTTGCACTCCAATATAAAATACTATTTGGAATACACTTTATTGTTTCATTTATCGTCTCTAACCTATCCCCCAGAATCAAGTTAAGAATATGCACAAAACAATGCATATGAAATAACTTACCTTTAGCCAATAAGCTCCCCATCTGCATCTTACCTTTCAACTTCTCAATTATAGCATCATTCATTCTACAGTTATTGACTGTGATGGAGGATACCTTGTTGTCTATGTTCAAATTCATCAAATAGTCTTTCAATATGTTTGCCAATTTTTCACTTGTATATGGTGTCGGCATATAAATGAACATATCATGAAAAAGCATACCAACACGAATCATAAATTCATAAAATAATGAAAAAAGTCAATTCTTACATAACTTCCAATCATTATCAATATAATATGTCGTCACTGCATGTAACCCATTTTTTGGTTATCAGCTGTCCACATGTTCGTTGTTATGGCAATTCGTCATTGAACACTTGACAATGCTCTTAATGTTTCTCGCTTTTTGTCCTCATAAATTTTAAAAATATCATTCCTCAATGTAATTTGAGTTGGAACCTTGAAAGTCGATTGGAGTGAATTAAAAAATATCTTAAATCTTTTGCTTTCAACCATAGACAATGGTTGTTCATCTCCAATAATCATATTAGCCATCAAAATCCTTAATCTATTGCTGTAAAAATTGTTACAGTCATTTCATTCTTCCCTTTTATAAGGTTATGGGTCAAAAATATTTGACCTCCTAAAACCATCTTTTTTCTAGTACATGATTCCATATGTCTCTTTAAATGAGATGTTTCACCTTTCGAACCACTCTAATATAACTTTTGACAATAATTGCATTATATTTTTTCAATTTTGTTGGTCGATATAGTCTTCTTAAAGTGATTCCAAACTTCACTTTTATGTTGAGTAGCTTGAGTTTTAATTGAACTTTTATCCTCATTTGATGTCAAAATAAAGGTGTCCATTTCTACCTCCAGTACTAGATTAAAACTCTCAACTGAAAATATATGCTCATTCATCTGACAAAAAACATATAAATACTTGAGGTTAGAGATAAGAATATATTAGGAAATGACACATTCTTAATTAATTCCATCAGTATATCAAGACAAAGATAAAGAAAAGTTCAATTATATTAAATTACATTATCGTTTATTCCAAACATAATGATTCATTTCATTTGGATTCCAAAATTAATTGGTTCAAATGGTAACTTAGTTACTATGTAAATGCATGAAAGAAGGCAGTATGATATTGTTTTGTTTTAAATAGAATAAGAAGGAAAAACATAGGATTGACTGCAAAGTCGGTCCAAATTAATTGCATCAATCTTACGCAAGTCATATTTAGTTTTAACATTCAAATAACCACATGTTGCCAAATTCGAAAAAATGGGATAAATAACCTTAAATTATCTCTCCTAAAGTGAAGCAGAGACTATTTGTACTATTGAGAAGAGCCACTTCAACTCCATTTCTTATTTCTGTGCAAACATAAGAGCAGTTGCATTGTATCCACCTTTAGCGCCCATGCCACTCTCAAAAGTCCAGCTACTTTGGTAAATTATATCTCCATCAAATCCTATCAAATTCTTCTTAGAATGTGTCCTACTTTGTCTTCAGTCTTTACATATACAGAGTATCAAATTTTTGGCTCTCATGATCATGAACCATTTTTGGGTTTGAATTCCTTTATGTGATTGAGTTGGTCTATATTTCCATTGTATCTAACCAACCTTGTTACCTGATCAGCTTCTTTCTTTTACTTCCAAAACCATCCAAGTTTATAAATAGTTCCATTAATTTTGGGTTATGCAATATGAAAAAAATCTAAGGTGAAAATTCATGTTCTTACTAGGTTTATTGCCAAATGTCCAACTATCTCTTCTAGAATGAAGCAGAGACTATTTGTATGATTGAGAGCAGCCACCTTAACTCCATTTCTCATTTCTGTCCAAACATATATCTAACCTCACTTTGTTAACTTCACCCCTTCTTTTAACTCCCAATGGACTTCTCAAAGCCAAAATCAAACCCCGCTTCTCTATAACTATAAGCACAAAGGCACTATCCCAAAGTCCTCACATTTCTCTTCTTGTTGATTCTCATTTTAGTAACACATCAACAAGCAATATGCAATCTTCTTTCACTCTCTCAGTATCATCACATCCAATGTCTACTACCATATGATCTAATAAAGAAGCAAAACGACTAACAATCAAGAGTGCAGCATTTCATCAAACACTATATATGCATTATCTCATATTCCCATTATTAACATACAAAGTTCTCAAATTAACCAAATCAGTTCTCAAACACAATCAACTATAAATTAAAAAAACAAATTTGAGATGAGAGAATAAGAGATTACCTTATTAAGTACGTTGGAAGTGACTTCACAGTTCACATGGTTGACGATAAAGGATAGATGACACGAAGAAGAAGAACGAAGGAAGAATATGACATGAAGAAGAAGAATGGATGAAGAAAAGAGGAGTGAAAAACCAGAGGTGTGTGTGTGTGAGTGAGAGTGACTGGCATATGCAATGGCTACACTGGGTGAGGGGGAAGAGATCTATTACGTTTCGTTTAATGAGAAGCAAAACGACATCGTTTTGCTTCTATTTTTTTAAACTTCTACTTACTTAAACAATGTCATTTTTGCTTTCAACAAAATGACATTGTTTTTTCTTTTATTTTATGTAACTTAAACGATGTTGTTTTGTTGGCGGAAGTTATTTTAAACATGTAACAAAACGACGTCATTTTGCTATAAATAAAACAATGTCATTTTATTTTGTGAACTTGGATGGGCCAAGGGCCGGGCTGCTTGATTAGGCCACAGGCCCGACCCTACCACCTTAGCCCATGACCTTCTTTGAAGTGGCTCAGGCTAAACTTAGTCGACTCTTGAGCTGGTTTGACTAGGCCAAACCTGTTGACCACAGGCCGAGCTAGCAATTTTTGACATCCCTACTTGAGTAGACCTCTCATAGATTTATTGAAGAATGATGCATTTCTAAGTTCTCCTACTACCCAACAAGCGTTTGAGACTCTAAAACTTGCAATGTGTTCTACTCATGTACATGCATTACTTGATTTTTCCAAACTGTTTGCGCTTGAAATAGATTCTAGTGACAGAGATATTGGCACGATATTGATGCAGGGTCGTGACTTATTGCATATCTCAACAAAGCTCTAAGTCTCCAGAACTAGGGATTCTCAATTTATGACAAAGAGCTC
This sequence comes from Erythroxylum reticulatum, assembly GCA_025504915.1. Taxonomy (NCBI): domain Eukaryota; kingdom Viridiplantae; phylum Streptophyta; class Magnoliopsida; order Malpighiales; family Erythroxylaceae; genus Erythroxylum; species Erythroxylum reticulatum. Next base: position 21,778,553 of record JANSVA010000218.1, read on the forward strand.
TTAATAGTATTATTGGTCGTGGATAATTAGAGGTATTACCTAGAATGGACCTCTTTCATAATTAAAATAGACCATGACAACCTTCGTTTCCTTCTAAAATAAAAACTCCAAACTCATCTCCAAAAAAAGGGACTCTCTAAGCTATTGGGATTGGATTACTCAATTATTTATCATTAGGGTGTCAAAAACAAAGTTGCAGATGCTTTATCTCGTAAGCCAACTCATTCTTACTGTTATGCTATTTCCTATGTTGTTCTATCTTGGATCGAAGATTTAATTCATAGTTACATAAATGATAGTTGGGCACAAGAGTTTCTTCCCAATATGACACCGATAGGCTCTTTAAACTAAGGGGATTATACTCTGTGATAAGGGTTAATTAGATTCAAAGGTAGAATTTACATAGGCACTATAGAAGATTTCAGATCATGACTGATAGAATTCATGCATGGTTTTGCGTTGGGAGGACATCCAGGATCAAAGAGCACTTATCAATGTATAAAGGTGGTTTTTTATTAGCCAGGAATGAAGAAACATGTTATTGAATGGGTAATGTGATGCAAAGTCTGCCAACCATGCAAGAACGAGCAAATTCCTTATCCTGGACTACTTCAACCAATTGAAATTCCAATGCAGATGTGAGATCAAATCAACATGAATTTTATAGATGGGTTATCTAAATCAGAAGGAAAGGACTTCATAATTGTGGTGATTGACAAGTTCACTAAATATGACCACTTTATTTCATTGGCCTATCCATACACAATAAAACAGACTGCTTAGGATTTTTTAGACAATATTTATAAACTGTATGATCTACCTTCTGCTATTATCACAGATCACGATAATATTTTTACTAGTTTATTATAGCAAGAGTTGTTTACTACCTTAGGAGTCATTTACACATGAGCATCGCTTACCATCGACAATTTGATGGTCAAACGAAATGACTAAACAAGTGTTAAGAGAATTATCTACGTTGTATAGCTCATGACAACCCAAAGTCCTGGAGTTCTTGGTTATCGTTAGCAAAGTGGTGGTATAACACCAATTTTCACTAGTCTTTACAACTCACACCCTCTGAAGCCCTATATGGCTACACACCAGCACAAATTCATAGGCTACTGAGCGAAATTCTCCAGTTGTGGCAGTGGAAACTTATCTCTGAGACAAGCAGTACATGGTTATGACTCTTCGAGAGCAACTTGCTAGAGATCAAAATAGAATGAAACGTTAGGTTGATAAACAACGTTCCGAACGTGAATTCCCTATTGGTGACATGGTTTATCTAAAAATACAACCGTACAAGCAACTGACTGTGACAGCTCGCTGCTCTCTTAAGCTTTCAGTTCAATTCTACAACCCTTTCTAAATTACAAAAAGGATTTGCTCAGTAGTTTATAAACTTACCTTGCCCTCTACTGCTAAGATTCACCCAATATTTCATGTGACCCAACTTAAGCTTGTAAAAGGAGGGGTTAAATTTTCAGTTTCTCAATTTCCAGATTTTATTATTATTGATAGCGGAGTTATAGAACCTGAGCAGTGGTTGGACACCAGAATTTTTCATCTTAAAGGGAATTTGATCCCTCAAGTCTTAATTAAATGGGAAGTTAAAGATCTTGAAGAGGCTACCTTGAAGGATCGTGTTTTCATTGCCCAACAATTTCCAGATTTTCTTTTTCCACCTTAAGTACAAGGTGTTTTTGAGGGTATTGTAACAAATAATAAACAAAAGGACTTATTTAGTTATTATCAGGGAATAATTTGATATTTGTCAAGTTTGTTATTTCTGTTATTCAATGATTAAGAGATAGAATTTGTATTTCCCTGTAATTCTATTTCTTGCATGGAAGAAGGGCATGAATGGATTAAACAATATTCTCTCAATTTCTTCTCCTCCTTCCATCTTTCTCTTCTTATACCTATTCTTTCTTTCTCATTCTAATCGCTATCTGCTACATATACAACTGCTTTTCATTATTTTTATTTATCAACACGATGAAAGACTTAGTAACTAGGAAGAGAGAATTTCTTCAATTTAACGTATAAAAATGATGAAAATATTGATAAATTCACAAATGGTGAATCAAGTTTGCATTAGAGGTGGCGGTAAAATTGATCGGTGATATTAGTAAAGATATTTTTGAGATATTGATAAAATGAGTTTTATTATGTCAATGATATTATTTGATTTTATAAAATGAAGTGGATCTAACAAAATTTTTAAACACGACAAGATTTTTAAATCAGGAGATTTTAATATAATCCCTGGAATTACAATAATAGACAGACTTTACAAAAGGACATGGTTTTGTATTGAAAACGGATAGATTTGGGCTTTGAACGTGAAAATGAAAACAATAGGACTGAATATACCTGTCATTGGGCCCAGGTCTGTAATAGGTCCAAGAGTCGACCCACTGTCGCTACTAAAACTCAATCAAAATGGTTAAAGGGGAAAAAAAAAAAGACAGGAAAACAGATCTTAAATTTCGAAATCCCTTCCCCAGGACACTCACACCCAACGGTATGAATACCGTACCGTACCGGCCGGTACCGGTCGGAACTCGGAACCGGTACGGGTGCTAAGGTACCGGTGCCAAATACCGGTCGGTACCGGCCGGTACCGAAGATACCGGAAAATTTCGGGCAATTCCGTTAAACATAAAAA
>JANSVA010000218.1:21781326-21808807 GCA_025504915.1 Erythroxylum reticulatum
CTTTGTATTATTCTTAATTTTGTAATGGCATGATGATGATTGTCTTTGTTTATATTAATTGTGGTTATTATTTATATATAAAATATTTAAAAATTATTGTTATTTCGTATTAATTGTCATTATTATTTATTATTAAGATTTTTGAAAAGATGGTTGATGTAAACAGTAAACTAGTAAAGTGTATAGTTCAACTGTATAATATACTAATATGGACTATTTTGTAAATTTTAAAAATTTTAGGGACTATTTTATAATTTTAAAAAATTATCCGAAACGGTACCCGGTACCGACCGGTACCGGTACAGTTCCGTTCCAAAGCTCAATCCGGTACCGAACCCGGTACGGTATTCATAACTTTGCTCACACCACGCCGTCCATTCCCATCATCGCACATCTAACCGTCCAAGTCATCAATCCGCGCCACTCTGAATTGGCCTATAGTCCATATAAACAAATCAAAGCCTATTCCTCAAACAAGTCTTACTCTCAATCTTTAGGTGCATTCTAAATCTTGCGCTCCCCTTGTCAGAAAAAAGAATTTCTATGGCGCCAAAGGCAGAGAAGAAGCCAGCGGAGAAGAAGCCAGCGGCGGCGGAAAAGGCTCCAGCGGAGAAGAAGCCGCGAGCGGAGAAAAAGCTCCCTAAAGAAGGCGGCTTGGATAAGAAGAAGAAGAAGGCGAAGAAGAGCGTGGAGACGTACAAGATATACATATTCAAGGTATTGAAGCAGGTGCACCCTGATATTGGCATTTCCAGCAAAGCCATGGGGATCATGAACAGCTTCATCAACGACATCTTTGAGAAGCTCGCTCAGGAAGCTTCTAGACTTGCCAGGTACAACAAGAAGCCCACCATCACCTCCCGGGAGATTCAGACCGCGGTCAGGCTTGTGCTGCCCGGCGAGCTTGCTAAGCATGCTGTCTCCGAGGGCACAAAGGCGGTTACGAAGTTTACGAGTTCTTAGAGTTGGGGTTTCTGATCGTGTTTGTTCTTTAGGTGGGTTGGCTAGTGGACTAGGAGAACTTATGGGGCGTGTAGATACAGATGTGGGTTAAATTTGGATTTTCTAATCTTTGTTTTCCGATGTTTGGTGTTGCTAAGCCTAAGCGCGATGTATGGACCCGTAGTGTAGTGTAAGGTACTTATGACATCAAATTTTATACGTAGAAGTATTTTGACTTGTTCTGCAATCCTAATGGCCATCGTTGAGGCCTGAGGGTACTAATTCATTTAATATATCTAATGTCTAAAATGCGCCTTAGAGTCCTGAGACGGGCCCACCGCTTGGAAATGAGTCCAATATCCCTCTTAGCCTTACCTATTATCTATTATCTCGGAGAAGACGAACAATAGCGGTGCTTAGATTTCTTTTATTATTGCCGATAAAATGCTATTCAACTGCTCTACTTCTAATACTATAGGATGCTTCAATACCCTTGGCCTCCAATCTGCCTTCTATCAATCTTCAACCCCAAAGCCTTCGCTTCTAGCTTCCGCGGCGTCGCCTCCCAAAGCGCGATTCGTAGCGCGTCGTCGGGAGACTGTTTCCGTCAGGCAACTCGGACGCCCTCTAAGTAATGTTAGCAATATAACGTTGCTTTTTTTTAATAGTTTTTTAAAGAAAAATTGTTGTGTGGGGTTGGTGTTTTGGGATTTTTACAGGGTGTTTTGGTTGTAGCTGAGTACATGAGCTTGCCAGCCAGCCAATACTCTGTGTTAGATGCGGAAAGGATAGAGAGAGTGGACGAAAACACGTTTAGGTGTTATGTTTACAGGTTCAAGTTCTTTGCCTTCGAGGTTTGCCCTGTTTTGCTTGTTAAAGTTGAAGAGCAACCCAATGGTTGTTGCATTAAGCTCTTGTCTTGCAAGGTAATTTCCATGTAGGCAAACTTACCTTTAAAGATTATCTGTTCCATTTTGTTGACTGTGGGCGCCTGGCAGCTTGAGGGTTCGCCAATTGTGTCGGCACAGAATGACAAATTTGATGGTAAGGTCCTTACTAGGTTCTGTAATAAATCTTGATATTCTGCACTAGACATTTGGGATTGTTTGGTTTCTATAGTCCGTATATTAGGATATCAATTTATATAATTGTATATAGGAGTTTAGGACTTCAAGTGCTTTGTTTTATGGCATGTTGATTTCACTTCCTCACAACACATGCCATAATACTTGAGCTTGGCTTGGATCTTGTGGAAACAAAAATGTTAGAGTTGCGTACAGAACTGCTTATTTGTGATGAAAAGGATGAAATCAAGTACTTCCTGTCATGAAAGATGTGAGCTATTGATTTTGGTTTTTTAGTATGCCAGATGCTATGGGTCATGCTTTGACGCTGAATTTGTATGGAAATGCAGCTTCTATGGTAAATCAAATATCTTGCAGTGGCAACCAAGTGAACTCATCAGTTCAACAACTTACCTCAGATGCAATTATTGAAGTACTTGCTAGACTCTGTTGATGTCATTTAACCAACAATCATCACATAATTATTGTTTAAAATGACCCACTATCTTTGCATTAATTTTCATTTTTCTATATGAAACCAGGTTAGCATTGATGTTCCTTTTGCATTTCGACCCATTCCAGTTGAAGCAATAGAATCAACTGGGACTAGAATACTCGGACAAATACTTGGCCTTATGCTTCCTCGCTTTATGGCCCAGGTTTGTGGAGATCTTTGTGTTGGAACAAATCAAATATGCAACTTTGGTTTTTTTTTATCCGCATGGACCATATCTTGTCCAGTTGTAATCATATTTTACATATAAGTTACCATTTTTCTATTCTTGTTGTTAGCAACTAGCTCCTACATCCACTTATACTTTTATAATCAAACACTTCATTTGTTTTTCCAAATATAGACATGTTATTCTTTGTTGAGTATTGCTTTTTGCATGTTTGGGAGTAGATTGTCCCATACTCTAATCTCATTTTATTATTTCTTGTTGTCACTTATGATTTACCTTTTTCCTTCTTTTGCATTTTTTGAACCCTTATTGTTTAAAAGGCCCCCTTTTTGAAGAGTGTCTAGGAAATTTTATGAGATTCATATGTTGGCTCTCCACTTTGAAAAGAAATGCAATAAGAAAATGTTAAAGAGGCTTTCTTAATTAACTGCTATCATTTGAAAAACAAAAGATGATATACGAAAATGGGTAGGAGGGGGATTTCGATAGCATAAGTCTTTGGTAGTAGATAGAGAGCAATCTTGAAAGATACGCTTCTCTTTATCTTATATTGATTAGAAAAATCAATTCATTTTAGCACTTACTTGTTCGATCGAGTCTTGCATTCTAGCCATTTCTGGTAGTTGCATAGCCAATTCTTCTACTAAGGTGCAATCTTAATGTCAAAATTCCTTAAGAGTGTTATCTAAATTTGAATGTCAGCATAAAAACATCCTCATGCTAATTTGGGCATGATGATGGGATTTAGTCTCTTAATATGCTTGAGATGAGCATTCAATTCACTTCTTGATGGATCTTGCATTGTTATGACTAGTCAAAAGCGTTCTTATTTCAATCACTTTAAATTTCTGGATTTGTTAATTGTTCCATAAGAGTGAGAAGCAGAGACATTAACAGTAACAACAAAATAAAAACTAGAAGGATCTTATAGGAAGAAATGAGATGCAGAGCATTGTGGCATTTTCCTTTTTAAATAGACTCTATACATGGCTAGAGATCATTGGCAACCAACTTATGTTTTTTATAGGTAGTCTTTGTAACTACTAGAGCATCCAATAACAAAAAACAATTTCCATTTCCCTCTTGAATTAAAACTTATGAGGGCTATTATGATTTTTTAGTTATGCCTTTTGGCTTAACCAATGCTCCCTCAACCTGCTAAAGTATCGTGAATGAAAATTTTAAGCTCTTTCTCAGGGAATTCATTAGTGTATCCTTTATTGATATTCATATATACAATGCTTACTTCTAACATCATTTGGGATATCTCCTAAATACTTTGTAGTTGAGGAGGGGAGTAAGTGCATTTTTTTGAGCAAGACAAGTGGGCCTCCGTTTCAAGACTAGGAGTGCCAACACCTAAATCAATAAAGGATTAAGAGGGTTCCTTGGTCTTATTGCATACTACAGAAGATCCTTTAAGCATTATGTAGGAACTGCTTACCCTAAACTAAACTAACAAAGAAAAATGCTTCACGGAATTGGGAGTGGCATAAAATGGATCAACAAGAAAAGAGAAATCATAGTTGCACCTGTGTTGGCTTCACCTAACTTCACATAAACGTTAACATTTGAAGTAGATGCCAATAGCGTTGGAATTGAATCAATACTTTAACAAAACTAATCCCATTATATTTTTTAGTAAGGCTTTAGCACCTAAGTATTTGGGATTGTCCAATTATAAGAAAGATGTTTTAACTATTATCAAGGAAATTAAACACTTGCATCATTATTTGAGTGAGAGGCAATTTTAGGTAAGAAATGATCATAAGAGTCCAAAATACTTATTGAAATAACAACAACAACAACACCCAATAAAAATTCTGCTGAGGCATGGGGTCTGAGGAGGTCTAGTAGTACGCAACCTTATTCTTAACTAGTATAGAGGCTATTTTCAAATGACCCACATGAAGGAGTCAATGTACTCCGTGCACAAGGTTCCGCGCTTTGCGAAGGTTGAAGGAGGGTTATCTATGTATGCAGCCTTCCCTTTGTAATTTTACAAAGAGGCTTATTGATGTAAATTGACTGAATGAATTACATTGATCAGAATTGTTACAATTTAAAGTTGTACAAAAAAGCTAAATATTGTAAGTATCCTAAAAATAAGAGACTGATTTACAGCTAATTTACAGCTGTTTACACACCTATTTTGGCATAATTTACAAGGAAATAATAAATAATTTATAGCCTAAAAAGAAGAAAAACTTGCAACCCCCCCAAAGCTGGCTTGAAAATGTCTTCTATAGCTAGCTTGCTAACTAAAAGTTCAAATTGACCCTTGTGAAGTCCTTTGATGAGAATGTCAGGCAACTTGTTCGTGGTTGGAACATAGAAAAGGCAGATTAACCCCCCTCAATCTTTTCTTTAATGAAATGCTTGTCTACCTCAATGCGCTTCTTTTTGTCGTGTAACACTGGGTTGTGAGCAATTGAGATTGTTGCCTTGTTGTCACAGTAAACTCTTATAGGAAACGATATTGGAATCTTCAAATCTTCAAACATTCTCTTTAACCATATTGCCTCACTTATCCCATAAGCAAGAGACCTAAATTTGGCCTCAGCACTACTCCGAGCCACAACACTTTGCTTCATGCTTCTCCATGTAACAAGATTACCTCCAACAAAAGTGCAATAGCCAGAAGTAGCCGTTTGTCAGTAGTACAACCCACCCAGTCTGCATTTGCGTAGACTTCTATCTGTAGGTTGTTATCTTTCAAAACATAAGGCCCTTTCTAGGAGTTCCTTTAAGGTACCTTCATATTCTATAGGCTGCATCAAAATGTTCTCGCCTTGATGAGTGTATATACTGGCTTATCATGCTCATTGCAAAGGCGATATCAGGACGAGTGTGACAGATAGATTAATTTTCCCACAAGCCTTTGAAATTTCTCCTTGTCAATCACCTCTTCAGCTTTGGCAGGGTCAAGCTTCGGGTTGGCATCTAGTGGAGTATCGACAGCTTTACAACCTGGTAGTCCTGTCTTACTAAGGAGATCAAGAGTGTACTTCCTCTGGTTCACAAAGACACCCTTCTTTGACCTGGCAAATTCCATACCTAGAAAATATTTTAACAATTCTAGATCTTTGATTTCAAAGTCCTGTGCCAACTTCTTCTTCAAATCTGCTATTTCTTCAAGATAATCACCTGTCAAGATTATATCATCTACGTAGACAATTAAGATTGAGATCTTACCTCTCCTTTTTCGCTTAAGAAACATTGTGTGATCAGCCTAGCTTTGATGATAACCATGACTTTTCACATCTTTTTCAAAGCGTTTAGACCAAGCTCTCGGAGATTGTTTAAGACCATACATTGATTTCTTGAGTTTACAGTCCTTATCTTTTCCCATTCTCTCCTCAAGTCTAGGAGGTAGAGCCATCAACACTTCTTCCTCTAGATCCCCATTCAGAAACGCATTCTTGACGTCTAACTGGTGTAATGGCTAGTCATGATTAGCAGCTAATGATAATAGTACTCGTATGGAGTTGATTTTTGCAACAGGAGCGAAAGTTTCCTGATAATCAATTTCGTATGTTTGGGTGAAACCTTTAGCTACTAATCTCGCCTTGTATCTTTCAACAGTCCCATCTGCCTTACATTTTACTGTGAACACCCATTTATAGCCAACTATCTTCTAACCCTAAGCAAGTCAACAACTTCCCAAGTCCCACTTCTCCTTGGAGCATTTATTTCCTCCATGACTGCTGACTTCCAATTAGGTTCACCTAGTGCTTCTTGTATGTTTCTTAGAACAAACAAGTTAGATATTTTAGATATAACGGCATTATGTGTCTTTGATAGGTTTCCATAGGTCAGGTAATGAGATATGGGATGAGAAGTGCATGAACGCTTTGGTTTTCTAATAGCTATAGGAATATCCAAGTCACTGGGTTCATTATTAGGTACAGAATGAGGAATGGAATAAATACTGGAATCATCAAGGGAACACGGTGAATTGGTAGGAAGGCTAAAATCAATACCTAGGGCAATCTCAGGTTTTGTCATCGAAGTAGGTGATTTAGCCTGTTTTAAGGGAATCATGACTGTCTTATTTCTTTGATAAACTTTCCTCCTCGAATAAGTGAGAAGCTCTTCACGTTTAGTATGAACTTTCAGTAGTATTTCTCCCCCTGCAGAAGACTCAGGTACTTTTGGCAAAATACTCTGACTCAAGATTATTATTTAAGATTTCATCACTAGTTGTGGAATCAGTAACAATTCCATTAGTTATAAAATCAATAGTATCAACAAATTTGGGTAAAGTAAGAGTATCCCAAAAATTTCCTTCGTCTTTTTCATTCTCCCTTTGAAGTGAAATTTTTTGAAAGAAAGGTTGATTCTCAAGGAATGTACATTCGTAGAAACAAGAACCCTTTTTGTTTGAGGATTAAAACACTTGTACCCTTTTTTATTTGGGGCATAGCCAATAAAAACACATTTTTTTGCTCTAGGATCAAGTTTTGATCTCCCTTTATCAATATGGACATATGCAGTACAACCAAATATTTTAAGTGCAAGGTTGGATGAAATACATGTCTTAGGAATTTTTTTTAAGGCAATCAAGAGGAGTTATATAGTTTAAAACACGTGTATGCATCCTATTAACAAGATATGATGCAGTTAAAATCGCTTCTCCCTATAAGTACTTAGGGACATTCATAGAAAACATGATTGCACGAGCAATTGCCAGAAGATGCTTATTTTTTCGTTCAGCAATGCCATTTTGCTTTGGTGTATCAAAATAGGAAGTTTGATGGTGAATTCCTTTTTCAGTGAAAAAATTATGAAGAATACGTTTGAAATATTCTGTTCCATTGTCAGAGTGGAGAATTCCAATTTTGGTTCCAAAAAGTTTTCAACCATTGAGTAAAATATTTTAAATAATTTGTCAACCTCTGATTTTTCTGACATTAAATAAACCCAACATAAACGATTATGATCGTCGATAAAAGTCACAAACTATTTTTTATTCGAAAGCGAATTAATCCTTGATGGATCCAAAATATCACTATGAATTAATTAAAAAGGCCTTAAGGATTGTTACCCTTTAGGAGGATAAAAAGTTCTATGACTTAGAAAAAATGCAATTTTCACAATAAAACATAGAACAATCCAAACCCTTAAATAAAGGAGGAAATAACTTTTTAAGATAAGGAAAACTAGGATGGCCAAGTCTATAATGCCAAAGCATAATCTTATCTCTAACAGAGGAAGAACACTTACTAATTAAACCACGAGCTTCTTTCTTCTGGGATTCTTGATCTTCAAGGAAATAGAGGCCAATCGTCTTCCCCGAATTCAGTTCCTGAAAGACACAATAGGAATCAAAGAAAGTGACACGACAATTAGAATCTCTGGATAATTTGCTGACTGATAGCAGATTTTAGGTCAATTTAGGAATATGTAAGACATTTAGTAAGGAAACATTTTGTGAAAGATTAACCACACCTTTTTTGGCTATCGGTGGATAGGATCCATCTGCTATACAAATTTTTTCATGGCTAGAACAAGGGTAATAAGAATGAAACAAACTAGATAAGCTAGTCATATGATTAGAAGCTCCCGAATCTATGATCTAAGGAGTGGAATGATTAAATGAATGACGCGATAGAACCTTAAAATCACTACCTGCTTGTGCCATGGAAGCAGTAGGAGCACTAGATGAACCCGAACTAGACTTCAACAATTTTCGGAGTTGATCAATCTGCTCCTTGTTGAAGGGGACCGAACTAGCCTCACGCGCAGTGGGGTTTTTCTTAAATTTTCCTTCATGAGAGCCTTTCCAATTTTTTGGTTTTCCCTGTATTTTCCAACATGTCTGACGCGTGTGGTGTGGCTGGTTATAGTAGTCACACCAGACACGGTCTTTGTTACCCAGTTTCCTTCCCATACCTCGACTAGAACCCAAACCAGCAGTTAGGGCTAAGTTTTCAACAGGATTCTCGAGCCCCTTTTTTCCCAGAGTGACTATACGACGACTCTCTTCATGGAGGGCTTCAGAAAAAACTTCTCCTAGTGATGGAAATGGTTGCCTACCAATAATCCTGCCTCTAACCTCATCAAACTCAACATTAAGGCCAATAAGAAATTTAAAAATACAGTCATCCTCCAAAGTTTTCTAATAGTGATTACAATTACAAGAACAGTTCCACTCATAATCATTAAAAAGATCTAGGTCTTACCAAAGACTCTTCAAAGAATTAAAATACTTAGTGACGCTATCCTCACTTTGGCGAATTTCTTCGAGTTTTTGAATCAACTCATATACTTGAGATTGATTTCCTAAGTCTGAGTACATTTGGTTGACGTTGTCCCAAAGCTCCTTCGCTGTGTGGTAGCACATGTAGTTAAAATCGATGTCTTCCCCCATCATATTCACCAACCAAGTCATTATCATTGAGTTCTTGCGTCCCAAGTTGAATAAGCAACATCACTGGTCGCAGGCTCCTTTTCTCTTGTTAAATAGCCGATTTTGCCTCTGCCTTGGATGTACATGCGCACAGACTGAGACCAGTGCAGGAAGTTCTCTCCATTTAGCTTTATAGTCGTGATTTGAATGGAATGAGACTCTGAAGAAGGGGCTGTAGTGGCGGGAATTGAAGGGTGAGTAGCAGCCAGGCTTGTAGGAATATTCTCAGCAGCACTCATAGTTTTGGAGATGTCTGACATGATTTGGTGAGGTAGGAAAAGATGAAAAGAGTTTCGGTTAGGGTGGCTAGGGTGTTTTTTTCCCCTTTTGGATTATAGAAGAGTTATAAGATGCATAGGTTGACCAGAAAAAATATTTCTGCTCTAATACCATATTGATGTAAATTGACTGAATGAATTACATTGATAAGAATTGTTACAATTTAAAGCTGTACAAAAAACTAAATATGGTAAGTATCCTAAAAAATAAGAGACTGATTAACAACCTAATTGACAGCTGTTTCACACCTATTTTGGGCATAATAAACTAATTTACAGCCTAAAAAGAAGAAAAACTTGCAATAAGGCTGTTTTTTTATTCAAACCTGTGACTTTATGATTATAAAAGAGCAACTTTTACCAGTTGCTCCAAGGCTCTCCCTCTTGAAATTACCACTTACTGGAATAGAATGTGACAATACCCTTCTTGAAAACTTGGCTACCTTAGTTGTTTTTGGTATGATTTTAAGGTGTTATATAGGAGTGGTAAGGAGAATGTAGTGGTTGACTCCTTGTTAAGGAGTTTTAGTGTTGAGTAATAGGATATTTACAACTTCCCTTCAAAATAGTAGATCTTACCTTAGAAGGAGTCTATTTAAATATTTAGTATCATAACTAGTAGATCTATTCTTGTTGGAATTCTTATCCTAAATAAACTAGTAGGTCTATTCTTGTTAGAAGTCTTATCCTAATAAACTGATGTAACCAGCCTCTATATAAGGCCACGTTATTTATGGATAAACTATCAAACAAATTATCAGAGAAATATTGCTTGGAGGATGAGACCTTGTCACAGACAGGTCTCCCTCTTGCGTAGAAACATAGGGTCTTCTAAAATGGGAAGAACTCCAATAAGGAAAATCAAGAGGATTCCCTGATGGATCGTCCCGTGACTAGATCCTACGCTTGAGACCATATCAGTTTGGTATCAGAGCCAAACACGATGGACAACTCAAGGAATAATCAGAATGAGCTGAGGGAGTTTATGCAAAGGGTTGAGCAACGTTTCCAGCAGATGGAGGAGCTCCAACAGAGGAACTCGACTGCCCAATTCGAAGAGATGAATCGCTAGTTGAGGGAGCTAGGAAAGGAACTGAATTGTGGGGGGCATGGAGGTGTGGTGAGCAGCAGCCATGCTGCCACTGGTCAAGGGGAGGACAGGCTGAACGAAGGGTATCCCAAGGCCCGGATGGTGCTGCGTTAGTTGGAATTCCCCACCTACTATGGTTCAGAGGATCCCCTGGTTTGGTTGCACTGCTGCGATCAGTTTTTTCAGAGCCAACGGACAACAGAAGAGGACCGAGTAGGCTTGGTTGTATTTCACTTGACAGGGAAGGCCCAACTCTGGTACTATCAGGTAGAACTGGAGATACCATAAATGTTGTGGGAGGACCTCAAGTCACAATGTAACACAAGATTTGGTCCCCCCCTTTAAGCACTAACCCGTTAGGAGAATTAGCCAATCTTAAACAGACAAGTACTGTTGAGGAGTACCAATGTTAATTTCAAACCTTATTAGCACACACCACTGGTCTCCGACCCGAAGAACAGGTGGGCGTCTTTATAGTTGGATTAGTTGACAGGATACGGATAGATGTGGAGCTGCAGGGGCCAAACACACTAGGGACAGCCATGAACATGGCAAGGGCTTTTGAAAGGAAGTAGTTGGTGGATCAGGGAGGGGGAGCTCTGCATACTTCTACTTGGGCTGCAACCATATGCAATGCTTCAGCTTGGGCAATAGCCAAAAGCTCTCGGGCCAACGTTGTGGCTGCTAACAATCGAGACAACAAACCCTTGGGAGGTTCTACAACATTGGTCTTCAGCATGGGAAGTAACCCAGCCTCGTTTTTCAAGCATTTGTCAAGGGAGGAGATGGCTGAAAAACGAGTAAAGGGACTTTGTTTTAATTGTGATGAGCCATACACTAGGGAACACAAGTGTAAGCGGCTGATTTGTCTTGAAGTGGCAGACCTGGAGGAGGAAGATGAACCGCTTCAAGCTTGAGGACAAATTCCTTGTCGAGGAGGGGAGTAATGATAGGAGATTTATAACATCCCTTTAAAATAGTAGATCTTATCTTAGAAGAAGTCTATTTAAATATTTAGTATCATAACTAGTAGGTCTATTCTTGGTAGAATTCTGATCCTGAATAAACTAGTAGGTCTATTCCTGTTAGAAGTCTTATCCTAATAAATTGATGTAATCAGCCTCTATATAAGGCTGTGTTATTTATGAATAAAGTATCAGACAAATTTTCAGAGAAATATTGCTTGGAGGACGATACGTTGTCATAGACAGGTCTTCCTCTTGCGTAGAAACATACGGTCTTCTAAAAAAGGGAAGAACTCCAACAAGGGAAATCAAGAGGATTCCCTAGTGGATCGTCTCGTGACTACGCTCGGGACCGTATCATTGAGCTACTAAACTTAACTATCTTTTAAGTGTATACTAGTGTAATAGATGAAATAAAGGAGAGTTGACTCAAAGATCCTACATTATAAGATCTCATTGAAACGCTAAAAAAGGGAATGGTGCATTTAATACGTAATAAATGGAAGGTGAATTGCTAAGATGGAAAGGGAGGTTCATTGTGGACGTTGACTTTGTTGAAGGAACAAACTTATTTCCATGGGCGATGATGGAACTCATGGAGGTCATTCAGAATTGTTGGCTACTGTTAAGAGATTGTAAAACTTGTTTTATTAGAAGGGGTTTGCTAAGGATGTTAGGAATTATATTAAGCAGTGTTTGATATGTTAAACGAACAAATACAATTCCTTAACCTATCTTGCATTACTGCAATTGTTGTTCATGTTTGAAGGATGTTGGACAGAGAAAGTATGCACCTTATTGAAGGACTGCCTATATCTAGAAGGAATAAAGTTATATTTGTGGTTATAGATAAGTTTAGTAAATATTCACATTTTATTACACTCAAACATCTTTTTTCGGCACCAGAAATATCTTTAGATGGCACAGGACTCCAAAGCAATTATGAGTGATAGGAATCCATTGTTCTTGGTATATTTTGGTTGGAGGCGGTTCAGGGGTCAGGGGATGAGTTTACAATTGTCCACAGCATGCCACATTCAATTTGGTGGTCAAACAAAGGTCGTGAACAGATATTGAAGACCTATTTGAGGTGCTCATGTGGTGATTCCCCTAGCAAATGAGCAGATTGGATTCTCTTAGTTGATTGGTGGGACAACACTACCTACCATATAGCTATAAATTCAACACCTTTTTAAACAGATTGTATACTTGGCTAGAGATTATTGACCACCAACTTATTTTTGTTATAAGTAGTCACAACTCGCAACGACTTGAGCATCCAACAATTTCTGTCTCTCTCTACTGTATTTCTCTCTTTTCTCGCTGGATTTCTGGAGAGGAATCCTCTCGAGCTTGTTTTGAATTTTGAACATAACATTAATTGTAATTGATATATACATGAATTGCCTTCTTCTGCAGCTTGTAAAGGATTATCAAGCTTGGGCTTCTGGTGATGCGTCAAGGCAGCCTCTTGGAACTGGTCAGATTTGAGATTTAGGTTGTAGAAGTTGTGACTGCTGTATTTTAGTCAAATCATCTTCAAACTTTGTGATTTACATGCTTAGAAGATCATACTGAGTAATCAATTGTAGGAAAACTATATATACTTGTCTTCAAGATTGTATGTACATTAAGTAATTTACACCCGTTTCCCTTGTTGCCTTGTGAGCTGAGTGCCCATTTCATCCTGTAACTGGGTTTATTGGCATGCCTGTTAATTAATCCAAGATATCCTCAACTTGTATTTTGACCATTTCTAGTTATCCTTTGAAAATAGTTTAATGATGTTCCCCTTTTTCCTCATGCCAACCATTATTTTGCTTATTGCTCCATTATTTCTTGGAGATGCGAAGTTAGGATTGTTTTCTTCTGAGTTTAGGTAGAATTAGGAGTAGAAATGCGATTTCAATTCCCATTTTGGGTGCGAACCAACTCTATGCTTGCAATTTGCCTTGTGGGACATTCGAATTTAAAAGGAAAATAACAGGAGGAAGGCTCTAAAATAATCAATGGGTAACATTTGTTGTTTGATTATGCATTCCTGTGACGTGTAATGGACTGAGGCTATTGATAGATGTCTGTAGGAGATAAAGCTTACCGAGAACCTAATATTTGAATTTGGATTTGATAAAATTAGGTCGAAGCCTAGAGAAAGAACATCGGATTTTGTACAGTGACGTAGTAAACCATCGATATCTTAGTTTCTCTTTTCATCACACGTAATAGCCAAATGAAAAGCATAGGGATCCATCCGATAGTCAAAAAGCATAGAACAATGCAACATGGTTGTTGGTTTTAGAGATTTGGCGCAGTAGTCGTCGTACTAGTCCTATTGAGGTAAAATGACTTTAAGACTAGAAGATTATTATAAACGAATTAAATTGGAAATTGTGAGTAATTATTTATTTTCACATATCATTGCTGATATTGGAAGATGGTGTAAGCAAAGATTATAAGTTCCCAAATTGGGTGTGAAGTTATGTAGGTTACTTATGTTTTATGAATATTTAGTAAGAATGAAGAAGACTCACACGACACACACAACACACATCACATTTGCATAACAATTTCTCTGTATATTCTTGCAGGCCATCGTTTACATATTTATATAATAGAGATAGTTAGCGAGAATTAAGGAGTTTGTTAACTTCTGTCACTGCTCCCCGTTGTCCAACTATAAACAGCCTGGACTAAGGCTTACACTATCTTATATTGATTACATAATAGTAATAATACTACTATTGGACTACAAGCCCATCAACTAACCAGCCCACCTTTTAAACCGTTAATGACCCAGCCCCTTTACAAATATAAGGAGTTCACGACTATCTTTCAGAAGTTTTCCCAATTTTATTTCGTCAAATCCCTAATCCCAATTGCTACCAATTTCTCATATCAATACCCTCCCCTTAAAGTGCGTCGTTGTCCTCAAGGACGAAGGCTGGGTACCTGATCTTTATGTTTTCCAGCTACTTCTAGGTTGCGTCATTTACCGAACCAATTCCCACTGAACCAAAATCTGTATCGCTGCTCTGTTGTGCTTGCGATTCATCCTCCTTCCAAGGATGCACTTTGGAGTCGAAGGGAGCTCTTGCGTGCACGGAGGGAACTCAGTAGCTGGCACAGGGTCACCCACAAACCTTTTGAGCTTAGAGACGTGAAACACGGGATGGATAGACACGCCTGTTGGCAGACTCAATCGGTAAGTTACCTTTTCAATCTTCTCCATTATTTGATAAGGCCCAAAGTACTTAACTGCTAGCTTCTGAGTAGTCCTGGTAATGACTGATTTTTGCTTGTATGGCTACAATTTTAGTAGCACCCACTCCCTAACTTCAAATTCATGATCTGTCCTCCTTTTATTTCCCACTTGTTTCATACGGTTCTGAGCTAGTGCCAGGTTTTGTTTTAGCTCATCTAACTTAGCTTCTCTAGCAATCAACAATTCATCTATTGCATTTACACTAGCATCTTTAGGAATATATGGAATGTGAAGGGGAGGATGGTACTCGTATAGGGCTTCAAATGGAGTGATCTTAGTGGAAGTGTGATAAGTAAATTGTACCACCATTCTGCTAGTGGTAGCCATTTAACCAAAATTTTAAGAGCTTCTCCAGTCATACATCAAAGGTACATCTCTAGGCAACGATTAACCACTTCAGTTTGGCCATCGGATTGTGGGTGGTAGGCAGTAGAGAAACGTAGTTCCACTCCCTGCAAAGCAAATAACTCCTTCCATAAATTACTTTGAAAAGTGGGATCTCTGTCACTGATTATAGTAGCTGGCATACCATGTAGCTTGAAGACATGGTCTAGGAACACCTGAGCTACCTCCTTTGTAGAATAAGGATGGGAAAGAGCCAAGAAATGAGCAGACTTGCTCAATCTACCCACCACGACTAATATCACATTTTTTCCCCTAGACTTAGGAAGTCCTTCCACAAAGTCCATAGTAATATCAGTGAATACTGACTCAAGAATAGGGATAGGTTGTAAAAACCCAGCTTCAACAGTATTTTCAGGTTTGTTTCTTTAGCATACTGCACAACTCTTGATAAATTGCCTAATCATTTTCTGTTGGCCCTTCTAGTAGAATACTGATTTCAACTTCTTAGTAGTAGCTTGCATACCTGAGTGTCCACCTATGGCTGAACCATGATACAACTTCATAATCTGGTCTTGTAGCTCTTTATTTGATCGCACTACTAATTTACTCTTTCTAGTTAGTAATCCATCCTTCCACTGAAACGAGGGATGAGATAAGGGGTCATGTTTCAATTGAGCAATTAATTGCTGCACCTGCATATGCTTGTCCCAAGAAGCTTTAATTTGTTCTAACAAATCAGTTGAAGAAGTAGAAATTGTTGTAGACAATAGTTCAGAACTAAAAACTCTAGAAAGGGCATCAACTGCAACATTCTCCTTTCCCTTCCTGTAACTGATCTCATAATCCAACCCTAACAACTTAGCCAGCCACAAATGTTGGCTATCAGTGGAAAGCTTATGATCTAGTAGGTATTTGAGACTACTATGATCAGTTCTAATATTTGAAATGCCTTCTTTCTAAGTAGTGCCTCCACTTACCCATTGCTTGTATGACTGGTAGCATCTCCTTTTCATAAATTGATAAGTATTGATGTTTAGGACCCAAAGCCTTACTCATAAAAGCTATAGGGTGACCACCTTGCATTAACACTGCTCCAATTCTCGAAATAGAAGCATCTGTCTCAATCACAAATTCCTTTGATAAGTCTGGGAGTGCTAGGACATGAGAGGTTGTTAGAGCCTTTTTGAGTTATTGAAAGGCCTTGTCTGCCTCAGAATTCCAACCAAACCCATTCTTCTTAAGCAAGTTAGTCAATGGCCTACTAATACTACCGTAATTCTTCATAAATCTTCTGTAGTAACCTACCAAATCCAAAAATCCCATTAACTGCTTCACATTGGAAGGCATTGGCCAATCCTTCACTGCCTGAATTTTTTTTGGATCAGTGGAGACGTCCTCTGTTGAAATATAATGCCCCAAATATTCCACATTACTGCCCCTAAAAGCGCACTTACTTCTCTTAGCATACAGCTGGTGTTGTTTCAAAACTTCAAACACAATTCTTAGATGCTACACATGCTCATCGAAACCCTTACTATAGACCAAAATGTCATCAAAAAATACCAAAACATACTTTCTTAAGTAGGGTCTGAACACTTCGTTCATTAGCCCTTGAAATATGGCAGGGGCATTGGTAAGCCCAAAGGGCATCACAAGGAACTCATAATGTCTATTGTGAGTCCTGCATGTTGTCTTATACACGTCTGGCACATGCATTTTAATCTATTGATAACCAACCCTTAAATCGATCTTCGAAAATATAACAGCTCCATGTAATTCCTCTAATAACTCATCAATGAGAGGGATGGGGAATTTATTTTTGACAGTTAATTGATTGAGGGCTTTATAATCCACACATAATCTCCAAGAACCATCCTTCTTTTTCACTAAAACCACTGGGCTTGCAAAAGGGCTTGAACTAGGTTAACTAACATTTCATCAACCAAATTTTCTCTTATATCTTTCTGTAATCCTGAATACCTGTATGGCCTTTTGTTCACAGGGTGAGCATCATCTTTCAAGAGAATCTGGTGGTTGTGTGATCTGTCAGGAGGCAATCCCATAGGCTCCTTAAACAATTCCTGAAACTCATCTAGCAAGGTTGTAATTGCTGTAGGAATACCAGCTTCAAGACCATTATCAATAACCATTGTAAGTAACTCCATCTTCTCCGTTCCTTGCACTTTGAGACTACACAGCTGCATTGAAGCCACTTGATTAGGTTTGTCCAATAGTTTCGTAATCTGCTCACTTCTAATGTGTTTAAGAGTTTTTCCTGGTTTACCTGTTATGGTTACCAGCTGTCCTTTCCAATAAAAGGACATCCAGAGTTCAACATAATTAGATAATTTATTGCCTAAAGTTTATAACCATTGAACCCCTAACACCATGTCACAACTAGGTAATGTAAGCACCAGCATGTCAACATCGAATTTAGCCCCTTGTAATGACCACTTTAACCATTTACAGACAGCTCTACACTCCATGACACCCCCATTAGCTACTTCCACTGTTAGAGGTTTAATGGTAGTTAATTCATAACCCACATTCTCAACAATTCCTTTACTGATAAAATTTTGTGTGCTACCAGAATCTATCAACACTTGTATCACTTTCTTGTTCATTACCCCAGTCACTCTCATCCTGTGAAATCCCACCGACCCCTCAAGTGCACTTACTGAGATGTGTGGGTTAACATCCTCCTGTAACTCCTCAGTAATGACCTCTTTTTCCTCTCCCACCTCCTCAATTTCATCCTCGTCAATACATATTGAAAACACTTGCTTATGGTTGCACTTATAGCCTGGTGAATATTTCTCAGGGCACCAGAAACACAACCCTTGAGCTCTCCTTGCATCAAAGTCCCTGCTCCTAACATTTTTGGTTGTGTACGGTAAATTGTTGGGTTTTTGGTATGTGGGTCTGTTGACATTTTTGTTTAGCAGTGGAACTGGGTTAGTAGTGATTGCGTTAGGTTTCTGGTTATTGGTAGATGAATGCTGGGTTGGATTGAATTTGGAGAAAGTGGTAGGTTTAATGTAAGATTGGGAGGTTATTTTTGGTGGTGGGTTGTGGGTTGTAGCATAAAGATCTGGTTTGTTTTCAAGCCTAGCCAAATCATAAGCATCCCTTAGATCTTTTGGCCTAAACATCTTCACAAGCTTTTTCACATCATGCCTCAACCCACCTACAAAGAACACCAAAGCTTGTTTTTCATCCATCCCGATCTATTCCACAACGTATCAAACTGACTGATGCAAGATTCTAAATCTTCGGCTTGTGACAGTTCTTTCATTTGTTTTAAAGCGTGTTTGGCTCCCCCAAACCTATATACCCAATCGCCTCTTCATACTCATCCCACGACCCAAAACCCACTCCCCTAATATGGGCTTGATGCAAAGATAAGGCATCATTAGTCAAATAGTAAGCTGCTAGTTTGATTTTATCTGCATCCTCTATTTCCTCAACCTCAAAATATTGTCTACACTTGAATATCCATGCATTCAAATCACCCACCCCACTAAACTCTGGAAAATTTCTTTTGGATTTTTTGAACTTACAGCAATGGTGATCAATCTCACATTGGTTATGGTTGGTTGTTACTGCTGTAGGTATAACTGACATATCACTTCCTTCACCACCGTTTGCAGTTACCTTACCTTTGGGAGAGCTAGTGTTTCCTCGTGACTATTGCATCTTCTCCAAAATACTGCTCTGCTGGAGACTGATACCTCTCATCAAGCTCTTCAACTCCATCATCTGAGCCTCGTGTTTTTGTTGTGTCTCCTCCAGGCATTGGTTAGTGTCTTGTATCATGGTTGTCTTGGATTCCTCCAGAGTCTTGAGGTCATAAGATCTAGTACTAGTGGCCATTTCCATAGTCCAAGGGTGAGCTGCTCTGATACCAAATGGTGTAAGCAAAGATTATAAGTTCCCAAATTGGGTGTGAAGTTATGTAGGTTACTAGTGTTTTATGAATATTTTGTAAGGAAGAAGAAGACTCATGCGACATACACAACACACATCACATTTGCATAACAATTTTCTCTATATATTCCTTCAGGCCATCGTTTACATATTTATATGATAGAGGCAGTTAGCGAGAATCAAGGAGTTTGTTAGCTTCTGTCGCTGCTTCCTCGTTGTCCAACTATAAACAGCCTGGACTAAGGCTTACACTATCTTATATTGACTACATAATAGTAATAATACTACTATTGGACTACAAGCCCATCAATTAACCAGCCCACCTCTTAAACCACTAATGACCCAACCCCTTTACAAATACAAGGAGTTCATGACTATCTTTTAGATGTTTCCCCAACTTTTTTTTCCGTCAAATCCCTAATTCCAATTGCTTTTTACCTTTACTTTTACTTTTACAGCTTCCTTATTTCTAATTATGCTCCCTATCAGTCTATAAGTATTTTTTATGGTCAATTTTAGCCCTTTCATTCTAGTTATCACACCCTTCACAGCATAATATTATCCCTGTTGGTTTTGTATTCAAAATTGTTCACATGTAAGGTGTTCAAAGAGATGAAGTTCTTCCTCAAATTTCATACATACTAGATACCATTCAATGTCCTAACAATCCCATCAACCATCTTAATCTTGACTTATTATGTTATGATGATTGTGTAAGTTTTGTTATTCCCAAGTAGATAGTCCCGAAGTTGTATAATGTATATTATACAACTAATCCTTATTTAGTATTATGTAATATGAAATCATGTATTCAAAATTTATGAGTCATGAAATTGAATAGTTGAAATGTAGAGTATATATCCATCACTATAATAGACTTTAACAAATCATCAATTTTTTTCATCCCTATCCTCCTTTTTGTTAGGATAATTCATCCTAATATGTCCACTTTACTCGCATTTGTAGCACTAAACTATCTTTTCAATGTTGGGTTTACATCTACAATTTCACTTAAATAAGCCATCTTTTTCGTGCTTTCTTCTAGGCTCTTAATTTCTTCTTACATACAACCCTTCGAGTTGATAGTTTTCAATAGTGTTGAGTCTATGTTGGTAGTGTGCATAGTGGTTATGTCTTCCACACTAACCATCTCCTTACCTAATACGACCATGGTCATAAGATGTTTGTAAGAAAGAGGTAAAGAACAAAGTAGAATCATTACTACAATAGCCACCTCGAATCTCAACATATCACAAACTATTTGGTTGTTGATATGCTGTTCTAGATCTGTCCACTCTTACATCTTTATTTTGTATAGTTTTTTGTTTTAGATAATACTTGTTTTTTAGATTTTGACAGGTATTGACTCTCTAGCTCTCTCTACAAGGAATATAATATTTCTAAATAAGGTTGTTTATTACAAACACAAATTTATCTATAGTAGTGTCCTAGGCCATAAATCTCACTATCTTTCTCAAGAAAATGACACGACGCCTGATACCTCCACATCCTTAAATTGTGGATGTTATTGTTTATATGTTTATTTAGACATGATTTGAGACATACAACCTTTTACGGAAACACCTTTTGCTATACAAACATGCTCATATCTTCAAGCATGCCTTCACCTTTAGTTTTCAGAACTAAAAATGCTGAGCCACGTCTGCATTTCTAGTCGTGTACACTCAAAGACCTCTAATAGAACAAGCACGTTCTTTCCGTAATACTTCAAAATCACACTTGTGTATACAAGGCATAAACAACAAGAGTTAAGCACATTGAACTATAATGTAGTTTCACTGCTTTTGTTTATTCCCTTATAGTTAAAAACTATCACATATTCTTCATAATAATCGACATGATAATCCTCCTTCATATTCCATTAATTTGTTAAATACATGTAATCACGTGACATCATAATATAACTTAAAATATTTAATTTTATATTATTTTGGATTAAAATAAATGATGAATTAATAGAATATGATGGAGGAGGTTGTGTGATAGTTATTGTGAATTTGAATGTGGTATATCACAACTTTTAAAGTATCGAGAAATAAATGAAAGAAGTAAAACTATAAGTGCATTAGTATGATTAATTCTTTTTTATTTATCTTTAAAATAAAAATTTTATATAAAAATAATAAAATTAATTTGTTGTGACAATGTAAATCTATTAAAATTAAATAGTAAATCAATTTAGAACTTGAATTGAAGTTTACATAAAAATTATGAATTTGTTTTTAAGATCTTACGTGTTGAGAGTTGAATATAATTAAAAAAGTTATAGTGAAATACAATTACTTAAAAAAAATTTCTTAGTCATTATAACAAAATAAGTTTTACGTGAAACATGTGTATCTCCACTTATGTGGACTCACTGTATTTATCGACTAAATAACGAAGAGTTTATAAGATATTTATAAGTTTATTATAATAAATTTATTTGCATCCCTAAATACATGGAGCTATAAGATAATCATCACAAAATCAAAAGATGACATATAATCCGATTCAATAGAAGTTGGCTGTGCCGACTGAGTCTGTGCTGGCTATTGTATCATATACCTCTTTTTCCTTAACACCTCCCCGCCAGCTCAACAAGAGAGGGTAGGATTTGAGATTGTATAAAAGAGAAACAAAGTGGTTAGAGAGCAACCCTTTTATGAAAACATCAGCCACTTGCTTGGTAGTTGGAACGTAACGAACCATCAAATTATCCCACTCGATCTTCTCATGAGCAAAACAGAAATCTACTTTTATATACTTCAATTGATTATGGAAAATATGATTGGTCGTCATATATGTGGCAAATAGGTTGTCACAGAATAGTATAGGTGGTCGAGCAATGGGTACGACAAGCTCCGATAGAAGTCATTGAATTGTGGCAGCTACAAGGGCCCTATATTAAGCTTCGATTAATGATTTTGCCACAACATGTTACTCTTTGGATGACTAGCTGATGATATTTTTGGCACAAAATATACAATAGCCGTGTGTGGATTTGTAATTGTCAAAGTCACCAACTCAATCAGCGTTTGAATGTGAAATTAGAGAACAAGTTGCATATTTGCTAAAGTATAAGCCATGGTGAATTGTGCCTTTGAGTTCCTTGAGAATGTGTTTTACTGCCTATTAATGAAAGATGGTCGGTGAATGCAAGTATTGACATGCCTGATTAACCGTGTAAATTGACTCAGGCCTTGTAATTGTGGCAAATTGCATTATATCGATAACATTACAATAAAGACAAGAATCATGAAAAGCTTGGCCAATTGATGACAAGCAACTATTAGCATCTGTAGGTGTGAAAACATGTTTAGATTCTACCATATCCACTCTATCCAACAAGTCTTGTATATATTTTTCTTGAGACCGAAACATCCCATTTGCATCCCATTGAACTTCAATGCCCAAGAAAAAAAATAAGCTTACCAAAATATTTAAGTGCAAAAGTATCATTCAAACTATTCATAAAATGGTGAATGAAATCATGATCATTTCCCGGAGATCATCAACATAGACCAATAAATGTGTGATTGAGTCCCTTTGATGTCCAATTAAGAGTTAATAATCTCAAAAGCAACTCTTAAAATCATAGCCAAGTAAGAATGACCTTAGCTTCATAAACCATGCATCGGGAGCTTATTTGAGCCCATAAAAAGCTTTGCAAAGATGACAAACATGGATCGAAAACTAAGGATGATGATACCCCAAGGGTTGGGACATATAACCACACTTATTCAAATCACCATGCAAAAATGTGTTCTTTATATCAAGTTGACGAGTTGTCCAACCAAATAACATTGTAAGATTCAGGACCAAGTATAACATTTTAATCTTAACAACAGGACTAATAGTATCAAAGAAGTCCATACCAGATTGTTGATTATTTCCTTTTACAACCAAATGCACTTTAAGGGGCTATATAGTACCTGTTTTGTGTTTTCAATTAATAGGTTATAGGATTCTCTAGTATATTGAAGTTAAATTGATTAATGGCTAGAGATTTTAGGTACTAAATCAGTATATAGGATTGTGGAGTTAGTTGTCCTATTTTTTAGCATTTTCTATTGTCCTCCTAGTATATAAGTGCTTGGTGTATTCATTGTTTTTAGTAAGTAATAAAAAAGCAGAGCAAGTCTAGTGTATTTGACTTTGCATCTCAATATGAAATTATAATACTAGAATTCTTCTTCCATTCCAGTAACTACAGTTGTATCAGAGCATTATGAAACAAAGAGAGGCATGTGTAGCCTTTTTCTCTTATAGCCAATTTAGGGCCACCTTTTCTCCACATGCAAGAAAGGTAAATTAAAAGAGAGAGAGAGAGAGAGAGAGAGAGAGAGAGAGAACAACAACAAGAAGAAGAGTGAAAGCCAAAATTTATAGAGAGTTAGTGAGCGAAACACATTGAGGAAAATACTTAGTGAAGCATCTCGCCCATGGCTGCAATCAACATAAATTCAAGTTCCCAGCCTTTGATCCTAATTTTCAAAGGGAAAAACATCAATTTTACAGTCTAAAAATGATTTAAGTCTCAAGAATTATTAGACATTATTGAGAATGGATTTGAAGAACCAACATCGACATCGAAGCAATTATGGGAAAGTCAAAAGAACGATACTAAGGCCTTGTTTTTCATTCAGCGAACTATGGATGACGAAATCTTCCCTAGAATTGCAATAGTTAGCACTTCAAAGATGGCTTGGGAGACTTTAAAGCAAGAGTTTCTAGGTGATAAGAAGGTAATTTATGTGAAATTATAAACTCTTCATCATAAATTTGAAACTTTGGCTATGGAGAAAAATGAATATGTGAAAGTATTCTTATCAAGAGTATATGAGGTTGTGAATTTGATGAATTCATATAGTGAAAATGTCACTAATGAAACTGTAGTTAGTAAAGTGTTGAGAAATTTAACTCCAAAATTTGAACCATGTGTTTATTCTTTTGATGAATTTTTGAGTTCTTTGCTAGCTCATGAGGATAGACTAGATAGGTTTGGTGAAAAAGTTGAAGAGAACGCATTTTAGGTGAAAGGGGACTTTTCCTCTAAGGGGAAGAATAATAATTCAAGAGGTCAGGGCAAGGAGGTTTTCGTGGCTGTGATCATAGTCGTGGTCGAGGTCTATTTGCTATTGAATGTCACTATTACAAGATATATGGGCACAAAGAAGCTGATTGTTGGATTAAACAGAAAGATGAACAAAAGTCTCACTTCACAAAAAAGGTAGAAGTGGAGAGGACCCACTCTTCAACTACTAATGTGTTAAACAGTGTTTGGTTTATTAATAGTGGATGCTCCAATCACATGTCCAATTCAAGGTCTCTATTTCGGGATCTCGATGAGACCAAGAAAAGTTTAGTCTGACTTGGTGACAATAGCATATTCAAGTCGAAGGTAAAGGTATGATGGTCATTAACACTGTGCAAGGTAACATTAAACTATTGCATGATATGCCATTTGTGCCTAGTTTAGCCCACAACTTTTTGATTGCTAGACAATTGATGTCTAATGGATATTTGCTTGTGTTTAATGGTGATAAATGTGCTAATCATGATAAAAAATCTAAACAGACCATAGCTTTGGTTCATTTGACTCAAAATCAAATGTTCCCTCTTGATGTTTCAAATGAAGTGAGTAGAGCCTTAGTTGCTAGCTACAATATCGAGGCTAAAATATGGCACTTACAATGGGCATCTGAATATAAATGGCTTGAGACTGTTGAGTAAGAAAGAAATGGTTTTTGAGTTGCTGAAAATTGGAGAACTTGGTTTATTTGAGGGACTTAATTATAGGAAGCAAAGTAGGTAGTCATTTCTTGTTGGGAAGTTATGGAGAGCTACAAAATGTCTTGAGCTTGTGCATGCTGACTTATGTGGGCCTATGAAAAATGAACCACTTAGTGGTAGTCGGTATTTCCTACTTTCCATCGATGATTATAGTTAAATGATTTGGGTTTATTTCTTGAAATTTAAATTAGAAAAATTTGACAGTTTTAAGAAATTCAAGGCGTTAGTGAAAAAGCCAAATGGTAGGAGCATTAAAGCACTTAGAACTGACTGTGGCGATGAATTTTTATCTAATGAATTTACTGCTTTTGTGATGAGCATGACATTTGTAGGTAGCTAATAGCATTAGAGACGCCTCAGTAGACTAGTGTCGCAGAGTGGAAAAATTGAATAATGGTGGAAATGGCTAGGAGCATGCCAAAAGCAAAGGAGCTTCCAAATCAGTTCTAGGAGAAGTAGTTGCAACATTAGTGTAACTCTTGAGTATCTCTCCGAAAAGAGGTCTTATGAATCAGATACCATACGAAGCTTGAGTGGGTAAGAAGCCTTGGGTAAGCCACTTAAAAGTCTTCAGTTGTACAACGTATGCTTTGGTTAAATCTCATACAAAACTTGATGAAAAATCTGAGAAATGTATTTTCATTGGCTATTGTCCTAAATCCAAAGCATATCGTATGTATAACCCTACTAGTGGCAAGGTGATAACAAGCAGAGATGTTAAGTTTAATAAAGAAGCAAGTTGTGATTGGAATGATCAGAAGCAACAAAAATATGATCAGGTTGCTGCAAACTTTGAAGATCCATCTCCAATAACCCTTGGTGATAATAGCACTACAAGGTTAACCCCCTCAACACCAGGAAGCACCAGTAGCACAAGCAGCTCAGTAAGTTCCCAGTCTCCATCATCCTCTAACAATAGCAAAACACCACCAATAAAATTCATATCCTTTAGAGAAATTATGAGTCATGTGACTTTTTCTTATTAGTCATTGACATACATTCTTTCGAGGAAGCTACATAACATCTAAAATGGCATAATTCTATGGCAGAGGAGAAGCACGCTATTGAAAAGAATTCAACATGTGAGTTAGTTAATGTGAAGGCAAGAATATTGTGAGGCTCAAGTTAGTGTTTCGAATGAAGTACAACCCCGATAGAAGTATTCAAAAATACAAAGCTCAACTCGTGGCCAAAGGATACTCACAGGAGTAAGGTATTGATTTTGAAGTGACTTTTTCCTGGTTGCTCAATTTGAAACAGTAAGAATTTTCTTAACATTGGCTACTTAGTTGCAATTACCTATGTATCAATTTGATGTGAAGTTTGAATTTCCAAATGGTGATCTAAAAGAGGAAGTTTATATTACACAATCCTAAGGCTTTGTTAGGATCGTCCGTAACATTTTATAGACCTTGGGTAAAGCAAAAAAAGGCCCATATTTTACCTCTTTTTATTTTTATGAGAGTTAAGAGTGGGCCCGCACAAAGAATAAAAAGAGACAAAATAAAGGTCTTTTTAAAAGTCTTTATTACGGTCAAAAGTGAGCTCTTGACCCTTATAAAAAACAAAATAGGGCAAAATAAGGGTCCTTTTTTATTGCCTATTTTGTTCTTCATAAGAGTAGGCCTTGGGCAGGTGCCCTTCCTGTCCTTACCCATGATCGAGCCAAGGCTTTGTTACTAAAGGCTGTGAAAACAAAGTCTACAAGTTGAGAAAAACTCTTTATAGGTTAAAGTAAGCTCTGCGAGCATGGTATGGAAAAATTGACTCCTTTTTCTTAGAAAGTGGGTTTACAAGAAGTGAGAATGAGCTTACTTTCTATTCGAAGATGCATGGTAAAGCAACATTTGTAATTACTTTCTTGATATAAATGATATGATCTATATGCGGCATCAAAATCCATAGTTGATAATTTTAAGTCTTATATGATGAGAAAATATGAGATATCTTATTTGGGGTTGTTAAGATATTTTTATTTGAGGTGGTACAAGGAGAAGATGAGATTTTTATTTTTCAAAAGAAGTATGCAACAGATCTTTTGAAGAGGTTTGGTATGTTAAACTGTGAAGTTGTAGCCAAACCAATGAACATCAATGAAAAATTGCAGCTTAGGAAAGGGACTGAGAAAGCTAATTCAACATTGTTCAGAAGTTTAGTTGGAGGTTTGAACTATTTGACACACACCAAACCTGAGATTTCTTTTTCTATTAGTGTTGTGTCAAGGTTAATGCATAGTCGTACCAAACAAAGCTTAACTGTAGCAAACATAATCTTTGAATATGTTGTTCGAACAATTGAATTTGGTCTTTGGTACTCCAGAGTTTCAAATTCTAGATTAGTGGGATTTACTGACAGTGAATGGGCAAGAAGTTTGGACAATCGGAAGAGCACTTCAGGCAATGTTTTCAGCTTTGGTTCTGGAGTTGTTACATAGAGTTCAAAGAAGCAAGATACAATCGCCCTGACTAGGAATGCCAATTTTGGCTCAGCCTGATTTTGGCCTAAGTTGACTAGGCCACGAGTGGGCCAAAATTGTTCTGCTCGACCGAGCCACGGGCTGGCCAGAACAGAATGCTAAAACAACATCGTTTTGTAAATGGACAACTAACTTGATTATTTTGGTAGTGTAATTCATGTTACATGTAACATCCCGTCTTCGGATAACGGGTTGAATTATACAAAACGGGTACACGAGAGATTAATCGGAGAAATTAGGA
>JANSVA010000218.1:21808907-21827597 GCA_025504915.1 Erythroxylum reticulatum
TATTAATAGTTTAATACTTCGATCAATAACTTTGACACATATTAATTACTATTTGAAGTAGAAGTATTGAATGTTATACATTAGTTGTTACTTATAATAGCAATGTTAAAGATTAACGTTTAATAACATATAATTAAAGTAGTTTTTTTCCTTTTCTTCTTTTTTTTACTCAAGAATTAATATAGTAAATACTAATGAATTTATTAATATTAATACCCTCTTAAATTATACCTAAATATATCATAGGTTTTTTGGGTGTCTCAGGTTCAGGTTTAAACCTAGAATCGTAAGTTAGAAATCTGAACCTGAACCTGAACCATGAACCTGATTTTTCAGGTTCGGTTCGAACCGATAAGTAAATTATACCTTAATAATGATTTACTTCTAAAGTTAATATCCATATAATTTTGAACTTAAATATCAACTCATGCATAGAATAATGAATATCTTTAATACTTCATAACTATGAGATATCTTAAATACTAAATACCTTTAGTACATTTCTTATATACTTAGACTTATAATAGGTTAACAACTTCTGTATCTATTAGGGGTGTTCAACCTTATTTACAGGTTCAGTTTATGCGATTCAGGTCCGACTCACAAGTTTGTGGGTTTTCTTGAAAACCCCTAATAGATACAGAAGTTGTTTACCTATTATAAGTCTAAGTATATAAGAAATGTACTAAAGGTATTTAGTATTTAAGATATCTCATAGTTATGAAGTATTAAAGATATTCATTATTCTATGCATGAGTTGATATTTAAGTTCACAATTATATGGATATTAACTTTAGAAGTAAATCATTATTAAGGTATAATTTACTTAAAACAATATTATTTTAAAATTGGAAAAGTTTCAATGTAGCGCTAATTACTAATCAAGCCAAAATATATTTTTTATTTAGTATAAATGATTACTTGGATCAAGAAGTTCTTCAATAAACTTGGTGTAATTCCTTCCATTATTTAGACAATAATGTAATGTAGAAATTAGAGTTATTAGGCATAAAAAAGGAGCTAAAGTCTTATCAAAGATCCAAGTATATATTTAAACAACTTCTCTTACTTACAATGATAATTGAGATAAAAATTGTAAGATTTAAGCAATTGTTCACTAGAGATTCTTGTAGAATTTTCTCACTAAATCAATTGGTAACAATAGCATAATCATGATATTGTAATATAGTATAGGATACTTAATCAATTGGCCTAATACAATTAGGAGATTGTTAGTTTATGCCCTATAACCAATCAGTTGATTATAGTTTAATGACATAAATATTTAAATACATTCTTTATCTTATACAAATTCTGATGTATATGGTAAAGTCCATGAGCTTAATAAATATTGCAAATGAAATTATGATGGGATCATAATCATGATATCCATATTGTATTTATATACTATCCTTAAATTATTTCTAGTCATTGTTCTATTGATTGGACATTAATAGAGTAACAAAAATTAGCACACATTATGTTTTTTTTCTTATAAAAGAAATAGTCAATCTAATAAATTAAAGTATATAGATATTTAAATAAACATTTGAGTGCTTGCTAAAGAACATATTCACACAACCGACCCACATGAGAATTCCATTTAGATTATTACTTGTATATTTATAAACACTCTTATTATGATGATTGTATAAGTGATCATTTGACTTGAAATCTCCAAAATATCTCATACAAGGATTGCTATATTTTGATATTATTTATGACCTATTCTAGTCAAAGATAGCTCAATTGGTAGTCAATAGATATAGTATAAACTATATGAACGTTGTTAAGTGATCAATATATGATTTATCACTCTAAAGTGATTAAGGAGAATGTTATGTTGTTTTAAATTAGTATTAATTTGAGAAATCTTTAATTAAGGTAGAATAATACTTTGAGAATAACTTTCACATATCATTAGTTAATCAATTACTAATGATGAAGAACTAATATGATTGGACTCAAATAAAGTAAAAATTAATTCTATAGTCTATGTTTGATTAAAATATTTTATGATGAAAGGATTGAATTATATAAAAAATCATGTACAGAAAGATTAATCAAAACCACTTTGATATTCTGAAATATTTATGTGTGCATAATACATAGCTAGATATTAATCTTGATATAGGGAAATGAATTTTTAATTAAAGAAGAATTAAAGAAATGAGTTTAATTTATCTAATTTTTAATATAGTTTAGACTTATAATTTATATCTATTACTGATATATTTAAGAACATAATGAGTCACATATAAAAACCAGGTTTAAGAGAGTTAGAACTTCTTTTCTAACCTTCTCTATACTAGTTGCATAGTTTTGTCAAATGTTCTTTTAATATTGTTAAAAACCAAACACTTGCACAACTATGGTACTTAAAAAGAATCAATTTTAAGAATGGTTCAAAGGAAATAACAAGAAAATTATCAATTTTTACAATAAAATACAAATTATGATTAATGATTTATTTATTTTACGCTTTATCATATTATAGAGTTTAAGTGCATGACTTTCGGATGATCAAACAAAAAGATATCATTTGTGTGCCTGATGAGATCATATTTCGATTTTCCAATAATGAAATGCAATCGTCACTACCTTCCTCAACATGAAATACTTGAAACGAAAAGAAGGATTACACAACTATTCATTTACGAAGAGGTTATTGCTAGAATCTGAATTTACAAAAGCTCAACCCGTCGTATGGCTCTTGCTAGTTCTTCTTTCGATGATTCGTCAACATAATCATAAGTTCATGATTCTTTATTCATGCATCTATCAGATGAGGCAAAAATAGGAACTTAAAAAGAGTTTCCTTGCCTCTCTCGGTCTCGCACTCGCAGTTATGATGTCTTGTTCCAGTTGGGTGGGGCATTTTTCCTTTTCTGGAGTCAAGCGTGAAGAGGAAAAGGTGAGAAAAATTTCCAAGCTTCAAAAGTAGAAATGATAATGTGAAATAGGTAGGTGAGGCAGCCATTGATTCCAGCAATTTAGTGAAGGAGAAAGCTGAAACCATTCAATCAAGTGGACCACCCTTGCAACGTAATGTTGCTTCACATCAATATCAGCCACGCTTGTGAAATTTAAGTGCTCTTTTCCCAACTAAACTCCTTCAATTACAAACCATAGCTAGATTTAATTGGGAAGAGCTAACAGACAAGCAATTAATAGTCTTTGAACTGTAGCTTGCAATCAACAATAAGACATCTTTTATGAGCTGCTTGACTTTAAGAGAAAGCAAGTTTATCAGTAAAGACGCGCTGTCTTTTGAATTTGCATATTTTTAGCTTGCTTTAGACTCACTATCCAAGCCATACCATAAACAAACAAGATGGGGAACAGTGAATTTTATGTAGGATAATCATGCAAAGTGGTATCTGTTCAAAGGATTTGGACGTGAAAGAATAAGTGCGATCACAGGGATAAATGATATTCATTCGCCAAAAACACAAGAGAAAGGAACTGCAGAAGGAATTTAGATCCATTTCCATTGGAGAGTTATGGGACAACTGTTGCTTGAATTGACCCTCCCATCATTCTCATAATGTTATGAACTTATGATACTGTAAAAGTACATTATGCAAGCAATGTTACAGTATCCTTAAATCTTCATTAAAACCAGAGAGAGAGAGAAAAAAAAAAGGGGGTGAATATTCTCTAGACCTATTTGGTGAGCACATTGAAAAAGGCATACAAACAAACACCTAATAGAGAAAGAGTAAGACAAGGACCCGATTTCTCTCCTCTCCTGCCATGTCAAGATACGCTCCGTATTCATTCACTTATTATAAATGTATATTTATATGAGAATTAAATGATTTTTTTAATCTTAATTTATGAAAAAATGTGAAAAGGATACGAATAAAAATCAAAATATTTTTTATATCAAATTTATGAATTTTTGAGATATAATATGTTGGAAGATTATTTTATAATTTAATAAAATTTATATTCCATAAATTTTGTACGGCTTCATATCACCAACCTTATGCCATTCTAGCATACCCATAAATTTCAGTAGGTCCAGCAAAATTTGGGGTGAGGTGACGTAATAAATATTAGGATCTACAATTGAAATGCACATAGCTTCCGAGGTTACTTTCGTCTTTTTCTCTATTCCCAATTCCTAACCTGCGCATTACTGTGCCTTGTAATTTTTGGAGCCTGATTGCGTCCGTGGTTGGGTTTTCCACTTGCTTCTATGTTGTGAGGTGCTATCCATCTCCCACAAATTAGGCTCTTTTCCTCTTCTATTTGGTTTCCTGGGTATTTTCCTCTCGTCTTCTGCTCTTATGAAAGCTTTGATCATTTGTTAGTGCGTCTAAGCACTATCTGTCTTTTGTGGATTTTGAAGAAGAAATATTACTAATAGGTGGCGCTTTTGAGTGTTGTGGGTGTGAGGTTGTTGCAATTGTAGTGAGGATGACAGGTTTTCAACAAATACAGCAAAAACCTGATTCCGCAGACCAAGCTCATAATTAGTTCCAGCTGCGATTGGAGGAATTGATGCGTGGCCACTTGGATGATTGTATGTCATATGCCTCTTGCAGCTCTACTCGTAATCCAGAGGATGAGGATAATGAAGGGGATCAGCTTGTGCGTCGGAGACGAAGATCTGATCTTGAGGGTGATGACTTGGCCGAGTCATCAGCAGCAAGGCGGCGTCACTCGCGGATACTGAGTCGGTGGGCTGTTCGCCATGCTCAAGAGATGATCACCACTATGGAGAGGAGGAATCGGGAGTCCGAGTTGATGGCACTCGCGGGCCTACACACTGTGTCAATGCTTGATTCATCATTTCTGAGAGAGTCGCATTCACCAACTTCACAACGGCAGGGTGCGGTAGAAAGACCGAGCAGTCAGGCTTCCACAATTTTGCAAATGTGGCGGGAGCTTGAGGATGAACATTTGTTAAATAGAGCAAGGGAGAGATTGAGGCAGCAAAGAAGGGTGGAGTCCACTACAAACATTTCTAGCACAACAAATATGTCAGAGAGCCGCCAAGGAAGTTTGGGAGATGCGACTGAGAGTGAGAGTGAGAATGAATTTGGACCTTGGCCACATGAGCGAGTGGGGTCTCAGAATGAACGTGTTGATAATAATGGGTCTAGCAGGGAGCAATCTCCTGATCTTGGTGAAGGTGAGAGGGAGAGGGTGAGGCACATTGTTCGGGGCTGGATGGACAGTAGCATTAGTGATCACAATTCTAATGTATCCCAAAGGAATGGCAATCCTAGAGCGGAATGGCTCGGTGAACCAGAGCGTGAGAGGGTTAGGATTGTCAGAGACTGGGTGCAAATGACAAGTGAACAGCGAGGAACTCGTCGACAACACAGGGAAGACCTTGGTGCTGGAGTCGATCCACAGGTTCACCAATCCCGTGATGTCTCAGCAGCTGACCATGACGAAGGTCAGCCTGAGCATATTCGTAGGGACATGCTGAGGTTGCGTGGACGACAAGCTCTTATTGATTTACTTGTTAGAATTGACATGGAAAGACAGAGGGAGCTTCAGGGTTTACTAGAGCATCGTGCTGTATCTGATTTTGCCCATCGTAATCGCATTCAGGTTAGTTTATAGTCCTCTCTCTCTCTCTCTTTATATATCTATATATATATAACAGACACACGGACATATATATATAAAGGTCCGTGTGTCTGTGTGCTGCGTACCCTGTTAGTAGATTGTGCTTGGGGACGATTTAGATAAGGAAGAGGACTACTAGTAACATTCTCATGTTTTCCAGTCATTGTTAAGAGGTAGATTCTTACGAAATGAAAGAACAATTGAGGATGAGAGACCACCTTCCATGGCTGCTAGTGAACTAGTTCAACTAAGACGGCGACACACTGTTTCTGGCTTAAGGTATGTATTTTTATAGGTCAATGGCATTGGTCTTCAGGGCAATGCTCTAGTCATCACTGCTATTGATCCTGGGTGCATTATACCGTTATCAAATGTTGTTACTTATCTTAGTCCAAAGATAGTTCGCTGTCTATTACAAAACCAGATTCATGATTGGAGAATTGGAATGTTGATGTCATTTATCTTCAAAATATTTTATGGCTGGTCTGGTGAATTTAGCCACACATTATCTTTGCACTAAAGTACAATCCCTCATAGCAAATATGGTGCAGTACTGAATTGTTTACAAAATTAATATTTCTTTCTGGAACGGACAACGTTTCGAAGTGTTATAGGTTGTAAGTTTTGGTCCCTACATCATATACCATCCTAAAAATGATGTTGGCATTTTCAAAGATTATATGATATATGGATGCCTCACTGCAATCATCTTAATCGGCTCAAAACCTTAATAACTAGGTTTACCACTTTAAATCTAATTAGCATTCATCCTTAATATACCCATTGCTTTCCCAGACATCACTGGGATGAGTTATTATCTACATTGCAACTTTTCTTCATTTTCTTGATCTTTTGATAGAACCCTATTTAAGGATGTTACTTGATCTTGGACGAACACTAGCTGGCTTGAACTGAATTTCACGGAAAAATCTCTGTTCTCTTGCTACAACTCTTCGTCTCCTTTTCCTTGTGTTTTAATTTCTTCCTGCTTTTCATGCATGAAAGCATTAGTGGCATCCAATTGTTTTCTTTTTGTAGGTCAGCATTATTTCCTTCATGTAACTTGATTGTTTGCTTTAGAGCGAACTTTACTTCTTTCCTAATTATGATCTTCGCATTTTGGCTTGCTAAAGTGTGAGCTTTCTGTAAACTGCTGTTGTGCAATGTGAAAAGGCATTGTCACCTGATTTTCCTAACAGAGAACTCCTTATTTCAGGGAAGGGTTCCACTCAAGGATAGAACATATTGTTCATGGTCAAGTAAGTCCCCATTCTGATACCCCATCTAATAATAATATTAATGATTCTAGAAATGATCGAACTCAAATAAGCACCTCACAGGATACCCGACATGACGACAATGAGCAAGCACAGCCTAGAAATCCAGATAGTCATGTCCATCAGTTGCCTAATCATACAGACGGCGTTGAGAGCATTACAGTTGATAACATGAATTGGCTTGGATATGGTGATCAGGCAGATGGTTGGCAGGAGAGAAATTCAGGTGATGACAGACTAGACTGGCAACAGTCAGATCCCAATCAACCAAATGAATGGGGGGAGGTGAGTGCAGAACCTTTGGATGGAAATTGGCAGCAATCTTCACTCAATGATTGGCCCCAGGAAACACCTAGAGATGTAGACAATGAACAAGGTCGTCCACTGGATGTCCAAGAGGCTGTTGAAAGTTGGACAAATGGACCTTCTGATCCCCCTAGAAGTCACCGTTCCTTCATGAGAAGATTGAATAGATTTAATCCACCTGATGATGATAATGTGTACAGCATGGAACTTAGGGAACTTTTGAGCAGGTACTTTCAAAAGCTATATTTAGTTATATGGACTGATCACAAGTGACCAGAAATCCTTTCAGCATCACAATTTTAAGGTCAATGCCTTAAATTCGGAATCATTAATTGTTTATGAGTGGGATTCAGATGATAAAAATTTCTGTTCATCTTACAGGAGAAGTGTGTCAAATTTACTTCACAGTGGGTTTCGTGAAAGTCTGGACCAACTGATACAATCATATGTTGAAAGGCAAGGCCATACTCCTACTGATTGGGATCTGCGCAGAAATTTGTCAACATCAAATCCTTTTTCACCTGAGCAGGATGATGAACAGCAGAGAGATGAACAAAATGAAGACCAGCGAGATGTCATGCAACGGCCTTCATTGGTTCCGCCATCTCCACCGGTGCCCCCAGCCCAGCCACTTGGGCACCAGGGTTTGCATCACAATAGATGGTCTCGCCATAGCATGCAACGTTCTGGACTTGTATGTCATCTTTCCTAACTTGGAATATTCTTCTTGTTCGTTAATGAAGTGGTAGTCTTAAAAACGTTAAAGAGTTTCTTGACTGAATAGTCTGGCACTATATGTGTTTATTTTGCACTTTGAATGACTTCTAGTAGTGACTTGTGAACAAAGAAAGGAAACAAAATTATACGATGCTTCTTTTGTTTAGTATTGATATTGGAAGGTAGAAAACCATCAGCCATCTCCAATGTAATGACTGCCATGATAATCGTAATTTCTCTTCCAGTTCTCATATTACTAGAATCTCATGGGATTTTTTTTTTAATTTTTTATGAAAGTTGAAGTGTTTAAGGTGGTTGAACACTTCTCAACTTATTACTCGCATTTTCTTGGAAGTTGTTTTTGAATGTTATGCGTCATGTTTATTCCACTCTTCAACAATATGAGAAGAGAACTTTCCCCGAGTTTTCTACCAATATTCTGAATCTGGATGCTGAAACGTGACAGGAGTGGGAGATGATTAATGATTTGAGAACAGACATGGGTAGACTACAACAAGGAATGAGCCACATGCAGAGGATGTTGGAGGCTTGCATGGACATGCAACTTGAGTTGCAGCGCTCTGTGAGACAGGAAGTTTCTGCAGCACTTAATAGGTCACCTGATGACAATAAAGGTTTTTTCTTGTCAATCAAAATAATAGAAAGTGATTATAATTCTTGAAAAATTCTCACTTAGCAATTTGTTAACTGTGTCGCAGCAGAGACATCTGAAGATGGATCTAAATGGGATCATGCGAGGAAAGGGACATGCTGCGTTTGTTGTGATAGTCACATAGATTCTCTGTTGTACAGGTACCAGTTTCTAACATGGGGAAATGATTTTGTTTTATTCTTAAATGAGTTCTGCAATGTTGGAATTGTTTTCTGGCAGATGTGGTCACATGTGCACTTGTTCAAAATGTGCAAATGAGTTGAATAGAGGAGGAGGTAAGTGCCCACTGTGCCGTGCACCCATTGTGGAAGTTATTCGAGCATACTCTATACTGTAATTGTAATTAATGCAAAGTTTTTTTATTCGAATTAATTTTTAAAAAAAAAGCAACAAAGGAAAGGGAATGGCTTTCTTAACCTATTTCTTCATTCATTCTTTGATTCAGTAAATAAAATATTTTGACATTAGCATCCTCTTCTTCTTCTTTTGTTAATTAACATGCCCCCAGACTAAGTTGCAGTGTAGGCACTACGCAGGCAGCCATATAGCCATATTCAGTAAACCATTCCTTAACATACAACCATCAAATACCAATCTCCAAAACCCCTAATCTTAATCCTAAGAACTAGTAAACTTAGTAACCGCCTTGGTACCCTCAGAAACAGCGTGCTTGGCCAGCTCCCCCGGTAGAACGAGTCTGACCGCGGTCTGGATCTCGCGAGAGGTGATGGTGGGCTTCTTGTTGTACCTGGCAAGTCTAGAAGCTTCCTGAGCAAGCTTCTCGAAGATGTCATTGATGAAGCTGTTCATGATCCCCATGGCTTTGCTGGAGATACCAATATCAGGGTGCACCTGCTTCAACACCTTGAATATGTATATCTTATATGTCTCCACGCTCCTCTTCGCCTTCTTCTTCTTCTTGTCGGCACCGCCTTCTTTAGGGAGCTTCTTCTCCGCTCGCGGCTTCTTCTCCGCTGCCGCTGGCTTTTTCTCAGCCGGCTTCTTATCTGCCTTTGGCGCCATAGTGAACTACTTGGATAATGAAATAGGGGAGCAAAGGATTTAAAACCGCAAAAAGGATTGGGAATGATGCTGTTCGGATTTGTTTATGCTTTATATAGCGTGGGAGATGATAGGTGATTGGTTGATTTAGTTGTCGCGCGGATTGATGACGTGGACAGCCTTTTAGTTGAGAATTGGAGGGAAATTTGAGAAGTTGAAAAGAATGTGGGCTTCGGTGCTTTGTTTGTTGAATTCACGGGGCCTTCGCAATCTCAACCGGGCTAACTTGAGCCTGGTTGAGAAGCGTTTTGTTTTGTTGAGGTTTGGGCCTTGAAACACCATTTCTCTAGTATATGCTGTTGCGGATTCATACTTAGACCTCTTCTTATAGGCAAATTGGGTAATAGTAATAAAAATAAAAATAAAAATAAAAATAATAAATAATGAGAATAGATATAATAATTATAATTATAATAGTTGGCTAGAATGAAAGCATAATTACTATTATTATTTAAAGTAGTTAGTTTGTTAAAAATATTGAGAAATAAAATATTGTTTTGCATTAAATTTTAATATATTTTAATTAGTTATATCAATGTAATTATTCTAATTAATTAATTAATTATATTGTAATTAATATTATTTAAATTAATTATATTGTAATTATAACTAATTAATTATATTTTAATTAATTAATTATATTTAATTAATTATATTTAGTTGTTAAAAATATTTAAAAAGAAGAAGAAGAAGAATAAAGGAGTGTCACAGCCGTGACTCTCCGTTACTTATAAATAATTTTTGTTTCTCTCATGTTTTGGGGCTATCGAGTATTCCCAAAAAATTGGATATCAAAATATTGTCTCTGTAATGATAATATAAAACCAACTACCCATTTTTCATTCCTTACTTATTGAATCATTCTCAAACTCATCAACCAAGCATCCATTTAGTTTTAGAATGTGAGATCGGTCATTCAATAAATAAATGTTGTAAGCCATAAGGCACCAGAACACTACAAGAAAAGTAGGTTTTACCAATAGAAATTACCGACAGAGAATAAAGATTTTTCGTTGAGAAACAAATTTGACGACGGAAATTAAGAAAGAGTTGTTGAAGAAATGACTGTAGGAAAAATTTAGCGACAAAAATAAGGAATCCATCAATAAATTTAGCGACGAAATATTATATATTTGTCGACAGAATTTTACATTTCTATCAGTAAAATTTGATAAATTTACCGACGGATTTATAATATTCAATCGCTAATTTGCAACAGATTCCTAATATTCTATTGGTGAATTTACCAATGGTAAATTGTAAGTCCATCGGTAAATTTATCGACGGACATAAAACATTTCGTCGCTAAATTTACCGATGGAAAGCATTATTCGTTGCAAAATTTTTACTGACATAATATTGTAATTCCGTCGAGAAATAAGGCTATGATAAATTTCAACCGTCATTTCTCACTTCTTACCCAAGTTTTTTGTTGATAATGTTTTAATTTTTGTGCATTTAATGTATGTAAATAATATAACATTGATTGATAAATATGAAGTAAACACTATTCTAATTGGTAATATAATAAAAATATTATAATGTATAGGAATAAGTATCTTGAAAATAATTATAAATTAAGAATTCATACAAAACTTAAAAGTAGCAGACTATCAAATACATTCACTTATCCAGAAGCTATGCAGGTGGTGACGACGAATGCTCTAATTGCTGTGATGAAGTCCTGTTCCTCCCTTTCAATTCATCCACATCATTACAGAGCTGGGTTATGCACTCCATCAACCTCTCTATGTGTTCTCAAGCTGAATGACTCTCTCATTTGATGTGAACCGCTTACTAGATCTAACTGTAGAGAATGCAGAGGATTGCGAATAGCATGTGTTTGCAAATGAATCTAAGTTAAATATCCTTCCACGATAATTCTTACCATCCACTGCATTAAGATATGACTGACTCTCATCAACAATTTCAAACTTTTAAGATTGTAGTTCAATGCTTTCTTATATTTGGTCCTATCATTATAATTGTTTGTATTAATAAATGATAATTTTTAAGAATTAATATTGAAGTTATATACTTTACATACATGAAGTTGTCTACATCAGGTGTTGACAAAAGTCATACCATTATGTTTCTTGGTGTGAGTGTGCAAAAAAAGCTGGCATAGTATAAGCTTCTTGCCCTAGACTTTTCTTGCATCAGAATAAATGGTTACAATTGAACTACAATTTACAAAAAATTCGAAAGAGTTTCCTATATTTTTATGATATTTGTCCTTTGTTAGACAAAAAAATTAACTCAATAACACAACCATTAATGACACCAGACATTGATAACATTATTATTCTCTATAATACGCATATATTTTTATTCTAAATTTCATACATCAAATTACACTAAAAGTAAATTTCATACATCAAAGTACACAATCAAAATATAAATGTAAAGTTTTGATATATGCTCTTGGTGGGTCAATGATCCTTCAATGTGTATGAGTAGACTCTCTTCATCTGATCCTCCATGTTTGTTAGCAAAATTACACAATGAAATGGACACTATCTGGGATGATGTCCAATATTGCTGCCAACGACTTCATATGTCTTCAGATATATATGGTAATCGTACATCATTCTTGTGTATCAAACCAAGAAAGTCTCTATATCGTGCAAGAGATCGCCTCTCCTATACATTATAAATTACATCATCAAATTTTGAATTCCAAAAACTATCTTTCTGCAAAAAAAGAAAAACATACTTGATCGAGTGTTTGATGTGTGTAATTTTTAATAAATACCCTTAATAATCTGCAAGCACATGGTTTGTTCGCATAGTACCTAAGGCGTTGATCCCATGAGGAGGGATAATCTAATCCTAAAATCTAAGGCCAGAACTAATCGCAGAAATTCAAAATATAACAAAACTAAAACGATAATTCAATTCAATCAATCAAAACAATTCAAGAATCAATCATGATAATATTAATAATTCAGCAATTGCAATACACACCCAAAAATTAACCTAAGAGAATTACCAATTGAAAGAAAGGAAAATTTACCTATACTTAACGCTAACTTAATTGATTATGAATTACTAGATTATTGGTTCTAGGCAATCCTAAGGCTGATTACTCTCTTTTGAGTTATAACCACAACCCTAAATTATAAACCCTAATCAGATTATGAAAATTGCAATCTTTCGATTAACAATCTATCCAAAACCCTAATTAGATTTGAAGTTATCCAATAAACTATCGGGAACCTCTGTATGATCTCTCTTCGCGCAATTACCAATTTTATTTAATTCTTATTCTATTAATTCACCTAACTCTCGTTAGCCCAATTTAATTATTTTGCATTCAATTCACCGTCTCAATTTATTATCGAATTGCAATCACATAATTTAATCATAATAAATCCAATAAACGTAAAAAAAGCAAAATTTATTAAATCAAGAATAAAACTCCAAAGGTGAGTTTAGAACATCTTCTACATTTAGATCATATCATCAACTATTCAATCCAATTTTATACAATGATAAAATTAAAAATAAATACAAAATACAATCGAAATGGAGGACAAGAGGCAATGACGTCGGGAAACCTCCTAATCTGGGAAGTACGTCGAGTCAGCTTCTTCTCCACTTCTGTCTTCCTTCTTCTCTTTCTTAGTCTCTCGATGAATTCTCTCAAGGGTTTCTTCAAGGTAGCTGATGTCAAAAGCCTTATTTTTTTTTGCCTCTTTTCTTGTTCTTTAAATATCTTCTTGTATTTTGGGTAACCCTAAGATTTTTTGGGGATTCGAAAGGTAAAAAAATCCCTCAAAACTTGACGTTTTTAAGTGTTTGTGCGTCTGCTGATACAGACCACAGTTGTGGGCTACATCTGAGCCTTCTGTCACGATTGTGACATGCAAGCCACGATCTTGGGTCATGTTCCAGGCTTCTGTTACAATCGTGGCATGTGGGCTATGATTGTGAGCCGTTATTTTAGCCCGACTGTTTCTGAAACTTCTTCATTCTTCGATGTTAACCTTAGAACACTAAAAAACAGAACAAGGTACCTTTAAAACATAATATTTAAGTTCAAAGACTTGTAATAACCTATAAAGATACTTAAACACAAATAATTAACAAACTAACACAATTCTAACTTAAACACATGCTAAACGATTGAATTAACAATTTAATACATATCAAACTAAGCCCTAAAACATGATGCAATTTACACTTTTCAATATCCCCACACTTAAACGTTTGCTTATCCTCAAGCAAACAAAACAACAAACATACAAAATCACAAGCACATAATGCAATAATGAGATAATGGCTTCAACTTCATGAAATAAATTTAACTTTAAACACAATCATTCAAGTTATTTGAAATCATTAACATGCAAAATCCACATCTAGGGGCTCTACATACGTATTAATCAAAACTCAAATGTCAAGTTACTCACTCTTTTCAATTGTACATATATATTAATAATTCTTTGGTCATTCAAACCCTGTAACTACTCCTAAGTACGTGTTCATGAAAAGTTAAGCTATTTACAAGTTCGGTAGGTTTTATTAGAAAACACATTTTTAAATTTTTATTGAACATAGACCTAGTATTTTACTCGGAGGCAAACATTGGTGATGGATGTCAATCCGGTTACTCGACTAAGTCATTTTTTTGTTAAGATGCTTGGTTGAAGCATCATTATAATCTTTTGACATGGAGGCATACATTTGTGATGCATGTCGATCCTGTTACTCAGTTACATCACGTTCTCAACTGGCTACTAACTCTATTCATAACCCGAAAGCTAGTGAAATAGTTATTTATTTAAAATTAACCAACAAATTTTCCCTACCTTGTTACTTAAGATACTCGTTTTTATGAAAAAATACTAGTACAACTACTTTAATCAAAAGACCTAAAATTATAAATGAATGTGACAATTTAAAAGGTGACAAACACACAATAAATCCTAATTAACTAATATATTTAGCTAAAGAACCTAATTCACTAATTGCGAGTTAATGACTCTCACAACCTAATAAACTATGTTCAAAATTAAATCAATTTCAATCCA
Organism: Erythroxylum reticulatum; assembly: GCA_025504915.1. Classification (NCBI taxonomy): domain Eukaryota; kingdom Viridiplantae; phylum Streptophyta; class Magnoliopsida; order Malpighiales; family Erythroxylaceae; genus Erythroxylum; species Erythroxylum reticulatum. The sequence continues at coordinate 21,823,568 of JANSVA010000218.1, forward strand.
TCTAAGATATTGACATATTCACACAATTAACAAAATGCAACCTAACAAACTATCATACAATATGCAAAATTCACATTCAAAGCAAAACACATAACCCTTCCCATACTTGAGCAACACATTGTCCTCAATGTGAGAAAGGGGCAAACAAACATGCTTGGCAAGAAGAAACATAAATTAAAGTAAAAATCAATAATAAAATAAGGACTAAATTAAAAAGAAAAGGGTTAGAAACAAAGCTTCATGTTGATGGAGGCAGTGATGCAGTCGAAGGCGGCAGTTAGACACCTTTAGCCTCAAAGTAACGATGGATATGACGTATATCTCAGCTTTGACATCATTGAGTTCAGGCCATCTCCTTCATTCTTCTAGAGTTCTCTGCACGTGTATCTGTAATTACCTTGGTGTTTGTGGAGATTATATCAAGCATTTTCTTCCAGTCCGGTTCATCGGTATCTTCTTCCTCTTTGGACTCCTCACTAGTTGAGTCCTCTTCTGCCTGCTGAGGCAGAGCTATGCTCAAACTTGCCTGACTAGCCCTGATTTTCACATGAGTCTTTTGGTTGATATCCCAGAGTTCTATGTTATGGGACTTAAGAATTTCAGCACGTCATAGATGATGATGATTTAGAAAATCTAGGAGATGGACGATTAAACCACCATAGTCCATGTCATAATACTCAGCAATGGAAGAAACCAAGTACCCCATACCCAAATTATTGCTCCTCTTACGTAGAGTTATAACAATAGCGTTCAGCACATATGTAGAGGTGTACAGTAGGATGTTGTGATCTATACACCACAACAAGAACAATTTCTTTGTTGAGCACTCGTTGGTTTTTGATTTATCAAAAATCATTTCACACATAAATTTGTGCAATAACAAGTTCTCATTGGATCTTATGATGTCATTGTAGGTATTTTTAGTGTCGAATCGCTCTAACCCAATGAGTTCATTCCATAGCAAGAAGCACAAAAGTCATTGTGCTGATTAATAATAGAAGACTCGGAAAACCCACAAATATCACACATGATTTTGATGTTCAACTCATAGTTTCGTCCTCGTAACCTAAACCACGTTTTTTTAGGGTTAATAGGTTCTTAATATAGGGAAGTGAAGAATTCTAGAGTGAGCTCCTAGTAGACAGGATATTGAAAGTGTACAAACTTCGCCCACTGAATTCTTTCTGCTAGGTTCTCTATCCTGTCCCGAAATCACTTCTTAACTCTTTATAACTTTTTCATCTCTCTTTTGCTTACTTCCTTGATCATCTAATTCATGTCGAAGTCTTATACATTCTCGATTTTATTTGGAAATGAAAATAACATAACTACGAAATTCAAACTATCTAAAAGTAAAAGAAAATAATATGGAATTAACAAGCCATGGGTTGACTCCCATGCAACGCTTCTTTTAATATCGATAACTCAATGCTCTATCCTTGGAAACTCAGTCGGGATCAATTATAAGTGGCTTGCTTCCACATTTTTCGTTCAACATCAGTTGATAGCCTATAAGTAAGCTACAAATTGCAAAATGATCAGAAGGACAATATTTATAAAATTGAGAAAACCAATAAATTTAAGTAATGCTCTTCTTACTAACAAACTATTAATAAAATAGAGAATAACAAAACTCCCTGAATCTTCCATTGAATTCAACAGTTTGTCCTGTAAGAAGGTGAGTTGCTCTCCTTCTTCCTTAATCAGCTTCGTCTCCTCTGGTTCTTCTGCTCTACGAACAGAGACTTTTATAGCTTCTTTAAACTCGATGTCTGTTGTCATCTATTCTTCATCCTTTTTTTTCTTTAGAAGATTCGAACACATCAATTATCTTGAATGAGCTACTATCCTTCGGATTCTTTAATACATCATTCATGTTGAATGTCACTTGGTCATCATTGATTCGAAGGATAAGGTTCTTTTCATGGACATCTACCCAAGATTTTTTAATGTTCAAGCATAGTATACTAAGATCTGGCGAATAATATGAGGGATTTTCATCCTTTTCTTCATCCTTTCTTTTGATTTCTTGGTCTTCTATAAGGTAAGGTCCAGCATGGTCTTCCATTAGTTCTTCTTGTTTTTTCCCATTTCTAAGTGTTATAGCCTCATATTGCTCTTGTTGATATAATTCCATATTGTTCAGAGAGTCTTCCACAATTATATTACAAAATTCACGGGCAAGTTGTCTTACTTTAATCTCCAAGTTATGAATAGAAGGAGCATGATTTTTCATTACTTGATCAAATTGCTCTTTCGGTCTCTTCTAGTTCTCTTCCATGTCTGTTAGCTTATCTATGATTTTGTCCAATTTGGAATCCCAAGAACTGGACTTATCTTGCTAAAATTCAAATAGGTCTTGATGTCCTATATGAGTACTTGCATTGTTGGACCAATAGAAATCTGGGTAGTTTTGTGATATGGAAACCCCAAGAAAAACAAGATTCTTAAAACCCCCCAATCCTATTGAATCAAAACCCTAATCTTTCTATTCTAAGAACATGCTAGATTAAATCCCAAATCATAAGTTTGAGACCCAATCCCAAAGAAATCAAAAATCAATTTATGTTGTAAGTACTTATTGATGCAAATCAATTTCTTGAAGTAACCATGAAGACATTCACGCCTCCCTTAAAGAACTCAATTCTGAAATTTTATTAATCATCCAATCTAGGGTTACAAGGATATAATAAGGTATAAACACCTTGACCAAGTCCTAACCCTAATAGGAATGGGTTTGCAAGCCCATTTAATGAAAACTAGGCTAATCCTAACAAATCTAGGAGCATCTAGCCTATTGAACATAGTCTGATCCAAGTCCTTTTAGGAATGGGCTAAACACATTAAGACAAATAAATCTCAAAATAACCTAGACAAATAAAGCACATGCTAATAACTAAAAGAACAACCCATAAGTAAGTCCTTAGGCCTAAAATAAGAGGTAATAGATAATAAGCCCAAATTATCAAAAATAGGCATAAATGGCTAAGTTCTAGCCTCTTCTAATGCCTCCTCTAATAAAATCACAAGCTTGGGCGTGCCTTGGTGTTCCTCTATGGATGTTTCAGCCTCCTCATGTACTTGACTTGTGATTTGGGCTTGAACAAAAGCATGCATTGCTTGTTTAAGCCTTGAAGCTTGTTGTGTTGTAATTGAACCACTTGGCATGTGTAGCTTGTCATGTTGATGTATAAGACGTGGAGCTCCATTGCGAAGGCTTGTTGTATCACAACTTATGATAAAGAGTTTTATGCAATTGTTAGGGCCGTTAGACATTTCGGCCTTATTTGTTGGCCAACCCTTTCATTCTTTTCACTAATCATGACTCCGTAAAATATGTCCAAAGTCAAGCCAACCTAAGTCAAAAACATGCTACTTGGGTTGAATTCCTTCAATCTTTTGACTTTATCATTAAGTATAAAAAAGAGACCACAAATGTTGTTGTTGATTCTTTGTCAAGAAAATTCCTTTTGTTGAGTTCAATGCATACACATGTTGTAGGTTTTGATGATATTAGGGGCATATATGAGAGTGATAAAGATTTTGGTGAGATTTTTACTAGGACAAGAGAGAATAATGGTGCATTTAGGAACTTTGTTTTGCATAATGGTTACTTGTTCAAAAATGGTTCTTGTTGTGTTCCAAATTGTTCTTTGAGGGAGGCAATTTTAAGAGAAGTCCTTGGGGGTGGACTTGCTAGCCATCTTGGGAGAGAGAAAACTTATGAACTTGCCCATTCCAACTTCTATTGGCCGGGGATGTTTAGAGAGGTAGCTAGGCTTATGAGTGGTTGCAACATATGTAGTAGATCAAAAATGACATCCTAAGCCCACGACCCATACACACCTTTGCCTACACCAAACAATCCTTGGGAGGATGTGAGCATGGATTTTGTGTTAGGTTTGCCTAGGACTAGAAGAGGGTTTGATAGCATCATGGTTGTTGTTGACAAGTTCTCTAAAATGACACATTTCATTCCTTGTGCTAAATCTAATGATGTTCAACATGTGATGGATTTGTATTTTCATAA
>JANSVA010000218.1:21827697-21840796 GCA_025504915.1 Erythroxylum reticulatum
TCTAGCTTTGATTTGCTTTTCCACCTTCATGGCCATGTTCACCATGTCCTCAATCTCCACATAGTGTTGCAATTCTACCATATTACCTATCTCCCTGTTCAAACCACTCAAGAACCGTTCCATGGTTGCTTTTGGATCCTCCTCTATATTAGCTCAGATCATAGCTATTTCCATCTCCTTATGGTAGTCCTCCACCGATTTAGATCCCTGAGTAAGTCTCTAAAGTTTCTGATGCATCTCCCTATAATAGTAAGAAGGCACAAAATGCTTCCTCTTGCATGCCTTCATATCGTCCCAAGTAGTAATTGAGATCTCTCTATTTCTCCTCCTGGATGTCACCAACTGATCCCACCATATTAGTGCATAATCTGTAAATTCAACAGTGACTATCTTTACCTTTTTATCTTCAAAAAAATTGTGGCACTCAAAAACCAAGTCCACCTTCCTTTCCCACTTCAGGTAAGCCTCTGCATCATTCCTTCCCTTCAAGGCTAGGATCTGCATCTTGATGGATTTAAGGTCTCCATCTCTCCTATTACATAGCTCAACTCTCTGAGCTCTCTTAGTTCTGTGTACCTTAAACTCTTCCTCCTCCTCAAAGTCTTCCCCCTCTGGTTTATACCGAAGTGGTGGTCTACGAGGTGGTGGTTGTTGTTGGCGTACACCTGCACGCCCCCATAAGGTTCCTCATATCTTCCTTATTTGAGCTCATCCATCTGTCCCCTAATTTTAGTTAAGACTATATTGAACCTCTCAAATTGTTGCTGCATAGCTCTCAAAGTGAAAGCAATATTTGCATCTCCCCCTTGGTTGTCATCATTACTACCTCCCTGTGATATTGTAGATAAAATGATATACCTGTAAAATAAGTTTAGTAATAAACAACCTCACACACTCCCTGACATGTTTCCCTCAAAATGATGTCACTCTCCTCATGTTTAAGTCGCGGCAATGACTCCCTCAAATAAGCTCACACACTCTTGCCTTTTACCACTCAAGTAATGTCTTTAAAGTAACTTTTCGGAAATAAATTAAGCAAAACTAACAAACAGCAAGCAATACAAATTAATTGGAAAGAACAAGTAAATCCTAACAAGAAACAAAATAAGAACAATTCTAGAAGCAAACTAATGCACAGACAGAAATAAAATAGTATGCTAATACACGGATGGAAAAGATGTGTATGTAATGATTTTTATTTATAATTGAATAATATGAATGTAAGATTGTCCAATTCAATGTAATGGAAGCAAAGAAAGGCACAAACAAGAAAATAAACTAAGAATCAAAGAAAGACACTCAATATATTGTCAAACTCAACAAAACCTGAGAGCTCAAAGAACAAATTTCAAATCTGCCCAAGGTTTAAAATAGGTAACTCAACGTGTTGTTCAATGGTTTTCTTTCTTTTTTTTTTCTATTGTTCACTCTTTTCTCTTTTTTCTTGTTACCGTTCATTTTTTTAGGTACTGTTCACCTTTTTTCACTATTGTTCACTCCTTTTTTCGATATTGTTTAGTTTTTTGGGCACTATTCACAGGGATGGGTACTGTTCATAGGTCGGTACTGGTCATGGGTTGCTACTATTCACGGATCAATACTGGTCACTTTTTTTAGAAACAAATAGGAAAAATACAATAGATGTACATATGAGTTCAATAGAATTAAGCCAAAGCTCTGATACCAAGATGATACGAAAACACCAAGAAAAATAAGGTTCTTGAAACCCCCTAATCCTATTGAATCAAAACCCTAATCTTTCTATTTTAAGAATATGCTAGATCAAACCCCAAATCATAAGTTTGAGACCCAATCCCAAAGAAATCAAAAATCAATTTACGTTGGAAGTACTTACTTATTGATGCAAATCAATTTCTTGAAGTAACCATGAAGACATTCACGCCTCCCTTAAAGAACTCAATTTCGAAATTTTATTAATCATCCAATCTAGGGTTACAAGGATATAATAAGGTATAAATACCTTGACCAAGTCCTAACCCTAATAGGAATGGGTTTGCAAGCCCATTTAATGAAAACTAGGCTAATCCTAACAAATCTAGGAGCATCTAGTCCATTGAACATAATCTGATCTAAGTCTTTTTAGGAATGGACTAAACACATTAAAACAAATAAGTCTCAAAATAACCCAGAAAAATAAAGCACATGCTACTAACTAAAAGAATAGCCCATAAATAAGTCCTTAGGCCTAAAATAAGAGATAATAAATAATAAGCCCAAATTATCAAAAATAGGCATAAATGGCTAAGTGCTAGCCTCTTTTAATGCCTCCTCTAATAAACTCACAAGCTTGGGCGTGCCTTGGTGTTCCTTTATGGACATTTCGGCCTCCTCATGTACTTAACTTGTGATTTGGGCTTGAACAAAAGCTTGCATTGCTTGTTTAAGCCTTAAAGCTTGTTGCGGTGTAATTGGACCACTTGGCATGTGTAGCTTGTCAGGTTGATGTGTAAGGAATGGAACTCCATTGTGAAGGCTGGTTGTATCATTCTGTCACCCCAGAGTACATGTTCCAACAAGGATCGTTACTTCCCTAACCATACTGAGTCTCATTGTAATTCGCAAAAGTTCCTTGCTCCGTATAATATCTATCTTCCATCATTATTCTTTCTATTTCTTCTTGGCATCTAGCTCTTCAAATATAATATCTCATTCTCATTCTAAGATATCTTGTTATGTCTCTGCTTTATGACCCAAACTTCTTTCTCTATTTTTTCAATTAAAACGAAAGATAGTGAAAAAGTTTTAGAGTAAAGAACTAAACTAATTGCCTCCCTGGTAACAACGCCAAAAATTTGATCGAGTGTTTGATGTATGTAAGTTTTAATAAATACCCTCAATAATCCGTAAGTACACGTAGTACCAAAGGTGTCAATCCCACGAGGAGGGATAATCTAATCTTAAAATCTAAGGCTATAACTAATCGTAGAAATTCAAAATATAATGAAACTAAAATGAGAATTCAATTCAATCAATCAAAACAATTCAAGAATTAATCATGACAATATTAATAATTCAGCAATTGCAGCACACACCCAAAAATCAGCCTGAGAGAATTACCAATTGAAAGAAAGAAAATTTTACCTATCATTAACGCTGACTTAATTGATTATGAATTATCGGATTGTTGATTCTAGACGATCCTAGGCCAATTACTCTCTCTCGAGTTATAACCATTAACTTTAAATTATAAACCCTAATCAAATTATAGAAATTGTATTCTCTCAATTAACAATCTATCCAAAACTCTAATTAGATCTGAAATTGTCCAATAAACTATCGGGAACCTATGCAAGATCTTTCTTCGCACAATTACCAGTTTCATTTAATTCTTGTTCTATTAAATCACCTAACTCTCGTTAACCCAATTTAATTAATTTTCTTTCGATTCACCCTCTCAACTTATTGCTGAATTATGCAATCATATAATTTAATCACAATAAATCCAATAAACATAAAAATAATCAGATTTCATTAAATCAATAATAAAACTCCAAAGATGAGTTTAGAACATCCTTAATATTTAGATCATATCATCAACTATTCAATCCAATTGTATACAATGATAAACTAAAAATGAATAGGAAATATAATTGAAATGGAGGACGGGAAGCAACGATGACGAGAATCCTCCTAATTCGGGAAGTACGTCGAGTCTGTTTCTTCTCCACTTCTCTCTTCCTTCTTCTCTTTCTCAATCTCTTGATGAATTCTTTTAAGGGTTTCTTCAAAGCGGCTGATGTCAAAAGCCTTATTTTCTGCCTATTTTCTTGTTCTTTAAATATCCTCTTATATTTTGGGTAACCTTATGGTTTTTTGGGGTCTGAAAAATCCAAAAAATCTCTTGAAACTTAACGTTCTTGAGTGTCTGCGTGTCTACTCGACACAGGCCACAATCATGGGCCATATCTGAGCCTTTTGTCACGATCATGGCATGTAGGCTACGATCGTAGGCCATGTCTTGGGCTTCTGTCGCGATTGTGGCATGTGGATCATGATATCGTGGCCTGTTGTGTCACCATTGTGGGTAGTTACTTCGGCCCGAATGTCTCTGAAACTTCACCATTTTTCAATGTTGACCTTGAAATACTATCAAACACATCAAGGTACTTTAAAAACATAATATTAAAGTTCAAATACTTGTACTAACCTATAAAAACACTTAAACACAAATACTTAACAAACTAACACAATTATAACCTAAACACATGCTAAACGATTGAATTACCAATTAAATACATATCGAAGTAAGCCTTAAAACATGATGCAATTTACACTTATCATTACTATAAGTACATATAAATGATAATATTTATCTAATTAATGTATAAAATTAGATAACATAAAAAGATTAAAGATTATATTTTTTGTACCTCAAACTCCTGATAATAAAAATCCTTTATCGCTTAAGAGACATTTTGCATATATAACCCTCAAGATCTATCCTCTCCTTGAACTTAGTACCCGTTTGGTTCAGCTTTTGGAGACTTCAAAAGCACTTTTTTCTACCGCAAAAGCTATTTTAAGGAAAAAATGGGTGTTTGGCTGCAAACTGCAAAAATACTTTTGAAGTAGAAATAGCTTTTTCAAAAGCTAAAATACAAATTTTTTAAAAGCTAAAATTTGGAGCTTTTTAGAATAGCCCCAAATTTTAACTTTTTTCAGATAGAGATTTTTCCGTCACTTCTGCATATATCATCAATGACTCTTTTGTTTTATATGGTTTTCTTCTTCTGCTTACAAACACGCAAAACTTATCTCCTTTGAAGACACCCACAAATCAAAACTCATAGGTTAGTTTTTGGTATTTTTTGTCCTATATAAATGTCTGAAAGCAGACGATATAAACGTCTGCATTGTTTAACGCAAACGTCGACAGCGCAGACGACAACTTCTGCGTTGAATTATGCAGACCTTAGTCTACGTAAGTTTGCGTTGAACAACGCAAACCTTCGTCCCCTTTGAGCTATCAATAAATTCTATCAGTCTTGTTCGGTATTAGATCAACTATTGATAACATTGTAACTTTGTATTGTCCAGTATATTATAAATGCTCTTGCTGCACAAGTATCAGCACTGAAAGCAGAAAGAGAAAAGGAGTAGCGCCAGAGAGGAAAATAAAGGCCTTCAGGTTCAATTGAGAGATACCGCCAAAACTATGCAAGCTACTGGAGAATTACTTGTGAGGCTGAAGGAAGCGGAAGAAGCTTTTGTTATTTAGTATACTTTAAATATTATTTAGCATAAATAATTTTATTATAAAATAAAATATAGTTAAAATTAATAAAAGTGCTTTTTATTTTTATGTTGCCAAACAGTTTACTGTATGAAGCTCTTTTTAAAAAGACATTTTTTAATTGACAGCCAAACAGTCAACTGGCTTTTTAGAAAAACTCTATTGACAAAAGCTCTACTAATATAAGCTCATCCAAACAGGCACTTAGATGAGATATTTCTAGAGCACGTTCCCGACATAACCAACCTAATATATAAGCATTTTTAGATCATTTTCAAATTAAAACATATAACTTAAGTATAAACCTATGGTGATATTATGTATTAATTACAAAATTTATGGAACTTCACTCACATATTGTTGACAATTGTAATATAAGTTCTTCGATCAACTTCCTTAACTCCAGGTCGGAAGTTGCCTCCATCCACAATGTTTACCCCTGATATCTCTATTGGGGTAGGGGTGGTGGATGGTGTAGGGCTAGTGGATGGTGTAGCAGGGTTATTGGATGGTGATGGTGTAGCAGCAAGTACAAAAGGTGACTATACAGGGACTGTAAGTCAGGAAGGTGATGTCTCATTTGGATGTGTAGTAGCTAGATGTACAACACCTAATTCTTTAGCATCTACAGAATGTGATGCTTCACTGGAAAATGTGGTAACCTAAACCTTGACTGCAATAAATCATGTTTTCTCTTTTGTGACATATTTTTTACCTGAAATTCACATTTTATTGAATATTCCAGTAATAAAACAATATAAATTAAACATAAATAACATTATATTATTGATGCAATATTATATTTATTCATATAATATTCTATTACAAACATAACTTAATCGTTATCATCACTTAATTGTAAATCAAAATCATCATCATTTCTTATTATGAAGAATTAGAATCAAGCTCAGGCTCCTCTTTAGATTTCTCACCTTGTTCTTCCTCTCCAGATGAAATTTCAACTTATTCATTATTTGGATCGCTCAAGGGTTCATTCTTGTCATATGTTACATATGCATTTATTTCATAAACATCTTTTTGAAACACTTCACTTTCAATTCTCTTATTTTCTCCTTTTCCTTGGAATTCAAAATCACCTCGAAGTTTTACTTTGCAAATGGCCAACCAATCTGACTTATCTTGTTGTAAGCTAGAAAAAGGGACATAATACACCTAAATCGCTTGCATCGCCAACACAAAAGGTTCAAATTGTCCAAATCTTCTTCTCTAGTTGATTTGAACTAGATTGTATCGACTGTGCACTTTTGTTCCAATATTACGAGTTGGATCAAACCAGTTACAATTAAATATCAGACTCCATTTTATTGGCAATGTAGGGTACTCAATTTCAAGTATTTTAATAATTTTACCATAGTAATCTATAAATTCTCCCTGTATGCAAACCCTACTATTTACTGTTGTCATGCTATGACCATGATATTCTGTATGAAATTTGTATCCATTAAGAAAATACACCAGATACCATTTGACATTTCTCAAAGTTCCTTTAGCATGATCACATATGAACTTGTTCTCTATTAGATTTTCTAAGGCCTACACACACAAATATCATATTAAATAGGACAATGTCATTTAAACACTTTGATATAATAATTCAACCATTTCAATTATTGCAAGTAAAAATTTACATATTTCTCGAACCATCAAGAAAAGTATCCTCCAACTTCTTTATTGATATCATCCTGTGTGCTTTTGGGCACTAGCTCGCGTAACCATTCCTTGTATAATATAAAAACATTATTATGTATTTTAGTTATGAACAACACTAACTTTGAAAACTCAAATAATGAATTTCAAAATCAACTTAAACTTACTACACAAAAGGTTGAAACTCTTGACAATTTAATAAAATAGAACTATGGGCAACCTCTATTTCTTCTTCTGTTAACATTCTTTTTGTTGAACGCCCATATGATAATCCCAGATATGTGAAAATGCATAAGTTACCATCAATATCATTAGTTTTGCTCCCCATTTTCATTACGAGGAACTTTTCTTTTTCTTGTATGCATATGCAGTTTAAAATAATGTGAACAAAATGTACTTACTTCCTCCGCTAAATAAGCATTACATATTAAACCTTTAACTTCTAGCCTTGTTTTTTTTTTACATTTTTCTCCAAATCTACATTACAATTAGGGCTATAATAATTTTGTAATTAAATCATGTTATAATTTTTATTTAAATATTAACTGTAATTACCTTTCAAATGGATACATCCATCGATATTGAACTGTATCGACAAGTTTAGCCTTGTATGCTAAATGTATGGGTAGATGCTCCATACAATCAAAGAAGCTTGCAAAGAAGCTTGGACGGAGAATCCTTCCAATTTGCACAAGATAATTGGAATTTCCCTTTCTATTTTATCCATTTCATCAAACTTTATTTTAGATGATATTAAGCTTTTGAAAAACAAATTTAATTATGTTATAACTTCTCAAACCTTATTCGGTAGCAACTCCCGAAATGCAATTGGAATTAGCCTTTATATAAACACATGAAAATCATGATTTTTAATCCCAAATAATTTTTACTCCCTCATGTCCACACACCTTGCCAAGTTCGAAACATAATCATCGGGAAACTTTAGACTTTTCAACCATTCATATAAAATTTCCTTTTGTTTTTTGTCCAATGTGTAAAATGCTTTTAGATATTTATCGATACGAAGATCTTTATCTAACTTATTCCTTTTACAAAATGTTTCAAATCAGCTTGTGATTTTGCATTGTCATTTGTCCTCCCTTTAATGTTCACTATGGTGTTGAACAAATTGTCAAAAATATTTTTTCCAATATGCATCGCATCTAGATTATAAAATATCAAATTGGTTTTCCAATATAGTAAATCCCAAAAGTTATTTCATTTTCTCCAACTAAAGTTTTTACTTATGCTTCTATTCACTTTTTCAGTTTCAAGTTCTGTAACTTTCGGCAATCCTAATTCATCAATCTCTTGCAATATCTTTTCACCAACTTTATAAGGGCGAGGAGGTGTTAATACCATCTTATTCTTAATGAACTTTTGTTTGTTGCGTCTAAATGGATGATTTGGTAGAAGAAATTTCTTATGATTGTCAAACTAAGATGTTTTGGCCCTGTTAAGAAGATAAAACACATCAGAATGATTGTCACAATAAGAACAAGCCAATTTTCTTGTTGTGCTCCATCCAGACAACATAACATATGCAAGGAAATCACTAATAGTTCACATCAAAGCTGCTCTCAACAAAAGATTTTTTTTAAGAGACAAATCATATGTCCCCATATTAAAATCCCAAAGATGATGCAATTTAGATACCACTAGTTGTAAGAATACATCAATTTTATCCTTTAGATGCCTAAGCCCTGGCACAATCATCATCAAGAACATATATGCCTCATTCATACACATCTATGGAGGTATATTGTAAGGAGTAATTATGATTGGCTATGATGAATATTATTAGTTGGATTGACCAAAAGGTTGGAATCCATCTGTTGACAATCCCAACCTAACATTTCAACTTTCAGCTGCAAACTTAGAATGAGTGTTATTGAAATGTTTCCATGCGAGTGCATCTGATGGATAGCTCATTATTCTATCCTCCTATTCATGTTCATTATTTCATCTCATGTGAGATGCAGTAACATTAGAGGCATAGAGTCTTTGAAGTCTCGAAGTTAGCAGGAAATAATGCATTTGCTTCTAAGGTACTAATTTTTGTTTCATAGTATGCTTTCATTGTTTGAACCTAGATTGACCACAAAATTTGCACTCTTGTAATCCACATCATCTCCCCAAAACAACATACATTCCAATTTGCAACAATCAAAATTTTCAACTGGCAAACTAAGACCCCTAATAAGTTTCTTCATGTCGTAAAAATTATCAACCATTATATGATCAGGAGGCAATGATTCATTATGCCAACTAAGAAGTTTATCAAAACGTCAATCAGAAATATGCCTTTCAGACTTTATGTTCAATATTTGAGCAATTAAAGATAATTGAGTCATCTTGTCACAATTTGACCATAATTTTTTGTCAGCTGATTTTAATAAGTCAAAAAACTTTTTTGCATGTGGGTTTGGTTCTTCTTCAAGATTTTCTATATTTGTCTAAAAGTTATAACCAGCTCCATCATAAACCATTTGGATGTAAGGATTTTCAGTTGCACCTATATTATTTGTTATAAATCTAGTTTCCCTTTAAATCCATCCATATTTATTAACGAGTTTACTTCATTATCCTTTAAAGTGCTACAAATTAATGGCTTCCCATGTCGTGTCCACTCAAGATAATTTGGAACAAAACATTTTCTTAACAAATGGAGATTCACTTCATTGATAGGAAGAACATAAATATGTTCACACTTTTTACATGGATATTTGATCTTTTGACCATCCATATATACAAGTTGAGAACATGCATAATGAATAAAAGCTTTAACTCCTTCAATAAACTCATGATTAATGAAATCATCAGGTGTTAATGGTCTATGCATCTAAGATCTATCAACATTACTCATTTCTGCAAAACTGTTATTTCAAAAAGTGACTATAATAAGATGTAATAATCATTACGGTAATATCCATATTAATCTTACATAACATTTAATATATACTTTACACATCATTAGATCCTTCATTTCTCCTAAGTTTTTACAAGTCTCTGACCATTTTCCCTCCAAATTGAAACCAATCTATCCTACCATATAATTTCACCATTAAATAACTCAATCACAACCAATTTCACCTTAGTAATTAGACAATCACCAAAATTTAAGTTATAAGAACCTTACAATCATTGAAGAATTTTTTTAGGAAAGATAAGGCTTTCATCTTTATTATCCTTAATATATCTTAATACCACATAAGCAGCCTACAAATGAACTATACTTTGACTTATCGATATATTAACTTAATTGATGGACAACATATATGAGTATCAGTCAAATAAAACAAATTTCCAACCAATATCCTGTAAGAAGTGACATTAAGAAGTAAAAAAAAGCACCTACATATTATTTTTCTAACTTTATATTAAAATAAAAAGAGTGGAAATTGGTTACAATAAATAAAATTAATGGAAATTAAAAAAGCACTATGGTACGTGGCATTGTTAGACCAAATGAATCGAGAAAGCAAGTTTTCGTTGTGACTCCTAAACTCGTGGAATTTTTCACCGATAAGCCTCATGGAAGTGGCATCATAGGTTTCCAACCTATATACCATTATAGGGGTTTATTATGCAAAGAATTGGCTTATCAATTACATGAATTTCTTATGTTAATACTAAGTTTGATTTAATCACCTACAAGTTCATTTACAAAGTTTGATTTTAAATAATCACTATGGTACATAACATTGTTACACTAGATGAATCAAGAAAGTAAGTTTTCATTGTGACTCTTAGACTTGTGGAATTTTTTACCAATTATCCTTATAGAGTTGCATCGTGGTTTTTCAACCTATATACCATCCTAGGGGTTTATTATGCAAAGAATTGCCTTGTCAATTACCTGAATTTCTTATATTAATACTAAGTTTGAATTAATCACCTACAAGTTTAAGTCTTTATGTTTCAATTTAAACAAATCCCAAACATAAATGCTTAGACTATTAAACCCTAGCCTAAAATCTCGTCAATCATTGTTATAGGTGAAATTGCAAAGAACAACACAAAATTGATCACATTGTACACATTACTTAGTTGAACGACTTAACTTGATAGAAGGACAATTGCAAACTACAAAGAAGATGATTGAGGTTGAACAATTATCAATGCTCTTCAGCACAGAACATGACCTGCAACAAAGACAATAAACAAAAATATAAAAATTAAGGACTATACTATTGGAAAAGCTAATCTAATCACTAACTTATAAGATGTAGATGAATGAATTACATGAAAAGGAGCTTACTTCAACAAGAAGAGGTGTGATTTTTAAAGTCTCTAAGGGTGAGGAAAATTATATATAATACCTATATAAGTGAGAGTGACGGGGATGACATAAATATAATCACAAAGAAATCTAATAAATTGTTAAAAATTATAAGATAAAAGTAATTAAATAAGAAGAAGAAAGCATTTAAAGGCTTAATAAGATGACACTATTATTTCTTAAAGTTATGAAACAAAAAATGTTATGCAAAGTTTGTGCTTTATATCCAATAATAAGAAGCTACCCCATTGCTAAATCTTTTGTGCTAAGAGTAATAATTATGATATTAATCTTTCATATGATGAGTTGTTGAATACATAGAGGCTATAAGAATAAAAATGAAGAAAATACCTTCCAAGTAAAAAGAAGCTTAAAAACTCTTTGATGTATATTGATTGAGATGAGCAATTGAAATGTTATATGTATGACCTTATATAATCTAAAAATATGGTTTTTGGCAATGAAAATGAGCATGTTTATTGCATGAGAATGAGGTATTGAAAAGGACAAATATTCTTAAAGAATCATTTTATAATTTTAATTTAGTAGGTGAAAAACTATAATGCATCTTGGGTCCCAAAAAACCTTAAATGGTAAACATGTAATTGATTACACTTATAAAAGTAAATCATCTAAAGAGAAGAAAATTTTTTCTAATAAAAATAATGTGCATATTGTTGAGCCATTGCCGATGTCATCATATAAGCATATAGACTCTAATTATAGGCATAAAAACTTTAATGCTCTTGTACCATCTTCTATATCCAAAGCTAAAAAGTAATTCCATGTGTATATGTTAGATTAGTGCCCTAAAGGCAATCGCTTTTAGCGTGTTATGTACAAAGTTGTGTACATACTTTATTTTTAATAATAAAGAAAGACATATTTTATTAATTTGGTGTTCATTATTTATGAATTGATATTGATCTATAAGCAAATTAATGAAGTCCATAATATATGACATAGCATAAAGGAAATCATAATATGATCATATTATTGAGATTCCTATCATGTGAAATTATGTCAGTATCTAAATCATCCCTAGTGATAGGTTTAATGAGATTGGACATCGTTAATCTGGATAGACTAGCATATGTCAAACTCCTCGATTTGATCAAGTAGTGGATCTCAGAAACTGTAAACATGAGATGTTTAGAGTTAAAATGTGGATGCTTACTAGAGATAGTAAGTACATTGGATGACCTACCATGAGATCATCACATGGATGCCCTATTATAATGTCAGTGATAATCTCATCATAGCAATGGTACAAGTATCTTTAGACTTGAGATAATTAAGGATATCTTGGATATTGATTCTGTGCTTTGACTCCATTCCTTGTTGGCTTGTAGAGGTCGCTCATAGTAGGGTGGTGATTGGGTGCAACTTGACGTATTCAAAGGTAGTTAAGTAGCCAATAGAGGATTCACTACTTCTGTGATAACAGAAAATGATACCCACGACCTCTTGTCGGGATCATTACTTGGAAATCTCTGGCCAGAGTACATATTTCATGAAGAATGTCTTCATCGACATATAGAGTAATGAGTCCCAAGACGAGAACTGGTATCACTTGGACTAGATTTGACGTAGTTAGTCTAGTGAGAGTTGAAACTTTATCCATAATCATAACCAAGTGGGGTATAGCACGATAAAAGGACAAATTATATAGCAATTATCTATCGGAGGGTTCGTGAGATGGTTTGTGATTCGTCAAACCACTTACTTTTTGGTCAATTAGGGGTCATAATATGTTGTTAGACGCCGCTCATGACTTGCTTGGATTAAGTGTTAATCTAAGTGGCCAACATAACCCGAAACCTAATGGGTCACACATATAGAATGGGTTGGAGAGAGCAAAGTTGATTTAATCAAGTTGGACTTGATTGTAAAGT
>JANSVA010000218.1:21840896-21856728 GCA_025504915.1 Erythroxylum reticulatum
ATTATATAATAATAGACATTGGTGTATTTTTATTTCAATAAAATATTTTATTTTTACTTATTCTTATAAGTTTTACTATTTTTACTTATTCTTATAGGTTTTACTTCTTATTTATTATATACCGGTTTTACAGCGGTTCATTACCGGTTGAACCTTTAAACCTTAAATCTTTCCTTCTACCGGTTTGATGTTCGGTCCGGTTTTTAAAACATTGGTAAAAATATGCAAAATTTTCATGTAAGGACACTTCAAAAGAGCATATAACATTTCTACATTCATATAGGCTTCTTTGTCATCAAATTTGTATGAAGAAAAGCTCATAATTAGCATAGCCTATCTAAACATTTCTTTATAAACTTCAATAGCCCCTATTTCATCTTATAATAATTTAAAAGTAATCTTTAATTGGCAATTATACATCTAGTTCAAATAAGATATATATCTTTACATAATTTAACTAATAAAACAACCTTTCTATAAACTAATGAACCACTAAAAGAAACATTTCAAATATGTCATAAGCGTATTAATCAACATTTTCGTATGAAATATCCAAAACATAGTTCTTTTCATCACAACGCATTAAGCTATGCTAATTTTCAAGTTAAGAAGAGATTAAACATACATAATGAAGCATATCTAAAGGAAAATAAAACCTTAGACAGCTTGGATGAAATCTCTAGTAATGTACAAAATCAACATATACTTGATCACTCTTCATTTCAACTCTTCATTTTATTATGAATCAATTATTATGTTCAATTTTAAACCTCAATAAAAGTAATCCAAGTTATTAATAAGTTAAAATTACAAGTTTCACTTTAATCAACTATAAGACATAAAGAAATGAACATACACTTCATTATTAAAAGCATAACTCCAATTCACAACATAGGATTAATAATCCTATTTTGACTATGTTAAATATAACACTTGTAATCATGCCTCAAAGAACAAAACATCAAACTAATATAATATTCACAAATGAACAAGCATGTTTCAAATTTTAGTTTAGTCCTGTAGTAATTTAGTTTAGTCATCTCTTATTTCATTTTATTTCTTAAGCCTTATAACCTAGCTCTAGATGTATCAATTTCATTTCAAATCCTATGGCACCACTCTTAGCATTTTTTTTCCATTTTAAAGCCCTAATATTCATTCTACTTATTTTATTTTATTTTATTTTATCTTATTTTTAAGCTCTGAAATTCATTCTAAATATTTTATTTTTAAGCCCCAAGATCCACCTTTAAGCATTTCATTTTTATTTCAAATCCTATGATACAACTTCAAACATTTTCTCCATTTTAAAGCCCTAATATTCATTCTAGGGATTCCATTTCATTTTAGTTTAGTTTTAAGCCTTAGTAATTGCCCATAGGCATTTCATTTTTCATTTCAAGCCTTATGGAATTACTATAGACATTTTCTTTAGATTCTAACAGCTAATATTCATTGTAGGCATTCCACTTCATTTTATTTTTCAGCCCTAAGATGTAACTTTGGCATTTCAATTTAATTTTAAGACCTAATATCTATTATAGGCATTGCATTTTTATTTTCAATCCCCAGCCTCTAGGTAAGACTATAATTAATGTATAGTATAAACTAATTCTAAATGTGTAAAAGACATGCCAAATTCGTATCTATCCCCACCAATGTCATGCCATGAATGATTTGTCTCATTTAATTGCTTTTAGTTCTAAAACTAATCATATGTTACGTAATTCACCATCATCATTAGGACTTTTTTTCCCTAATATATGTTTTGACCTCCTGTTATTGTTAACAATTAAGATTCATAAAACCATACACTAGTTCAATTATATTTTCACTAAACTAACAAATTTAAGTGTTACTACACTGCATTTTGTTATAAAAGTATAAACATTATATTTGAATCCTATCCACACTATATCTTAATCCATTTAACTTACCATATTAAAGCAAAACAAATTTATCCCTTTGAGCCTTTCATCGAACACTTTATATGCATAACAAATTCATCCCTAACTATTAACTAACTATTAACAAAACACTGATACCTGGCATTCTTCACTAACAAGAACACATTCAGACATACAATGAACCACTAACAACTAAAATAAACACAGAAGACACAAAGGACATAAACCAAAACTGCCAAACAAAAGCTTCCCTAATAACAACAAGCAGAAAAATAAAAAACCAACTGGAAAGGAGGAATAACTAACCACATTGGATGACTAACTGAAGACAAAGACAACAACGACGATGTATAACTGAAAAATAACAGAAGATGACGATGATGAGGTTGGAGGGAAAAAATCACAATATTTTCAAACACCTTCGACAGATGGGGAGAAGGGTTCGACGCCCTTGCTTAAACATGATAAGGAAATGATGTCATTTGTGGTTGAACAAATGACGTCATTTTTCTTCCAATTAAAAGAACAACCCGACATCAATGAATTTACCGACGGAACAAAGTTCTGTTGATATATTATTAGCAAAATTCATTTCCGCCGGTAAATTTTGTGGGCATTTTTTGTCGGGAATCATTGGCGCCTATTTTACGACGACTTTCACTAATCCGTCGCTAATTTTCGTCGGCAAATTTTCATCTCCTCCTTTATTGACATATTTTTTTCCGTTGCAAATTAATATTTTTCCCAACAACTTTACCTACGGAAAGTAGTTTCCATCGCTAATTTACTACGAAAGTTTTTTCGTCGGTAATTTACAATTTTCTTATAGTGGAAGAAGCTACGTGAAATAGAAACACTTACTAAAAACCTCAAAAAAAAAAAAGACAGATAAAACAACTTCCATTTTACATGACAATATCGACTGCCAATTCATTTGTCTTTAAACTGCAACATTGTGGCATCTGCATTCGTAGATGTAGATGATACTTTTCTTTCCAAATGTATCACACTAATATTTGTTCACATGCGGTCAATTTGGAAACAAATTGGATTTACTATCATGTCTAAAAATCTTTAGTTCAATTGAATTATTGATAAATAAGAATCTGGGTGGATAAAAAGGTATATAAATTATCAAGTGTATAGGAGCTATATAAAAATTAAAAATCTAAAATTCAATTCCAAAGCCTTTTTTCTCATGCATGAGCCAAAGAATTGAAATTTATTTGTTCCAACACACCTTACGTATAATACATCTAATTTCTTGATCCAGTGGCATTTGAAATTACCAGCCTCTTGTTAAGTTTATTTGTGTCTCAGTAGGGGCATTGGACACACCGTGGATCCTCTAACATGAAATGAAACAAAAGAAAAAAGATGCAAGTTTCTACTTTCTACTTGTAGTTGAGTACGTAGAATAAATTTGGCAGAGGCAGACGCAGTTATTTTAATTTTCTTTTTATGTTACAAAACACATACATTGTCTGCTTCATGCCTTTGTCTTTTGAGTACTAGTTATCCAATTTTAAATGACTCGCAAAAATTGGGGATCCCGATTAACGAAACCACCTTCTTCCATTACTAGTGGACTTCAGCTTGAGGACCAGTTGCTCGCGTTCAGCTTCAACTTCTGCGTATTTAAGGCTCATGTGGAAATAGCGCTCACGAATATCCTTTAACTCTAGCTGAAGTGATGATATGTCGCCGTGATAACCATCTCTTTGCAATCCATCTTCGGTCGACAACACTTTGAGATCAGTTGACTGACTACCTCCCTCAGACAACAAACTGAAACATAACATTTTAGCATTACTAACACCTTTCCACGTACTAGTTATACTGATGCTTATGTTAGATAAGTAAAAGCGGTTTTAGGAAACCAACACACATGAAAAGTATTGGATGAGGTATTTATACAAGAAATCGTGGTGAAAAATGTCAAAACTGTTTTAGTGAAGAAACAGATATCTATTGGTCACAGAAACAATGTACTTGTACCCACCTTTTTAGCTGAGTTTTATACAGATCATTTGCCTCCAATGCCTCGGCAAGTTCAATTTCAAGTTGTTGGATCTTTGACAAGGGCTCAGTTCCGCTAGCTAGCAAGCTCCCAGTACAATGATTAGATCTGGAATCAACCTGAAACACACACAAAAAAAAAAAGAATAAATCCCACTTACCACTGTTGTTATGTATCAGAAAAAGAACCATTTCCGAAAATGTTACTTCATTTCCTCTTCTTTTTTGTTTGAAACTTAATCTCCAAATCATTAATTAGTGGACTAGAAAACGAGTTATTGAAGTAAAGGCAGACTACGCTAATACTCTGGTTTAAATTGCAAGATAAACAGTGGATATTGACCTGATTTGAATCTCCAGAGGTAGGCGTACTCATGGAATTAGTTTCAAAGCAAATAGAAAAGCTTGAAACAGTGGTCCTATTCTGATCTTGTTTAACTTCTTTCCTATCGGTTGGTTCCTCTGCAAAAGCTTGAGCTCTCTTCCGACTCTCTTGCTTCTCCTCCTCCAGGTGTCTTATCCTCCTTTGGAGTTCATTGTTTGCTCTTTTGACACGTGCAAGCTCATTTTTCAGTTCAGCATCTGCAGCACCTAATGCTTCTCTTGCAGTTAGATCTCCTTCCAGCCGCAAAACCTTTTCCTCAAGCACAACTTTACTACGTTTGCAGTCCTCTAACTCAGACAAAGCCTTCTGCATGTCGATAACCTTCAGTTCTAACTGAAATTTCTGAGTTTTTTGGGCTTCATAGTCTCCTGATAAACTCTGGAGTGAACCTTCAAGTTTTTTATTTTCAAATTTGGCCTCACTAAGTGATCCCTTGAGAGCCAAAATTTCATCTTGAAGAACCACTGTTTTCTCCAACTGCAGCTTAAGGTTGGATATTTCGTCTGTTAGTTTTAGCCTCTGATATTCAGAAGTTTTAAGTTTTAATTTGAGCACCCTAACGATGCCTTTATACTTCTCCTCGCTGGATTTCACATCTTCCAACAATTCCAATAGCTTTTCATGGTCAGCCATGAGAACTTCTTGGTTTTGTTTGGAAACTGCCAGCTCATCTCCAAGTGCTTTCAGCTTTGCTTCTGATTCGATTTGGATGGTACTGAAGTTGATCTCAGATACCTTAAGTTTTCCTCGGACTTCATTCAGCGAAGCTTCAAGCAAAGCTTTTTCTGCACATAAACTGGACATTTCTAGTACAGCATCTGAAGTTGTTCTTCTCTCTTCATCATGGCTGGCAGATATCTGTTCAGTGAGATCTGCAATCTGTCTTTGAAGCTTCTCAACTTCAACCATCTTCTCCAAGTACATCTGATTCAATAGGTTCTCCTCTGTAACCATTTTCTCCTTGTATCGCCTGTTCTCATCAAGAAGTGTGTCTAATTCTATGTTAAGGGCTTTCTCTTTTGATGCAACTTCTTCCAGCATTGTGGTGTATTTTTCTTCTAGAGCTTCAACTCCCTTAACCATATTAGAAAAGACCTTCTCTGATTCTTTCAGTTCAGCTTCCAAGACAGTGCAATGTTCATATAGCTCAACATTTTGATTTTTGAACTCTATGTTTGACTTTTGAAGCAAACTACACTCTTCAATTAAACTTGCAGCTGTAGATTGTAATTTGGCATTTGCGATCTTCAGATACTCGCACTCTTCTTGAGCTTCTAGCCATCGCATTTGCATCTCCTGCAACTTGTACTTCATATCAGCCTTCTGAGACTCCAACTCACCCTCCAGTCTCATTATGTCCTCCTTGAAACTTGCAACACAAGATTCTGAATTCTCTAAGTCCAAACGGCTTGACTCCTTCACATCAGTTAAATATCTTAATTGTGATTCCAAGCCACATATACGCTCCGCCAACTGTACATTTTCCTTCTCTAGTTCAGAGAGGTGATTCTCAACCTCCTTTTCACTATGTTCCAACTCTGACGACTTCATTGTAAGATTATTTTTGGATGAAACATGGGAATCCAAGCTGCTATTGAGTACCATCATTTCACTGTGGAAATCATCGAAGCATTTAAAGGCCATTTTGCTTTCTATTGCCATGGCCTTCATCTTTTCCTCCAACTTCATCTCATTCTGAAGACTGGAAACATGAGTCTTCAACTTCCTATGGCAATCCTCCTCTTCTTCCTTCAAAAGACCATCAGACCTAAGCTTGTCTGTCTCATAAAAAATTTCCACTCGCTCGTGACCGAAACATGTAGCTTCAGGTTTTGATTCTGTTTGCTGATTTTCTAATTCAGGATGAGAAGTGCTGAGAGGTTTCTCCTTTAAATCATAATCCTCAAGTTTCCTGAGGTTAGTTTCGGTCTGTGACTTTACTTCCCTGATTTCTGCACTTTGATCAAGCTGATCAGCGGATGCAGTATTTTTAACTTCAAGCAAATCCTTTAGTTGAAGAACGCTGTCCAAAATAGCCTCACCTTGCTGTCTCTGACCAAGCAACGCAATCTGTGACTTGCTGAAACTATACTTATTTTCAGCATCTGAAGGCAAACAACCACTGTATTGTTGCATCTTTACACAGGCTATGCATAACTGTATCTGCTCATCTATATTCGACAACAGTTCAGTCATCCCCACAAATGCATTTGATTCAGAAATGTTGGGTTTGCTGCAGGTTCCTTCATGGTCGTTGTCAGTCTTAGTTTCCTTTACTTGGAAGCGTTCTACTTGCTTCGGTGTAAGCTCCATTTCTAGTTGCTTTGTTAGGATGCGATATTGACAGAGTTCACTGTCAAGGTAACTTGCTTCTTCCTTGGATGCCTGCAACTGAAGCTCCAGATCAGTACACCTTTTCTCCAGATCAATGCATTTAATCTGCAAATGATCAGCAGAAAGATCCTCAATCAGGATTTTCTTTTGGTTCAGATCATCTTCAAGCATGCATATTTGGGATGTCAGTTTGCTCACTTCAGATTCAGCAGTAGAAAGAGAACCAATCCTCCGAATCTCATTGATTGAAGATTCAGAAGAGTTACATGATGGAAGATTCAACGTTGATTCTTTGAGCTTAACAAGAAGCTGCAGATTCTCTTCTGTTAGCTCGTTGCATTCTCTTTCAAGCTCCTCTATCTTCTGCTTCAAGACTTCAATATCTTTAATTGGATTACAAGCTCCACTTTCTACAGAGGCATTAAGACCTGCGGATAATTTTGCTTCCAAATTGATAATTTCTTCTTCTTTTGCTATTAACTTATTTTTCCATTCTGATTCCAACTTCATTAGAGTCTGAGCTTTCAAGTTTCGATCAAATTCCAACTCAAAAATTTTGTCCTGAAGAGATTTTTCCAGAAACTTCATCCGATACTCAGGATCATTTTGTAATTCTTGTAATTGCGTCTCCTCTGGTTCACAGTATATGGATGATTCTTTTTCTAGATGCTCGACAGGGGTATTCTCTATGTTTGGATCAAAAGTGGCACTTGTGAGATTTTCTCCGAATGCTTCCTTGTTTAGTATTGTCTCCTCATTATTTTCAATTCGATGGCCTTTATTTCCAGCATCTTCATATTTGGAATGCATGTTTAACAAATCAGCAATTTCCTTTTTCTGTTTCTCTATGGTATCTTCAAGTTCTTGAAGTATGGAAACAAGTTCAATGTTTGACTCTTGGGTTCTCTGAAGCTGCAAATCCAAGTTTGCGTTGCACTCTTTCTGAAACTTTAATTCACTTTCCATTTCCTTTAGAAGATTATCCATTTCTTTCTCTTGGACCTTCTTATCGTCTGTGGCTGATCGCTTCCCTGCTACACCCTCCAACAAGACATTCAGTCGCTTATTTTCTAGCTTCAGGTGATCACATTCTAAGCATGACTCTGAAAGCTTCATTTCAAGACTTGTCTGACGCTCTGATTGGTCTGATAAATCCTTCTTCAACCTTTCCAGATCAATCATTAGCTTTTGAGCATTTTGTTCCCACATACTAGCTTCTGCCCGTAGCTCCTCTATTGTAACTTCTGCTGCTTCCAAATCTTTATATGAATTAGA
Source organism: Erythroxylum reticulatum (assembly GCA_025504915.1). Lineage (NCBI taxonomy): Eukaryota > Viridiplantae > Streptophyta > Magnoliopsida > Malpighiales > Erythroxylaceae > Erythroxylum > Erythroxylum reticulatum. The sequence continues at coordinate 21,848,817 of JANSVA010000218.1, forward strand.
ATTCTGTAAGGGTGATGAAGCAACAGTACGTGATACCCAATTGATGTCATCTTTCTGATTCCGAAGATTGCTTGGAGCGATTGAAAATTTTGAATTAAAAGATGAGAGATTTGACCTAGAAGAGCCATTGAAAGAATAAGATCCTGCAACAGTACTATCTTGAGAGTTGGAGCCAGTTGAATCTTGTCTTGCAATATGAGTCTTAGCAATGATGTTGAAGTCATTACGCGGGGAACAGGTTTCTCTGCTCAAAGAACCATCCGTCGAGTCAAAGCTAAAAGGGGATGCTGATACATACAAGTCCTGTATCAACAAGTAAGTTCTTTGTTAACTGCATTAAGGAACATAGAACAATAAAAGTGCAGAAATTTTAAGTGCTACCGACTAGATAAAGAAATATCTCATCTTAATTTGAACGTATAGTGTCCAATAGCACCGTTATAGTGTTTATAAAATGAAATCACAAATATCTTAAATGGAACTATAATGTGGAGTGACATAAAGACATCTTATTACTAGGCAGAACCTTCTGACGCAAATGGAGTTCATATGACTGAAATCAAAACATATCTTGTAAAAAACTCATTTCTACATGGGCAAACCCTTGTAAATCTCTTATAAGAGAGGTACAATGGTAGCTGGTTACTAAGTAGACCTCTGATGCAAATGGAGTTCATATGACAGAAATCCAAACATAAATCATAAAATTTTGATTTCAATTTAAACATACCCTTTGTAGGTCTCCTGTAAAAGATGTACTATGGAGAGGGTTACTAGATGAGGATCCAAAGCTTCTTTTGGATGAACTATTAGAAGCTTCAGATTTATTTTCTGTCTCACCATAGCCAATGTTTAGATCCTCAATACTGGAAGCTTTGTCTTCAGACTGTTCCTCCCTTCAAAATACATTCCAAAATCTCTAAGAACACAAAATGAAATAGTTCCACAACAGTTTAAGGTCTTGCGTTGAATTGCAAACCTGAGTTCTGCTTCAGTTGTTGGGCAATCATCTGTTGGTGATAGGCACTGAATTTTAAGCTGAAAACAGAGGTATAGTTAAGATGTTTTATGCCAAAGCAGGTTTGACGAGGAATGACGTTTAACTCATTGGGAGTCCGTGGTCACTATAATAGCTACACACTTGAACAGGTGGAAATTGTGTTGGATTATAGAAATGACTACATTCTTACTTTTAAGATGGTCCCATGAGAACACTTCTTCAATGGCAATGAAACAGGAAAAGCAGTTTTTGATGCCTTGTAGCTTGCTAAATTGACTATAGCTTCTCCAAGGGCACCAGATTTAGCTGATCCCTACATCAATAATATCATTCCAAGTTAATTAGATCTGAAACAACAACAATTAAATGAATAGGCGACCTATACCATGGCAACAACAAGCTTTTGGAGGTATTCTTCATTCTCTTTGGGAGCATCATGTTGGGGCATCCATATAGACTCTGACAAAGTTTCAGTCCATCGACAACTTCCATTCTTCACTGTCGCTTTCCCCGACTTGACGAGGGCTTTCCCCGTTTCCACAGAAATTATAGATACAAAGAGCTTGTCCCATCCTTTCGGTACCTGCAGTTAGCAAAGAGCAATGAACATAAATGATTCACAATGTTCAATTCAATATCTAATTACATTTCTCGTCGCTAAAATATAGTGAAAGCGTTTATAAAAAGCTCCACCTCTTCCCATTTAACATTTATAAAATAAATATGTCAAATAACAGTCTACTACCGCACAATTTCGGATCGAATGAAGAGTTCGAAAGGAATCAATAATCCGACGCGGTTTATCATCACTTCACTTGTCTCCAAAGCGAAAAGCACGGAAAGATGAAAATGCAGCATCGTAATACACTTATATAATCACATTACAATTCGACTAAACATAAGGAGCAAGAAAAAGAAAAGTCGGCAGACATACAGAATAATATAATACTGCAAGACAAATTTCAACAGCAGATTCAGAAGCGTTACAGTGAATTCAAGAAATCGAATATGAAGAATTTATAATAATCAAAAAGTCTACAACCTATACAGACATAAGTACATTTGTGGAGGCAACGTGTAAGTATGCGTGTGGAGGAAGGTGAGACCTGAAGAGCTTGCAAGTTAGAGAAATGGAAATCAAATTTCTCTCCGAGCTTTGCTTTGTGCTTGTTCAACCTGAACATTTCTTCTTCTTCTTCTTCCGTATCAATTCTTTGTGTTCTTTCAGTTCCGTTTCGGTCCACACTTCATTGTTCGGTGTTTGGCACAGCAGACAAGAGAGAGAGACTGAGAATAGTGGCGTGCGTTAGTTGTAATTTTGTTTGCAGGGGCGTGGTTTCATTTATTTGTTTTAATTTGTCGTTTGTATCCCTGATTTTCGTGGTATTTACTATCCTCCCCCGTTCTTTGAAATTATTTCTCCTATACTCCCGCCGTTTTACCGAAGATATTTTATAAATCCAACCCGAGCTGACCTCACTGACTCGCTATGATTTTTTCCGATAATCATACTCCGTGAGACGGGGAACATATTTTTTTTACTGACACGTAAAAGTCAGAAAAGAAAACTCCACTGAACGCTAGAGATTTTTGTATTCTCATTTTCCGTCTCCTTCTATTTACTTCTTTTTTCATGGTATTATTCGGTAGCATTTCCTTTTCTTTTCTTCTCTCTTTACTTTCCTACAAAGTCATTGTCATTTTCATGTAGGCAAAGAACGACCATACCTTGGAGGTTTAAAAATTAAAACAGCTAGCTATCCAATATTTCAGTGCCAGATTTTACTCATATCATCAACCATATGTTATTCAAACAAAAATAATTTAACACGTGTCTCTATTTCCACCCATTTTTCTTGTGCCGTAGAACAACTCCGACCACCTACTTTATCCCATCCTTTAGGAGTGCCCAACTTACTTGTGTAGAAAAGAAGAAAACATGGAATCTAGGGGCACACCAACTTACCGTTTGGATTGTTTTTTAAAAAGTAAAAAAAAAAAATTGATTGGGGAATGTTTTATCCATTTTTTTTTAATAAAAAAAGCTTGTGTTAATCGTTTGTAAACTGCCTTGAAGACGAGCTCCTGCTGGAAAGGAAAAATGGTAATAAGGATAGACACAGTAAGGCCAAGCTTTTGGCGGCCAAAGATACTTCTCATGTTGTTTAATGGAAGAGAATTGAACATTTGTCCAAGGCATTGGATCCAAAAATCTATCAACCAATGTTGTAGCTTATCCAAACCAAAGCCCCTAGTTCCTAGTTCCTACTAAATTTGGTCAAGTGAATCCTTTTTTCTCATGTCTTTTTAACAAAGAGAATACCTAAATCACGCAATGAAGATTCCATATCTGTTCTATTTCACATTTTTATACTTTGCATACATAAATCTGTTCTATGCTCCCATAAACTAGGATAATTCTTCTTTTTGGGAAATCTCTGTCATCCAAACGGTCATAAGATCGCACACGGATGACTTGGTAAACTATCATAAAGTAGGCCTCTTGTTTCAAAACTTTTTTAAAACTCACACGTAAGTTGTTACAGAGCAACTTTCGTGAAATCAAATTATATTTCAACATTTACAACATAAGAGATATGTATGCAACCTCAGGCTCGAAAGTGTTGTGACCTGAAAACATAGAATATATATGTATGAAACGGAATACGAATTTTACGAATGAAAACATACTTGTTTTCTTCTACTACTAATTCAAGATCTAGTAATTTACATCTGGATTTACTAATTTTAAAGGTTATAACTCAACTCAAACACTTGGAACTTACGTAGTTGAGGTAACCCACAAGAAAGTTGGTCTGCAAACCATGGTATGGCTAAAAACACAAGAAACATAATTCTAGCTTACCGTTTTGTTTTATTTTTAAATAAAAATTATTCATATTAAAGTATGATATGATTGTCGTTGATAATAATAAAATACTAGATAAAACTTAAGATAATTTAATTTTATGAATTAATTAAGTAAATAATTCTATTCTAACCTCTTATACAATATTTATTGATAAATATTATAAATATTATTATGTTTTATTAAAATAAATATTTCAAATAATAAAATTTTTATTTAAAAATAATATTTATTTGTTAATATATATTTTAAGACTAATTATATTTGCAATTTATGTATTTTTATATTTTAGAATTTTTATTTTTCAAAAACCTAAAGTAATTATAAAACTAATAATTAATATTAAAAAGTTAAAAGTGTATTTATTTGATAATAAATAATATTATGACTAAAAACGAAAATAAAATAAATTTTATAGTTTCATAAATTATAAAAATAAAATAATAAAACTAAAATAAATAATTTTTTTATAAAATAAACAATTATAGGAGTTGCTGATAAACTGAAAGTAGAAGACCAATTGTGACCGTTTAGATCTACGAGGTAGGGCAGTATAAGAATCCGGCAGCTTTTCAGCGTGGACTTGCGAGAACTCGCCAACTTGGTTACGTGTTTGTTCAATTAGATAACCATTTCAAAGTTCAAACATACAATTTAAGATTTAAAAAAAAAGAAGAGAAAACTCCTCTACCTTTTAGAATTTATTTCTAACAATTATATACTAATTTATATTTTACGTTGTTACTTACAATTTTTTTAGCATATCTCTCTATTATTCCCTTTTAACGTGTATTCGTTCTCTTGTTGGTATTGTAACATAACTTGTTTCTATCTGTCTGGTTATTCATATTTGGGCATAATTTCTCTCTCTTTAATTCTCTATCTGTACTCATAATAATTCATTTTAAAATTTATTAAAAATCATTAACGTTTATATTTTAAATCTCTATAATGACATTTAGACCTGTGAATACATCTCTAACATTATTTCAAAATGATGTAATTTTCTTTTATCTGGTTTTGATACTCAAAGTTGGCAATTCATGTCAGATCAACTTTCCCCAAATTGAATTGGGGGCAACTCCTAATCTACCAAGTTGGCAGTAACTTCCGTTATCATCCGAAGCCATGTGCTTGGCTTCTTTTCAGATTCCAAGATTTAATATTCAGCCTTTCACCTGTCAAAATAATGGACAAAGGAAATGACTTTGCTTCTGCTTGTCGCCAATATAAAATCCCAAATATGTGTTACCGTCCAGCAGTTGTCGATGGGGTAGGGGGTGCTAATCGTCTAGTCAGACTTTTGTTGCTTACCAACTTTTGATAGCCTTACTCCTCCTACGTGCCCTCTGAAAATAAACTACTACAAATTGTTTCACTTGCACCTTTTAACGTTATGTTGTATTGTTGTCTCTTTTTTTTTTTTTTTCCAGTTTGTGCCCAGTCTTAACTTGAAACGGCAGTAAAACTAAGTAACAGTTCTCCTGAGCTTTCTTGACCTTTTATTTTTTTTATTTATTACAATCAAGGGATAAAAACACTTTACAAAACAGAAGGAATAGAGATTATGGAACAGAAGATTTGGGTGGTAAAGCTACTAGTCTACAAATTCGGGTAGAAGTTTAGTCAACATACGATCCAACACTTAGCGGCCTTCACTTCTTGGGAAAAAGATGTGGTCTAGGTATAATCTTCGGCCTGAAATAGTAGGCCTACGAAGGTATTCAAGTTGCCTTGCCTGGGTCGCATTCATTTCAACAGAGAAGATAGCAAAATCTCCCAAGTTCAAACTTCTGGATAGCAAGACTAGTTTCAAGTCAAACCCGATGCTTTAAAACTGAGGTTCACTGAAATTAATTGCCCAAGACTGAGGGAAAAAAAAACGCCCGTATATTTTCCACGGGTCCAGAAGTTTGTGCCCTGACGAAACGTTAAGTAGCGGTATTGGGAAATTTCGGAGTAAACTAGGCATGAACACCGTGAATTTTCACTTCGGAGTAAACTAGGCATGAAGATCATGGATTCTCAAAAGTGGAGTACACTAGGTATGAAGATCATGGATTCTCAAAAGTGAAAAGGACCACTGACAGCAGTGATTATCTACCAACGTTCAAATCTTGATAGCTGCACAATACCACGAATTTTAATAACGATCCATATCAACTGTAAATTTGTATAAATGGAGATAATATAACATATATTTATTTTGTTATTCATCTCTATTTGATTATGTTATTAAGCACCTGTAACATTTGATCGTCTTTGATGAAAATTACCTGAAATAATATTAACAAGATTTTTCTATTTTCCAACGCATAAGAAAAAAAATTGTATATTCATAAACTTATTTAAACAAAGAATAATAACCCCAGCAAGTATTGTAATAACTTGATTGGGTTCGGCTGCTTCGTTGTCGTCCTAATAAGATCTCAACCCACACTAATAAGGTATTTTTTTCTTCGTTAGACTTTAGTCCACCAAAATTAGATCACTGATTTGTCCACTTGATTATTTTGATGCTGGTTGAAACTTTAATATTTTTATCATTAATATTTTTAAAAAGATAATTATTAAATGTTCAATAGAAATAAAATTCCAACATACTTCCTTTAAACAAATATTGATTACTGCATTTGTAATAAGGATAAACAACAAAGGCTAACAACGCTAAATTAGTTGACCCTTATAAAATATTTGATTCAAAAGCTAAAAGAAATATATTATTTAATCATGTAAGGCTTTCAATAATGAAGGTATCAAAAATTTGTATCTATGTGTGGCATAGAACTAACATAATCATGCCTAGTGTAATAATCTCATTAACATGAAAGAGAAAATAGAATATGACAAAAAACAATAACACGTGCATGATTTATAATATACTATGTTTCATTTGTCAGTCTTAATTTCTCAAAGTTTTATGTTAAATTGCAATAGAAAAATATGGTTTTTTTAATACATGCTAAACTACATTAAAAAAATCCTTAAAACTCATATTTTATAGACTCATCAATGTCTCAATACACCTGAATGTGTCAAAAGACGTAAGATCAAAGTCAAACTGTACATATGCCTAATAACTTGTAATATGTTTATTATATAATACGTAGTATAAGCTTTATTACGTATCCTGGATCTACATAAAAGGGTAAAAAACAAAGATAATGCGGAATACTTGGATTTCAGTTCCATCTCTGAAAGGGAATGATATGAGTAACTGCAGGAGACCTTAATCTTTATATAGCTTCTATATAGGATCATAAAGTCGATATGGACCCGGTCTACACTGAAAGGGACTCATTTTCTACCCGAACTTCGACCCATTAATTTAGGTCATTTATTAGGCCACTTTATTATCTTTATCTAGATCAAATTGCGCAATTTAATCGATAATTTATTTTAAAACAAAAAATGCAATTAACGTTGTCCACCTCTATAGAGACAAAGACGAAATTGTCCCTAAGGACAAAAATGTCTAACAATCTCTCTTTTGGACAAGCATTAATTACAATTGACTCTAGTTTAAAAACAGTTTAAAAAGTCGGTTAAGCCACGCTATTGCATTAGTCGACTAAGTTTTAAAAAACAAAACATTTGATCCAAAGATAATGAAAGTCCATCATTCTGTCCCGCAAGGCTTTCGATACTGAAAAGTATCATATACATATGTCATGTGGGACACAGATCCAATACAATCACGAATACCTAATACCTTACTAACATGAATGGAAAAATAGAGTGTGGCAAACTACGATGATACTTTTATTATCTAAATTGTATCATTTTCATTTGTAGGTATCGATTTTTCTAACTTTATGCTAAACTACATATGCTAAACTACATTAGAGAAATCCTGTTTTCTCTCACTGAATACTAAACAGCATTAGAGAAAATCTTTATGTTCTCTAACTGAATGCTAAATTGCATTAGAGAACCTTTATGAGATTAAAAACTTATATGTTCTCTAACTGAATGCTAAATTGCATTAGAGAACCTTTATGAGATTAAAAACTTATATCCCCCTATGTCATGTCAAACTTTAT
>JANSVA010000218.1:21859033-21869653 GCA_025504915.1 Erythroxylum reticulatum
TAGGCATTGAATAAATATATGTGGATATATTTATTAGGCTAGATTGAAATAAGTTATCGGGCTTTTATTATATGAGACATAATATGAGTCGAAACTTATTGGGCTTCAATAATTCTAATGGGTTTAGAATTATGATACTCTTATTCCTAATAGGAATAGGAATTAGGGTTTCTCTATAAATAGAGAAACTTATATCTCATTAGAGAGAAAACAAAAAAAACCCTAGCCACCACCTTCGTTCTTCTTTCGAGAGAAATATTGTGTAGCGTTCAAAAGAGTTTTGGAACGTGCTAGCATACATTAGCCACTATCCGGAGCGTTCATCCTCGTGTGTATACCGGTAGAGGACATTCGCATATTGCAGTGTCTACGAATCTGAAAAAGAAAATCCGCATCAAGAGTTATTTTCATACATGTTATAGGTTTTAGTTATACTTATTGTTGTTTTATGGTCTTTTCCATTGTGTATTGAGAATACTCGAGCCATAGGCGATCCAACAATAATTACATTTTTGATCGACTCTCTTTTAAGTTTGTACATTACAATTTTAAGTTTTCATAAGGGAAAAGTTCGTGTTCAGACTTTAAGGGAAGGTCTATATTATTCCAGGCTGATTTATTCAAGTGTGCCTTCTAGGAAGTTGTAGGTCTTTCCTTTAGTTTTCCAAGGATATATAGCCTAGAATTGTTGGACATCTGGGTTAAAAGTTGTGGTCCTTAGAAGGGGAGATACTTAGGAGTGTAAAGATGCATCGTTTATAAAGAGGTATCGTCTATAAAGACGTATCATCTATGTTGACGTCACATCGTCTATGATGACATCATTACGTCTATAAGGATGTATCGTCTATAAAGATGCATCGTCTGTAAAGAGGTATCATCTATAAAGACGTATCATTTGTGATGACGTCATATCATCTTAAGTTGACTCTGATTTATCTTAAGATGACTCCGCTTCGTTTTAAGAGTTGCATCATCTTAAGTTGACTTTGCCTCGTCTTAAGAGTTGCGTCATGTTAAGTTGACTTTGTTTCATCTTAAGTTGACTCCCCTTTGTCTTAAGAGTTGTATCATCTTAAGTTAACTTTGCTTCATTTTAAGTTAACTCCCTTTTGTCTTAAGAGTTGCATTGTCTTAAGTTGACTTTGCTTTATCTTAAGTTAACTCCGCTTCATCTTAAAACTTGCATCGTCTTAAGTTGACTTTGCTTTTTCTTAAGTTGACTTCGCTTTGTCTTAAGAGTTGCATCGTCTTAAGTTGACTTTACTTTGTCTTAAGTCGTCTCTGCTTCATCTTAAGAGTTGCATCGTCTTAAGTTGACTTTGCTTCATCTTAAGTTGACTCTACTTCGCCTATCTTTCCAAATGGGATACTTCCTGCTTCGTCTGCCTTTCTGCTTCATCTATCTTTCTGCTTCGTCTACTTTCTGCCTAGTTAACCAATACTTCTCCTTCTGTACACTATTCGTTTGATGTTATCGTCTGCTCTATTTTTGACCCTTCAGACGATAGAATCTGCCTTCAAGGTCTGCATGGAAATTGTAGATCTTGAAGTCTTCTTTCAAAACGTGCTAAGATGGTATTAATCTAATATCCCAAATGACAATTATGCTAATTGGCCCAAGACAGGTGCAACATGATTAAGGTCAAAACCCTGTTTATTTTTTTTAGCCATAACCCTGTTATGGGATCTCCAAATGGGATGAATCTTGTCTTTAATTAAACTAGAGACATAGAGCCTCAAATGTTTTGGACAAGTTTGTTTAAAATTTCATTTTGTGATTTCCAAAAATCTGTTCGCAAGTAGGAAAAGGAAGTTGCTTTTATGTCTGTTCTGGTGCAGGCTAGCCATTTATGTGGGATGGTGACTAAAGAGGGTTCCTTGAAATAACCTTATAAGATATTTTGCTTATGCTTTATGACTCCGAATGTTGGGCTTCGAAATTGAGGTCTAATATTTTATGGTATCAAAGAAAGAGTTGTGTTCCAGAAATGGGATCCAACATCTCAATAACCCCACAAAGTTGAGTTTTAGAAGCTAGTATGGATATATTGTCGCGTAAGTCACAATTGTGGCAAACCAGGCCATGATCATGGCTCCCATAAAAAGGTTCTGTCACATTTGTGGCCTTAGGTATTCTTCTGGGCTTTCTCCGAATCTCCTTCATTCTTTAATATCTGCTCTCAAAACTAACAAATACATCAAGGCACCTCAAATACACGAAATTAAAGCCTAATAGCATGCTCTAACCACATAACATTTAAAACTTAAATATCTAACCAACTAACACAATTCTAAACCTAAATATGCATGAATCAATTAATTAACAACTAAAAACATACTAAAATGCCTATTAAAACATCATGCAACCTACTACTATTAATAGTCTCCACTTGAAAGTCTCTAGATGTCTTCAAGGTGACAATACATTTAGTTTTGTCCATAATGCCAACAAAACCTTTTCATTAAACTAGGGTAATCTTAGTGTTTCTTAGTTAATGATGCTTGATTGGACCTAGCCAAAGGTGGAATTAATCATAGTTTTAATGAATTGTTATATGATTTTATCCTAATATTTTTAAACTCAAACCTGAATAATGGAAAAAGAAATTTGGGATATGCTAATCTGAATCATTTTTCATTTTCATGACATAAGCTACTTTATTAATCTAGTCACTTGATAGCTTCTTCTGAGCATATTTAGCTCTGTTTCTTAATGGCTAATAGGTTTGAGCATCTAATTCAGTTTTTAGTCCCTATGTCATAGCATAAATAATTGTGAAGAATAATCATAATTATGGTGTGCATTTGCATTTCTTCGACCGTTTGTTCGATCTTTGGTGTGTTTTAGTTGTCAAAAGGAATCAAGCCTTTGACATTTGGTGGTATCAGATTGTCTTCAATGTGCGATTCGCACCAGATAATGGATTTTGTTAGTGGAGTGGGACAAGTGTTCTTTTATGAATAAGCTTGAGGTTCTTCAAACGGGTTCAGATCTTCTGTATTAATTAATTTGTTTCAACTCTATGGAGCTTTGTAGAAATAAGATGTGGTCTCATAAGCATGAACATTGATGATGTAAGCTAACCCTACACTATTGCCACTGTCTATTACTTATGAACATAGTTATATTCTATATATTTTAATATAATTTTAGTTCAACTATCAAACCAAAGTTCATGTTTTTTTTATGACAAATAGACCTTATGTTTTATAGTCTAATACTTTAATGAGATGGATTGAGTTTTTCATATAAATTCATATGTGTTAAATGAGATCTCTTCCATATCACATTCAAACTTGATTTTTATACAATAACACTTAATTGATTGTGATGAAAAAGGAAGTAACTTTTATTTTAATTCTTTAAAAGAAATAGATTGTTCCAGTGCTCGTGAGTGAGTTCGAATCCTCTATTTCAATGAATTTGTTCCAACTTTGTTATGTCATAATACGATGTCATTTTAATAAAAACACAATTTTATTGTGTACCAATTGACTCTCTTCTAGCTTCAGTGAAGTCAATGCTTTTTCTTTTTCCTTTTTTTGTTTCTGGTTTACCAACATGCGGGAACATCGATAAAAGAAACCAAAAAGGCAAGTTGTGTCTCTTTTCCCACTTTTTCAACACTTTTCATGTCTTATTTTAGTTCATATTCTTTTGCTGAAAAAGGAAAAGTAATAACTTTTATAGCTCAAGCTTGTTTAATTGTTCCAGTAAATAAAAGAAGGAAGACTAGTATGTAAATGTTTTCTTAGAGATTGTGTAGTATGGTGGATCCCCAAACCATTTTTAAAGAATTTGTTACGCACCAATTGCTAAATATTTTTTAAGTTTAATAGTAAAGGATTCATTTTTTCTTCTTAATTAAACTGTGAATTCTACACTTAGTGTTTCTCTATATCATAAAAAGTGAAGTATCCATTTTCAATTTTTTTCATTTATTTTTTGGGTTCTTACTTTAGGATCAAAGCTAATAATTCTATGGAAAATGTATCTTCATCATGTCGTTGGTTAACTTTTCAAGATGGTAATGAAGTTTGTAAAAGTGAAGGTAAAGATGAGCTTATAACTATGATGAGTTTAAACAGCAATAAGGATTTGCAAGCTACCCGCTCAGTTGTATCCAAAGAATTAATCGCAAAAATTGGCAGGAGTTTAAGATAGAAGAATATGCTTACAAATTCTATTTAGCATATGCTAAATAAGTCATGTTTGGGATAAGGAGAAGCAGAAACCATAAAGATAAATCTAGAAACTTCATTGATAGAATGTTTTATTATAATGCTAGAGGTAAACAAGGAAAACAAACAAGATATATACATAATAGCAGCATGCCCTAAAATAAGGTTTGCTTGTGAAGCTAAAATGAAGTCAGTCATCGAGGAAGTGGAAAACTTTATGTGGTTCAGTTTATTGAGGAGTATAATCACTACCTCTCAAGTCTAAATAAGACGCACTTATAGAGATCTCATTGAAAGATAAGTTTATCTGTAGCAATGTAATTTGAATTGGAAAATGACATAGGAATCATATCAAAAGCATCTCATGATGTCATGGTTAAGTAAGTAGGTGGTCAAGAGAATTTAGGTTTCATACCAGATGACTAAAGATATTACTTACAGTTTAAAAGAATGAAATATACAAAATGATGGGATATAGGAGGTGTTCTAGAACATTTACAAAAGATGCAATTTGATTATCCAAAGTGTTTTTATACTATCCAAGTTGATAGAGATCTTTTAATATCTAATATTTTCTGGTCAAATGTAAATTGAGAGCAAATTACTTAAATTTTGATGATGTGGTTTGCTTTGACACAACTTATAGGAAGAACAATAAAGGTAGTCCCCTTGCCTTACTTGTGCATGTAAATCATCACAAGCAAACTATACTCCAGTGTTGCATTGTTATATAATGAGACATACCTCATGTTTGAATGGTTGTTTAATACTTTTGTGAAAGCTATATGTGATAAAAGACCTAAAACTAATCTTATAGACCAAGATGTAGCAATGGAAAAGGTTCTAGTACTAAGATGGCTTGAAACTCATCATTGGTTATGTATTTGGCATATTTATCGAAATGTCATCATCCATTTAAGCGATATTTTCTCTCAATTCAAAGATTTTCCTAGGGAAGAAGAGGAAGATTTTGTAAATACATGGAATGAGATTTTGCATAATTACGGAGTTGAAGACAATGATTGATTAAAGCATATATTTGTTATAAAGGAAAAATTGGCTTTAGTGTATGGAAGACAAATGTTTTGTACAGACATGATGCCAACATAAAGAGGTATGTCACTTCTCAACACAAGTTCTTAGAGTTTTTTCATCAATTTGAAAGACTCCTTAAAGATTGTAGATATGAAAAGTTAAAGGATGACTTTAAATCAAGTACACGTATTCCCTTATTATGGTATCCAATTGAAACCTTGAAACATACAACAAGTGCTTATACTCCTGAGGTGTTCAAATGCTTTCAAAATAAGTGGTGTAAGTCTTATGATTCTTATATTGATAGTTTTAGGGAGGTTAGATCAATCATAAAATATCAAAAATTAGCCCTCATAAGAATAGTTGTTACCATACAACTACTTACGATTCATCAAATGGAAAAGTTGAATGTAGTTGTAGAAAATTCGAGTTTGCTAGAATTTTATGTTCTCATGTTTTGAAAGTTTTTACAGAGAAAAATATTATAGAGATCCTAATTCATTACATATTGAAAAGGTGGACATATAAAGCAAAACTTGGATTTGTGTTAAAAAGGTGGACACGTAAAGCAAAATTTGGATTCATGGGAGCTGAAAATTTAGGAATCAACATAAGTAATTTGGATCCTTAAATATGTCAAAGTATAAAGTATAAAGAATTTTGTGGGATACATGTTCAATTGGTTAAAAAAAACAGTTGAGAGTGAAGAGACTTTCAAAATTGTTAAAGATTGTATTTTGAAGATGTTGGAAATCTAGGATGCTAAGCTATAAAGTAATGGATCAATTATCCATCACTCAAAAGCGAGCTCTAATGTTAGATTGCAAGGCTAAGAGAGGGTTCAATATTCAATTGTTATGATAGATCACTTAAATCAAAATGGGATTGAAATTTGTGAAAAGAGAAGTATTGGAATTAAAGGAATCAAAATTAAGAAGAAAATTGTTTCAGGTAAGAGATTAAGGGCTTGGAGAAGGCTTTGAAAAAAAGGTAATTAACTAAAAATGTTCAGACTCCAACAAATGTTACAATTGCAGCACCAACATTACCATTTAATCTTGAGGTTTTATTTATAAATTTTTAATTCTTGAATTCCATGTCCCTTATACAATGGTATTATTTTTATAATTTTATAGGCGACAAGGTACAATAGAAAACATTCAAATTGCTCCAACAAATGTCACAACCTCATTACCATCTAATCTTGAGGTTTCATTAAAAATGATTTTTATATTCTTGAATTTTATGTCCCTTATATAATGTTATTATTTTTTTTCCTTTTTTTTAGTGAGACAGGGTATGAGAGAAAAATTTCAAACTACATCAAGTCAATATACAATTCCCTATTAAAGAGACAATCAAGTCGAGGTTTGATTAGTATTTTAAACTACACTAGTCATGTGTTATTTAATTTTAATTAATTTTTTCTTCATTTTTTCAGTATGTAAATCAAATATAAGGAACTGAGATTTGTATTGATAACTTAAATATGGTTCAAATTCACCAATCGTATTGTTTGTCTAAATAATTTCTCTAGGCACATATGTACTTTTTAATAAAAAGGATTCAATGTTTTAACAATAAGTCTAAGTATTTTGATTATATACTCTTTAAAGGATTCAATGTTTTAACAATAAGTCTTAGTATTTTGATTATATACTCTTTAACATTTTTGATGATAGGTTGTCTCTGCCAATTCAAGTCAAACAAATTCTATTGAAGGTGTTTCATTTTCTGTTGACATCTCCAACTACCAATTGGTATTTATCTTTTGCTAGAATACTATTGATAATGACATTCTATTTAGTAACTTATTCATAATTTACTAATAATACTGTATTTTTTTAATGATTCTTACAGGCACAATAACCATATGGTGTGAGTGATGTGATGATAAGTAACTCGCAACAAAACAGTAATGTTAACTACGATAGTGCAGATATAAGTGGTTTCGTTGAGACATGTGATTGTCTAGTTCTATGTGTACGAGACATGTTTTGTAAATACAAAGTGAAAAGAAAGTAGAATGTTTTAATTAATTTGTGCATCTTTATCGACGGGGTGCATGTTTTGTTTCCTATTGAAAATTGGCAATTTCTTTCTTGTACTTTCATTGTTATGTAATTTTTATATACTCATTATTATGTATTTTCCATGTACAAAAAAAACCTTATATTAAAAAATATTTTTGTGCCAAAGTGTGAAATGTTTAATTATTCATATTGTCATGAAACTTCTCAGAACGATATGGAAAAAAATGAACATTGAACTTCTAATTTTTTTTGGGATGACATTGTGGGGGAATATATTAGAAAAAGAAAATATAAATGAACACATAATGTAAATGAAGCCGTGAAAAACTCATGGCGGAATGGGAAAAAAACCAGGTGTATATAAATGTGTTTTTATAGGTTACAATCTTGAAAGTAGCATTCTCAAAACAAATCAACACCAGTCAATTTTGAGAATAAATCACGGTGTTCAAGTATAATCACCACAAAGGATCTTTGGATTCATAAGCTAAACAATTCTAATATAAGTATTGATTTTAACTCCAACTTTCCTTGAATATGCGCCAAAGAGAGAAAAGAGAAGCAAGAAGTTAAACCAGTTGCATTTGAAAAAACTAATACCTTCATCAGGAAGAAAAACAAACAACATGAATATGTAATTACTCTTTTTGAGCAAAACCCATCCAGAAATTTTTACCTGTTATACATTAAACAACCACATATTTTGAGCTTCCAAAAAGTTATGCATATCTTGGATTACAATAAAACATGTCTATATATATACCTTTTATCTTGACCAACTAGACTTCAACTCATGCTAGAAAGGCAACATTATGTGAAGACATAATTCTTGTTTTTTAAGTTTATATTATTGTTTTGTTCCGTAAAATCAAACAAACAGAATTTTAATCAAACATCTAACCCCTCGAGTGAGTTAGCTTCCCTTAAGTTTTGATCCCAACTACATGTCAAGTGGTTCTAGTGAGGTAAATAGTTTTTAATTACAGTACACTTAAATATATCCATAGAGTTTTGTATTTCTTTCGATGATCTTCCATCGAATCTTTAAAGTCGAGAATCATTTCCTCTCAGACTTTTTCATAAATAGAATAAACAATTAAAGGAAGATGAACTTTAGTGATAGAAAAGATAGCTCTAGTGGGTACAAATATTCATTCCATGATAATTTAAATGTGAAGTACCACAAGTAAGAAACTATGGCATGTAACTAATTAAATTTCATTTGTTTCTGGACATTGCCTCAGGGAGCAAGGGAAGCTTTAAAATCACCTTTGTTCACTTGAGAACTTTGTCTTAACTCATTTGAAGGTTAGCCTCAGGAAGTGAAAATTCATCTTTTGATATATTAGTTGAAGCAATAACCTTAGATGGGAATAACTAGCTTTGTACCTAATAACCATTGTAAAGTGAGATACACATAAACAATAGGTCATAGTCATTATTGCATGAGAAAGTTGGTAGCAAATGTAGCATTAACAAATAGCAAAAAGATAGAAAGGTGTAACAATGCAGAACCTCGGTCCATCTAATAATTGGTTTTCCAACATGACAAGAAGAAGTACTACAAGAACATAAGCAAAAGAGAGAATAATTAGTTCCAATCAAGCATCATTAACTAAAAAACACTATAAGATTACCCTAATTGGAGAAATTAAAAGGTTCAATTGGCATTATGGACAACAGTTAATGAAATGTCACCTTGAAGACACCCAATCACTTTTGAATGGTGACTTTAAAATGTAATTACATATCAGAATAAAAAAAAGTGAAAAAAAAGAAAGAAAGGAATATGTCAAGTAATACAAACAATACTAGGACAACAAGATGGCTAAATGGAATGTGACTTATACCACCCGAAATTAACAATTAAAACATTGCATATTCTTCATAAGAAAGTCAATAAAGCTTTGACATAGATATCCTTTATAAGAAAATCAGTCAAGTTCTGATATAGCTCAGGCAAGCGTGAGAGAAAGAAGCAATATTATTTGAACACCAATTCAATTAATTAAATTTATCCATGGTTAAAAAAACGAAGGAATTGAAATCAACACAGCCTAATAAATATGAAAACACATATAAGGCTTTAACAAATTTAAGAAGCATATCATGCGAGAAGTAAAGAAATGAAAAATAGAAGATACTTATATGTACAAATTATTGATGGAGAAAAAAATTGCAAATCTTTGTCTAGACAGAGCACTGAAAACACCAATCTTGGTCTAGGATGAAGACGTTGCATGAATTAACCCAAGAGAGGGATGGAAAGAGTTGAGAAGATCTGGCAGAAGATCGAAGAAAATTAAAGGTTGAGAAGGGGAAGTAATGGCGGGAAGCACAAGCAAAGGAAAGAGAATGCATTAGCTTAGGTTAGGTGAGAGCAAAGCAAATACCATGTTTAAATGTAGAAGTTAGTTTTTATTAAAACATAGTTGAATTGTGTTGGCACAGAGTTGGAATAGACTAATTGATATAGAGGATCTGAACTTGACGAACTGTCCAATGGCCTAAAAATATGGAAAGTGCATTCTAAAAGGGGAAAAGACAATTAGCATAACAACGGGGAGGTTGAGATGTTTATTACAGGAATAATAATTAGGTTAGTTAAAGGAGATAAAAATAGGGAGGTAAAAGATACTATATACGAGATGGAAGGATGAGACAGGCAATAGTTTTTTATCTATAAAAATTGAAAAGGATTCAACTAGGAGCTTAGGAATTTCATGTACCAGGTGACAAAGTTCGTGAAGGACTAGTTTAGTTCTCTTATTTCTTATTATAATACCTATTATATTATTGATTTTTATATAATAAAATAAATTAATCATAATAAATAGCACTTAAATAAAATTCAATCAACCATATACCTCAATTAGTAAAAGAGTTGATTAAAAAAACCAAAGATTTATATACCTAAGAGCACGCCTCAATTGCTACTTGGGTACTTGTAGATTACTATATATTGTAGACCTGATATCACATTCTATATACAAAAACACTAATCAATATGTGCTTGTAGGTCAGTATCTCAAAGAGTAGAACAATCTTCACCCAAAAAAATTATTGGTACAATAATAAAATAGTATAACAATGTTCGCAAAAAAATTGAGAAATGTTAAAGTTATTCATAAATGATGTATAATAAGAATGAAAAGTTGTCAAATGTGTATACACACTGAGGACATAAGTGTTCTTTTAAAAATTATCAAACTTCTAAGTTAGTGATGTAACTAACCTAGGATAGGAAGTAGTTGTTGGAGTTATGTAAATATAGTGCCTTAGAAAGTAATTGTATTTACATGTACCTTAATCTTCTTCAGTTATAGTTTTGTAATGGAAATATTTATTATTAATAAAATAAAAGAGT
>JANSVA010000218.1:21899980-21914405 GCA_025504915.1 Erythroxylum reticulatum
AATTAGTTTCGGGCTTATTGAAGCTTAAATTATACAAGTCCAATTAGATTCACCACTTAGCTTCTAGGAAAGGTTATCAAGCAAAGTAAGAAAAATAAATAGAGGTTACCTCAAAGAAAATTAAATGGAAATGACTGAATTAGATTCTGAATAATAATACCGGAATAATTTAATTAAATTAAGTTTTAAGCCTATGATTAAATGATGGGCTTACTCTAATTAAATGTTAATTAGAAACCAAAAGTAAACATTTAATATTGGGGTGGATTTTGGTTTGATTTAATTAATTAGATTAATTAAATTAAAACAAGATTTGTAAAGACAAAAAAGGAGGGTAAAAACTGAAACTACAATGATGTAGTTTTCAATTTTACAGCTAAATAGGCAATTGCACATTTAACATTGAATTGCTAAATATTATATGGTTTTTTATCATGTTTCATCATCATTAAATGGTTTAATGGTGTCCTCATTAAATGGTTTAATGGTCTTATCATTAAATGGTTTAATGGTTGTCATTTAATGTTGGTATGTACAAAAACCTATCAACCTTTTAGCATTCTTTTGATTAAAGGAGTAAGTGCATTTGCTGCTCTCTCTCCCTTCTTTCATCTTGAAACAGAAAATAAGAGTGTCATTTTGTTGTTTTTATCTTTTCATCTAGCCATATTAAACAAATGAGAATGTCTCATTTATGGCTCTCTCTTTTATTTTGTGAAAAAGAAAGAAGTGGTGTTTTTGGTTGGTCTTCCTCTCTCCTTTTCTTTCATGACTGAAACTTAGCATTAAGAGTGTCTCAATTTTTTGGCTTCTTTCAATTAAGGAAAACCTTTACAATATTTCTTCTCCTTTCTCACCAAAGGATCTTGTTAACCAAGTTATCCAAGGAGAACAAGTGGTAGATTGGATTGGTTGAGGATACAACAAAGAGAAGATGATACAATAGTGTGGAGAGGATACAATAGCAAGGAGTCAAAACTGTAGTTAGGGACTTGGTAAAATTTTGATCTTGTTCTTATGCTATTTATTTTTCTAATACTGTATCATATATGGATTAAACATGTTGATTTGGTTATTATGCTTCTATTACGTTTTGATTTCGAAAAAAGTTTTTGAAATATACCGTTTAGCCAAATTGTTTTTCGATCCAACACGTAGAAGCAAGGCACAGTTGGAATGAAACGCAATCGTTGGACGCAGGAGCTAAAAACGTAGTGAATAGTGAAATGGACCAACAACAAACTCAAAAAATAGAATAGTAGTATGGAGAAAGAGTAGGGTCACAGTAGCAAGGAGAATAGGATGGTTTCGGTTGGGTTTATTCAATAGGGGCTGAAGCATTTTTTTGGGCGAGACCCATGGAAGGCTAGACTTCTAGACGCCAGTTTGGAGGTGACATCAACACCGACGACCCGAGATAAGTGTATTTCACTATTTTTATTGTTTCTTTCTCTCATTAGAAATTGATTGTGTTATCCTATGATAATTGATTTGGGTTTTGCTTATGGATAATCATATTCTCATTATTGTTTGGTTATTTGTGAATAAACCCATTGGGTATTATGGAAAGATGATTTTAATGCGTTCATTGAATTGTTTATTTGCAAACCCATTGCTAGAATTTCGATATAATCCGCAATTGTTATTTTGGAATTCATGTGCAGCGACTAATGATTCATAATCATTAAGGATAACATAACTTAAGTTAAATGACACATCGTGTATGGTTGTTGCCTTGATTAATCAGTTTTCCTAATTCGTAATGCTACTACCTAATTGAATCTAGAGATCGTATCCAAGGTTATTTGGTAGTTAGGTTTAATTAATAATCGTATCTTAATTAGACACTTCCTAAGGGAAAACTCCAGTTAATTACTAACCCACGATTAATAATTACTAGGAGAGGTTAGAGAACAACAAATCAGTGAAATATGTTTAATTAGGGTGTAGGTTGAGATTGAACCAAAGAACCAGATCCCTACCGAATTCCTCACTTTTTTTTGCATGTTTTCTTTACATTGCTTTTGTTTGTTATTTTAGCTTTATTTTATTTTCTTGTTTGAAAAATCCAAACCCCCCCAAACCTAAACACCGATTAACTTCATTTCAACAACTTTACACACTCTCTGTGGGATCGACCTAGACTCACCACTTCTATAGTAGTAGTCTAGTTTTTCTTTTTACTAGTGTTACGACACGCTATCAGATAATCAAAGGGTTTCTAAAATTGAAACAAATTTACAACAGATAAGATTAAAAGAAACTTAGTCTTTCATAATATATAGGTTCTTCATAACATGAATCTAATGGTAACGTAACTTAAACACTATTTTTCTATACTCGCATTATACTTTTTTAATGCATTCATCATGTACCACAATTAAAGAAATATTAGACCTTTTCAAAATTAAAATAAATTTCAAGAAATCATCTAATTGTGAATACTTTCAGGGTTTAAATTAATAAAAAAGCTTTAAAAAATAAGGCAAAGCTAATATTGGGGTTATAATCAATGAAAAAGACTAAGGCTCAAACTTAGTTACTCGTAAAGTATAAAATATGGTAAGGTAATTATTTAAAAAATAGCTAAACAAATGTTGAATCTAAATGCCTTTATCACTTTCATGCTTCTAATTTAACAAATGTGATCTCAACATGCATAATAAATGCAAATTCTAAAGTTATTCACCTATACATGATAACACACATAAAAGAAATAAAAGAGCTGAAAATTGATGAAATTGCTCTTAGGCTCAAAAGCTCACGAAAAAGATGGTCTTATATGTGTAAATAATATGCAATTTTCATTCAAATTAACTATCTCAATGATTATTAAACATATGACTAATAAAAGTAAGTTTTTCTAACAATTGTCCTTTTGCATACTAATTCAATTCAATAATCAATAATGAAATAAAGTATTTATGGATAAATTTTAACTAATCAGGATATCAATTAATAAAATTCAATAACCAAGATTATAATAAGATTAAGACAATTATAATCGCCTTGCTCACACTTAAAATTGTACGTTGTCCCCAATGTATATAACATATGCACATATAAATAAAAAGTAAGACAACATTGGAATTGGTGCTTCCCTGAGTAATAAGATTTTCAGAATTTTGATTTCAATAAGGGATTTGGTACTATCCATCTAATATGAGATACAAACATCCTTGCAAAATATACATAAAAGGATAAAAAGATAAAAGATAATAAAACAACGAAAAGAACTAAAAAATATATAAATGAATGAATGGTTTGCATTAACGTTTAGACAAAATAAATAACAAGAAAAAAATACACAAATAAAGAGAGAAAAAGAAAAAAAAATTAAGCACCTCCATCCTATTGTGACTCTAGCTTGTCCATTGATGGAGAGTCCTTAAGTCTTTGATCCTCAAAATATGGAGGAGTTGATGTTGATGTACCTGCGCCAGATGATGGAGGTTGAAAAGTTATGCCCTGACGGCTAGTTATCAACAATAGTAAATTTTCAATCCATTTAATAGAGGTCTCAAGTTGGCCTATCCGTTCCACCATATCTACCTGCTACATTTGGATAGTGCGTTGAGTACCCATAAGCTGACCCAACTAGCTCTCCAGCTAAGCTATCTTCAGCTAGTCTCAGTGTGATGTTCGAAATATGGGTGTTTTTATACTATCCTCCTCATGTGCAACCCCTCCCATTTAGGATGGTAGTGCATGTTGCTACGAATAGTTGCTCTGCTATATGTTGCTCCTCTCTAACTCCTCCTGATGCTGGTGGCTCATCCGAAACTCCAATTAGTCTGTTTATATCACCCCTAGGTCCTTTTCGTCTACTCACCATATGTATATGCTTCATTACATCTAAGTTTAGTGCTACCATGGTGCCTAGTAGTCACATTGTTGGTAATCTAGTGAAGACCTCCATTTTTCGTGCAAGTCTAGTCACATAAGGTCCCACTTATATCGTACCGACCTTCCTTTCCTCCCTCTGACACCTAATAAACTAGGCTAACACGTGGCCCAGATGGATTAGCATTCTCTCACTTATGCTCTAAAGATAGAACACATCCAAGTTCTCCACATTGTCATGGTTATCTAAGCATCGGGTGTAGCAGTGATGATGCTTTGGATTTGCTCGGTTCATAGTCACCGTCATCATTGATTGTATGTTAGAATTGCCAAGAAGACATCTCATATAGGAATTATATCCATAATTCTATGTAAGCATGTATCCCTACAAACTCTGCGTCATATAGCCCCATTGTGATAGAGAATTCTAAATAACTCATTCGTACCATCTCCCTTAGTAATCAGAACTTAATGGTATTTGGTTGGTCCTAGTCATATCTTCCCTTCTCCAAAAAGAACGTGGAGAGCACCTCAAGTGTTAACTCTTAGTATGAGGTCTCCACAATCTTAAAGAGCCAGTCCTAGGCTCAAACGTCAATAAGGTCCCAAACTTGCTAGATCAAACTGACTCGCCCTAGCGCCTCCTAATCAATGTTGCAACCTATGATGAATATATTCTATTTGAGCCTCTAACATTGCTCCTCATATATTGTCACATTGAAGAGTAACATCAGAGGTCGCTTGGGTTGTTGAACTGAATGAGCTCCTCTTAGGTCTCTCGATGACCATTCCCCTTTTTGTCATTTCCTAAGTACTTCCTTTGTGCATCGTGGTCCCGTCATTGTGCCTGAAACTTTAAATAAATGTGAGAACTTCACATACAATTTACTATAATACCCTTTTCCCACATTTATTTCTTACGCTCACTAAATTATTAAATGTGAAAATGAACTAACAACGAAAATTAAACACATAAAAATAAAAAGTAAATTAACATAAACAAAAAATAAAAATACAGTAATTAGAAAATCAACTAACAACCTAATTACTCACAAAATTAAAATTAAAAATAGTATAATTATAAACTAAAACTAATCTAATTGTTTAACTACTAATTTAACCCTAAAATTGAAATTAAAATGCTAATATAACAATTACGCAAAATTAGTCAAATTAAATATTGAATTTACATAAACATTAAAATTGAAACAAAATAAAACAAAACACAACTTCAACTAACCATAAAAATAATTGATTAATCCTAATTTCATGGAAAAACATCATAATTTAATAATTAGTGAGCAAAATCACACAAATTTGTAATCCCAATTGAATTTTCACCCAAATTTTAAGTAATTCGTCAAAGTGAACAAATAATTCATATGGGTAAAGATGAAATTTAACTATTAAATCACAATTATCCACAAAATCATGCAAAATTCCACCATATCTCAAATTTCTAAATCTATTGTTTTGGGGAAAAATTCCCTAAAAATTGCAAACACCTAATTATTTATGTAGAAATTAGTGAAACGGATAAGAATACTTATTTGCGTATGGAAAATTTGCAAGAAAATGTAAGAATTTGGCTAGGACATTGAGAGGATGATGGAAAAAGATTGAGAGAGAAAAGAGAAAGTGAGAGAAATGAGGGATTAAGGCTAATTTAGAGGTTGTCAAAGACTTACATGGTCTACTACACGATTATGTAGTAAACCCTGTAGGTCACTGACCTGCAACCTTTCATGATCTATTACACAGGCATGTGTCTAACCATGTAAGTCTACATCAACATATTTAGAGAGTGTGTAGCTCTCTGTAAATGTGTGCAACATGAAAAATAATTGAACAAACTTAAAAATTTTGCACTTAAAGTTATAAACCCTTAACATATATGCCCTAACACAACAATCACAATCTTATCAAGATGCTCAATGTCTTAACCTAAAACACATTAAAACTTAAATAAATCATATTCTAACATCAAGATAAAATAAAATGAAAGAGTAAAACCTAAACTAATTCATGGATTGCTCCCATGTAGCACTTGTTTAATGTCGTTAGCTCAACATACCTTTTATGTTTAAGGTGACTTATAAAGATTAGGTTTATTTAGTCTTATCGTGGGTTTTATAACCTCTAAGTAAGCTATATATTGTCACTTAATGCCATTTTTTTCTTTTGATTTATTGCCTTAAACTTGCATAAGCTCTGATGATCCTCTAAATGTAGAGTCCTACAAAATATCGAAAAATGAATTATTACAAAACCCACTTGATTCACTTACACCATAAAGTTTAAAAGTAGGATTCATGACTTAGATACTTTAAAATCAACCTCTTCATCCCTCACCCCTAATTTTAGCTCGCCTTCTTCAACATCTATTATTGACTTAGTAGTGGCCAAAAGGGGCTGACCAAAGACTAAAGTCACTTTGACATCTTCCTCTATGTCAAGAATCATAAAATCAACTGGGAATACAAACTTATCAACCTTAATATGGACATCTTATACAACTCCCCTAAGATATTTTATTGATCTTTCATCTAGTTGGACACTTATCCTAATGGGTTTAAGTTCTCCTAATCTCAATTTCTCAAATAATGAAAAGGGTTTCATGTTAATATTGGCCCTTAGGGCAACTAAAACGTTGTCTATTTTTAAACTACTAATTTTACGAAGGATAATAAAACTCCCTAGACCTGTAAGCTTCTTTGGTAGTTTGATTTCATAGTTTCTAAGCTCCTTCTGCTTAATGTAGCAGTTTCTAGCTCCTCCAATTTTTACTTATTCTACAATAGCTCTTGCAAAAGTTTCATATGTTGTGGCATTTACATAAGAGCTTCAACATGAGGTAAGTTAGTATAGATATGATTAAACAGTTTAAGAAACTTACCAAACTTTGCATCCATTTGATCTTTCTTCATTTTAGTAGGGTAAAGGATGACATAATTATATTCCTTGTCTTTTTCCAAGTGACGTTCGCTGCAGCTTTTACTTGATTCTTGGTAGTCTCCTTCATCTTTTCTCCTTCTTCTTTTAGAAGCTCTATTCTACTCTTTAGGGTGATTGTCATTATTCATTCCTTAGAATTTATTTTAGTTGTACTAGGCAAACTCCCTCATGGTCTTTCAGACACTAGTTTGGCGATTTGTCTAATCTGAACTTCAATTTACAAATAGAAGCCTTTGTTTGTTTATGTCTTGCATTATAATCTTTAGCAGTCTTTAACATCATCTCTTCGAGAGTAGACTTCTTAGGTTGAGGTGCTTGTTGCTAAAATCTCGGTGGAGGGTTGTTCCTTGCTTGGCTTTAATTTCCCTAAGAGAAATTGGGGTGATTCCTTCATCCTAGATTGTGATTGTTGTTGTATGGTTTACTTTGGAGTCTAGGAGCATTCCCCAGATAATTCACATGCTTAGGCTGTATTGTTTGATAATTTTGACCTTAATGATATAGCCCGCACTCCTTACATTACATAACTTGAACTTGTGAAACCATTGTAAGTCTATCAATTTTTTTGCTCAATGATTCCACTTGGTTCACCAACTACGCTACTGCATCCACTTCATATACTCCCATTGGCTTATTAATTCTTGCTTATGAAGAGCATCACTAGTATTTGTTTATTGCTTTGTTCTCAATAAGGTTACCTTATGTTTTGAGTTAGCCCATTACAGAAAGTTTGGACTTGTATCTAAAATGATAAACTATGATGTGTTCATCTTTTCATCATCTCCTTGAAATGCTCCCATATATCATATAATGATTTAGAATCAACTTGGGAGTAAGAGGAGATATTATTCCTCAATTTAGCAATATTTGCAAGTGGAAAATACTTCAATAAAAACTTCTCTACCTCTTAATCTTATGTAGTCAGTGACGATTGTGGCATCGAATTCAACCATTACTTTGCCTTTTCTCTTAGTGAATATGGGAATTATCTTATTATTATTGCATCAACATTCACTCCATTTATATTTAAAGTGCCACAAATCTTTAAAAAATTGGACATTTGTGCATTTGGGTCTTCATTTTGTAGTCCATCAAATTAGACAAATTATTGCACCATCTGTATAATACTAAGCTTAATTTCAAAGTTTTTTGCACTCACAATCGGTCTAACGATGCTAGAATCTACCCATTTTAAGTCAATTCTAACATAATCGAACATTGTC
Source organism: Erythroxylum reticulatum (assembly GCA_025504915.1). Classification (NCBI taxonomy): domain Eukaryota; kingdom Viridiplantae; phylum Streptophyta; class Magnoliopsida; order Malpighiales; family Erythroxylaceae; genus Erythroxylum; species Erythroxylum reticulatum. The sequence continues at coordinate 21,908,002 of JANSVA010000218.1, forward strand.
CTCGGTTGGTATGCCATGTTATGTGATTCCTTAGTATCAACTTGACCTCTTAATTATTTTATTTGCCAATCTAACTAGAACTCTCTCAGTTACATCTTACAAAAAATTTCCTCCCATTGTTTTCTCAATTTTTGGTTCTTCATCAACTAAGCATACTGGACTAAGAGTTAAGATCTATAAGAAAAAAGAAAACTAACAAATCAATCAAATATAACAAAATAAAAACAAAAATAAAACTGAATAAAATAAAATTAGCTATAGTAGTAAAATCTAGGCTTTCCTAATATTACTAATCCCCAAAAACAGCGCCAAAAACTTGATTGGTGTGGTTTAGTCAATGTTAAAAATATGGCAATTACATGATATGGTTGTATCTAGCATAAGCAAGTACGGGTCAATCTTACAAAGACTATAAGTACTAGTAATTACCCTTTTTCTCTTATCTAACCTATGAATCAAATTGTGGATGTCAATTAAAAATTAAATTAAACAAAAATAAACTAAGTTTGAAAACAATAATGAATGCAGAATAAAGACAATACTTAAAAGAATCAATATCAAATAACAGTGTCTAGGTAATGAAACCCCTAAAAAACCATAAATATTAACTATTTATCATATAATTATATTATTGATTATTAGAGTGGAAAATTCCTATCTTATCTTAATATCTTTCTTAAGACTACTAGTAACTAATCCATCTATTGATTAATAAAGATCTTTCTAGTTAAAACCCCTAAGATAGCATTATCGATTCATGGATTCTGTTATTAGGTTTGACCCTAATCTAGAGGATTTATGTTAACCTTTATCTCTAGGTTTGCATGCTACTTCTTTCAATTATGATAGATTTATTCATATAAGAAGATTTCTTATTCTCATTCAAATGAAATCAAATCATACACTAAAATTCTAAATATATTAGAACAAGAATAAAATAGATAATTGAATCGTAATAAACCAATCAACAAAATTGCATTGAAAATAAGACCAAGTCAAATTGTTATCACAATTTAGGGTTCATCACACCTACACACTAAACAAGTTTAATTCCTATCCATAGAAAACAAAATGAAATATAAATATGCAGAAAAACTAATAAAAATCAAAGAAATCATAATTCTAAATATCACTTTTTCTTCTCTTGGATTCTCTTGCAAAACTAGATTAGATATTATTATTTATCATATTCTTGGTATTTTCCTTATCCCTTGATCAAAACTGTTGTCTCTCTATGTTGCTTACGACTTAAAATTACTCTAGAACTCATATCTTTTTCTTTTGCTTCTATTCAATTCCTTTTACAATAAAAGCTAGGGTTTTTTAGTTATACACAGTTAATTTACACGAGTGTGTAAATGACCATGTATCTCCGAAAATACTTGAATTCGATATGTTACATAGGCACAAAGACTTACACAAGCTATATATATCAATCTACACGAGCATGTAACTCCACATGAATAGAAACAAAGCTCTTCAATTTTCATATGTTTACAGAGACTTACATATTCACTGTACACAGCCATGTATCTTTAAATTGCTTCAAGTCTTTGTTTCATGTTACGATTTCATTTGAATTCTTCTCCTTTTGGTTTAAGAAGACAATTATCACGTATAAATGCAATTGAAGTAAATTAAGCATTAAAAATACTACAAAACTATTAAACAATAAACAAATCACATTAAGTATGGGTATATAAATATAGCCAAATAATTATTTTTTAGAAGTTTCACAAAATCAGAAGGCTATATACACTACAAGAAAGTAGCAATAGAAATTACTGACAGAATGTGAAGGTTTTCTATCGATAAACAAAATTGCCGATGAAAATTATTGACCATATGAGTCGTCGGTAATCTTTAGCGACGAAATAGAAATATTCTGTCAGTAATTTACTGATGGACAATTTTTTTCCGTTGCTAAATATAGAGAGCAAATTTTTAAGTCCATTGGAACATTTAGGGACTGTAAGACTAGTAATTATACAAGCACTCCCATAATTCATATGTATCATATGTAATCTATTTATACTTAAAATAACCTAAAACATTCATTAGAAACAAAAACTAACCATTTAATGGCTAGGATAGTAGCATTGGTCAATTAATTAAATTACAAACTTGTGGTACATGTTATTAAAAGATCAGTATGAGGAGACACAAAGGAATAAAGTGTATTGAATCTTAAATCATTAAAAAAACACAAAATTAAAATATATTATGAAATATAACAAAGATATAAATACTAGTAAACTAAATATGCATTATAATCTAAAAAGGAAATAATTATGACTAATAGAAAAAGGAAAAGCCAACAATCTTACTTGCTAAAGAAGACTGATGTTCTTAATCTTAGGAAGCTTATTCTGTCACCTTAAAATTTTCTTACAAAAACAAATTCAATTATTAAAAACCAAGAACATCAATTTAAAAAAACAAAGTAACTTTTAGAGGGAAGAATAATAGTAACTCTAACCTTTTAGATAGACAAATGAAATGATACATTTTCATACAGGGTAGCTTTTCTAAGTTAGAGACTAAATTATATGGATTAAGTTATTATTTGAAAGGTTTGTTAGATTAAATTAAATTGATTAAGAACTGAATGCAAGTATTTAAATGCCTTTCTAGTTGATGAATAATGCTATTGAGTAAATGATGGATAAACTTGATTTCTCTAATATATTTGTTTCCTTTCGTTAAAATTGTTTCTTATTTAAGTTAAGAGTGATTGAAATCAATTTACTTGAGGACGAGCAAAAGCATAAGCATGGGAATATTTAATGTGCATGAAAATGGACAAAAATTTAAAAGTATTTTGCTTCATTTTCATGTCAAATTACCTTATTTTACTTAACTAAGATTTATTTTCATATAATTATAATAAATTAACAATAGGCTGAAATTATTTAAGCAGTAAAGGCTATTTTAAGATAAAATATGAAGAAAATTATCATTCTTGAAGGAACATAGATTGGCCTATGTGTTCTTGTCTATACCTATGTGCCAACTCATGTCTTATATGGATTAAGTAAAATAAGAGACATGACCTAGAATAGTAGCTAAAGAGAGATTGTTGTGAAATTGAAGAAATTTTATTGTGTAATAGGTCCTGAGCCATAGTTTTACTAAAAGTCGTATGATAATTACAAGACAAATAATATAATCCATAATATAAGGACACCATTGTGGTAAAAATCATGCATTAATTTCGAAAGAAATAAGAAGATTCATGACTTAGGGACACGGGTACACCAAAGACTTCATCTCTTTTATAAAAGACATAGATAGATCCATGAAATAAGACATGTGTCAAAGGATATGAATACATATATAAATGTAAAATATCATAATTTTTGGACAACTTTTAGAGACTATTGTTTAGAGGGAGTGATCAAATTTATAAATTTGGTTTTTAGAGATACACATAAAAACCAATAACATACTTTAACAGGAACCTAAAAGAAGATTGTGATACAATGTGACATCACTTCACATCACTTCCTTTATATTTAAAAAGAACTCATAATAGAAATTATACACAATTATACAAAAATATTGATTAAATAAATATATGATTATTAACAAATAGATATACCTTTATTCATCAAATATTTCTTCGAGTAAACTTTTAAAATGATAAATAATCATATCTTTGTCTACATTATCTATATACATCATAATATAACAAACAAAATATACAATCATATGGAGATAATTATTGAAGTCATAAAAGTATTTTAGTATATACCAACTCTTAACATACATCAACACTCTTCACATACATCAACACTTCTTAAGTTATTAGATGAAATCAATTGTGATAAGAATTCATTATTCAACAAGTAGTACGAAAAGCAGAATTAGAAACAATTGTAAGCATTGGGATGACTAAGAAATCTCATGCAATTATCTATATAATCAAATATTGAAGTACATTCAAATACTACCATATTAATATGTCAAAAATGCTCATTAATTGTTTCACAAATATCACCTTCTATATAATTGTCTAATTTCATTCTATTATATGAAATCCTTCCACATCATTGGTTAATTTTCCATGGCAAGTCTTATGTAACTACTCTAGGAATTTTCTTTAGATTCCAAGGCATTAACCAAGCCTCACCAACATCCCTAAAAGACATTTAATCAAACAATTCATAGGCAACCCGAATTCATCTCTAACTAATAACAAAATCACTACATTTTCCATTATTTACCAACAAAAACACATTCAAACAACAAATAAACCAACGATATTACGTAAAAATGCATAATACCCACAATCCATAAAAACCGAACCACCCACGTTCATATACCCACAATCCATGAAAACCCACCCACATTTATCACTAACCATGAATTTTTTGGATACATTGGGAAACCCAATGACAAACTTACCTGAAAACGACACATGATGGACCGAAACAAGCAAAAATTGACATTGAATGCTTGGGTGGAAGAAGGACTGACAGTTATGAAATAGGGAAGAAGAGAGAAAATGAAAGAAGGGAGGGAAAAGGGGGTTTCGGGTGGCTTATGGGGCTATTTAAAACGACGTCATTTGGTTTTAAGAAAGAAAATGAAATAGGGGAGGAAGAAGGTGGTTTCAAGTCTACACAAATATGTGGATCAAATTAAGTGGCACAGGGTTGGAGCACCCTAACAGGAACAGGGTGCTCCAAACCCTAACCTTTTGCATTAGTCATACATATTCTGGATGTTGCTTTTTGGCTTGATGTCTTACTTACAACTTTATTTATGACAAGCAATCTGATCGAAGCACTTCTCTTGTTAGATCTTCTTGCTACGTGAATGATGCAGAAGTCACCAAACAAGGAAGCGGTATCAACATAGGCCTTTATTGCTTCAAGGTCACTTTCTTGGTTCTAGCAGGTGTTTATTAGCTTAGCAATGTCTTGAGTATAATCTTGACACTCAATAGACATGATACGAATAATTTATATACTTCCCTATTCAAGTGGTTCTTTTCACCTATCACAAACTACCGGCTATTAATTAAGTGAGAAAATGATTCTCATTTAACAAAATTCAAGATATCATTTTGCAGAGGTTTCTGCTTTCTACTAGACATTAGGCAATCACTTGTACTAGATGTATAAAAGTACTTGATGCAAATTTTTTGGATTACCCCCTAATTGTGGATTCTTCAACTATAAGCATATTCATTAGACTTTGTTTTGGATTGTTCTTGCTCTACTGGTATATAATGATCAAGTTGGAGAAATCCAAATCTAACTTCTAAGGATGAATATTGTGAGTTCATTCCTTGTAATTAGATATTACTAGTTAGTACCAAATTGCAAAAATCTCAAACTTATACATATATCTCCTCCTTGGAAGGGCTTACATCTATATTCTTTTTGTTAATTTTCCAAAGTGTAGGTTGTATGTGAAAATAAATTTTCATTATAAAGGTTATGCAATTGACATTGACATTTGAGGAACAGATCACTTGTTCCCACTCTATTCCTACGCTATTCCATGAACATCCATCCATCTAATAAATGGGACCAGAAATAATGATACTTTAATTGTGTCTCTTTATGTTGATGACCTTTTGGTGATAGGAAATAATCTAAGGCTTATTGAAAAATTCAAACACGAAATGATGCAAGTCTTTGTGAAACATCCCATTACTTGTGGGAAGGTTAAAATGGTAAATGTGAGTGATTAATGAGAGTTAGAAATGCATTTACATGTTCATGCATCTCAGGTCATACACATACACATGAATAGTGAAATAGTTGCACATGAAAATAATTGTACATGCATTCATGAATAATTCTGGACATAATTGGATTGATTTGTGTATTTTTTAGAATTATGAACGTTTTTACATTGGAAATTTTATGGGTTAGTGAAATGGTAATATTTTTTAATTTTTTTGATTTTAGGATTTATTTTCAGAAATTATAGAGAATTATGGAAATTTATGAAAAATAGGAATGGGAATTAATGATAATTGGAGATAGTCAGATTGTAAAGATGAGACTAAAGGAATTAGTCAACGAAGAAACTAAGTTAGAACTTAGACCTTAGGAAAGTGACAAGTGTCGCTTAATAAGTTGCCTTTATAACTTTTCTCTGATAGTTATTTAAGATACCAGAGAGTAAACAGAACTAAGTTATATATCTATGTCCCTTCTTCGTAGTCACCTTCTTTAAATTTTCTTCAAACACACAAAGTTCTCCATCACAATCCTTCGGAGGAATTTCTTTGCTTTTCCTTCCTCTACCTTACTGCCAAGTGGTTTCTTCTACCTTAAGAAAAACTAGAAGTTGGTTAGTGTTCACGGCGGTTTACGTAATTTTGTATGGAGTTAGGGCTTGAAGATAATTGAAGCTTTTGGAGTCTTCAACAAGTAAGTAGTGAA
>JANSVA010000218.1:21914505-21930367 GCA_025504915.1 Erythroxylum reticulatum
CATGCTTTGTTTTTCCGATCCTACAACACAGTCATGTATGGCTCCTTCTTAGCTGCTCCTAATGCTACTAGTTCATCAGGGACCCTAATTAGGTAGTACATGTCACTTATAGGTCCCCTTCATCTACTCACCATGTGCATATGCTTTATCATATCAAGGTTTAGTGTTGTCATGGTACCCACAAGTTGTATTGCTGGTAGTTTGTTAAATACCCCCATCTTCCATGTAAGCTTTATCACATAAAACTTGACACAGATCATGTTAACCTTCTTCTATTCGCTCTGATGCTAGATAAATTGGGCTAATGCATACCCTAGGTGTATTGGCATCCTCTCACTCATGCTCTAAAGGTAAAACACATCTATATTTTTAATGATGCCATAAATGTCACCCTATCTGCTCAACATGTAACTTAGTACTCAGCATAGGGTGTTGTAGAGATGGGGCCTTGGATTTACTCAGGTCGTAGTCTCTGTCGTTGCTGATTGTACTTAAGAATTATTGAGAAGACATCCCATACAGGAAGCCTATCCATAAGGCTAAGTAAGTTTACTTCCCTATGAAATCTTGGTTGTACAACCCCATTGTAAAGAAAAGCTATAAATAACTCATTTGGGCTATCTCCTATAGCAGTTAGAATTGAATAATGTTCCTCTGGTCCCAATAGGAAGGCTCCATGATCTCAAAAAATTTGGACCAAGCTCCAAAGTCGATAAGGTCTCGTATTTGCTAGACCAAACCACCTGGCCTTAGTGCCTCTGGTTAATGCTACGATTTGTTATGAAAGTCTTCTCCTTAAGCTATTGATACTACTCCTTATATGTCACCTTATTAAAAAGTAACATTAAAGGTTGATAGGTTGATTAGACTGTGTGAGCTCCTTTCAAGTCTCTAAATGACCCTTTTTTGTGTTGACGCTTTCTTTGTACTCCTTTTGTGCATTGTGGTCTTGCCATTGTGCATCAAATTTTAAATAAATATGAGAATTTTGCATATAAATTACAAAAATACCTTTCCTTACACTTATTTCTTATGCTCACTAAATTGTTAAACTATGAAAACGAACTAACAATGAAAATTAAACACATATTAAAAATCAAAACAAATAATTTAACAATAACGAATTAAATAATTGATAATATAAAATAAGATAAAAATTAAAAACAACTAATAACATAATTAACCATAAAATTAAATTTAGAGTTGCAATTAATAATTAAAACTAACCTAATTATGTAATTATGAAATTAGCTTTTAAATTTGAAATTAACAAAGCTAATATAACAATTACGCCAAAATAGTGAAATTAAACATTGAATTTATGTAAAACCCAAAATTGAAATGAAATTAAACAATAAAACAACCTTAATTAACCATAAAAATAACTAATTAATCCTATTTTTTTGCAAAATCATTACAACATAACAATTAGTGAGCAAATCACAAAAATTTGTAATCCCAATTGAAATTTTAGCCAATTTTTGTGCAATTCATTAAATTGAACCAATAAATCAAACACGTAAGGATGAAATTCAACTCTTAAACCATAATTAACCACAAAATCTCAAAACCTAACATCAACATTTTTAGGGCAAAACATTTCTAAAAATTGCAAAACACATAATTATTTATGTTTAAACAAGTGCAATTGATAAGAATACTTACTTGGGTGTTGCTAATTTGTAAGAAAAAATTTGAAAATTTGCAGAGAGTGAGACTGGCAATGGTGGGAGAGATAGAGAGGTAAGAGAAAAATGGGAAAAGTGAAGAGGTAGGGCAAATTTAAGGGATGTCTTGGACCTACACAATCTACGACATAACCATATAGCTGACCGTGTAAATCGCTAACCTGTAACTTTTCACAAAATTACATAGTCTATTAGATGAGCACGTATCTAACCTGTAAATCTACACAAGCGTGTAGCTCTCAGTAAATGTGTGCAGCATGAAAAATAGTTGAACAAACTTAAAAAAAAAGTTTGCATCCAAAGTTTACAGAACTTTAACACACATACCTTGACATAATAATCACACATATTCTTGTCATGATGCTTAATGTCCTAGCCTAAAACACATCAAAACTCAATCAAACCCTATACTAAAATCAAAATAGAAACAAAATGGAATAAACTTGAAAATAGAAACCTAAACTGATTCTTGGGTTGCCTCCTAGGTGGTGCTTTGTTAATATCGCTAGGACGATAGACATTTCATGCGTAAAGTGGCTTATACATATTAGGTTATTGTAGTTTTACCATAGGTTCCATGAACTCTAAGTAAGCTACCTGTTGTTGCTTATTGTCACATTTTTCCTTTAGTTTATTGTCATAAAATTGCACAAAATTTAATGGGCCTTTAAAAGTAGAGTCCTAAAATTATCTAAAAACAAGTCATTGCACAAATCATTAGGTTTAATTACATCATTAAGTCTAAGAGCAAGATTCATTACATTAGACATTTTATAAACATCCTCTTCACTCCCACCCTTAATAACAACTTACCTTCATCAGAATATATTATTGACTTAGCAGCTGCCAAAAAGGGTTAACCAAGGACTATAGGTACTTCGACATCTGCCTCTATGTCAAGAATCACAAAATCAACTGGGAAGACAAACTTATCAAGTTTAATGAAATTGTGCTTTACAACTCCCCTAGGATATTTTATCAATCTATTTGCTAACTGCATACTTATCCTAGTAGGTTTTAGTTTATGTAATCTTAATTTCTCAAACAATGAATAAGGAATTATATTAATTCTAGCTTTTCCTTGTTTGATAGTAGCTTTTTCAAAAGTTCCATATACTACGACATCTATACAAGAGCCTCAACAAAGGGTAAGTTAGTTTGGAGTTATATGAACATCTCAAGGAACTTACCAAATTATACATCCATTTGACTTTATTCACATGGGTAGGATAAGGGATGACTGATTGATATTCCTTGACTTTCTTATGATGACCTTCACCTTCAACTTTACATTGACTCACAATAGTCTCCTTTTTTTCTCCTCCTTCTTCTGGAAGCTCTGTTCAACTATTTAGGGTGATTGCCATTACACTATCTTTTAGTATTTATTTCAGCTGCACTAGGCAGACTCCCCTATGGTCTTTTAAAAAATTTACGATTTGATTGATTTAAACCTCCAAGTTATATATAAAAGCCTCTAGTTATTGAAGTATTGCATCAAAATCTCAAGAAATCTTTTTCATTATCTCCTATAAATTAGGCTTCTTAGCTTGAGGTGCTTTCTGTTGAAATCTCAGTAAAGGGTTATTCCTTGCTTACATTTGATTCCCTTAAGAGAAATTAAGGTGACTCCTCCATGACAGACTATATATGTTGTTGTATGGATTGTTTTAGGGTCTAGGATTATGCCCTATATAATCCACATGCTTGAGTTGTACTGCTTGATGATTTTGAATTGAATATTTTAGCCTATATAGCTCGTACTGCATAACTTAGCATGGTGGATTCACTATCATTCTATCAATTTTTCTACTTGACACCTCCACTTAGTATGCCAATTGTGCCACTATGTCCACTTTATATAATCCCACTAGTTTATATAATCCCACTAGTTTATTAATTCTAGCTCAAAAAGAGCACCATTGGTAATTGTCTATTGCCACGTATTCAATAAGATCTTTGGCTACTTGTGGTGTCTTATTATTAAGAGTACCCGTAGCCGATGCATTGATTGATTGCCTGGTATTCTAATTCAGCCCATTATAAAAAGTTTGGATCTGCATCCAAAGCAATAGACCATGATGTGGGCACTTTTTTAACATATCTTTTAACCAATACCATGTATCATATAAAGTTTCTGAATCAGCTTGGGAGTAGGAGAAGATATTGTTCCTTAATTTTGCAGTTTTGGCTGGTAGGAAATACTTCCATAAAAAATTTTCTACCAATTGATCCAATATTGTGAGATGTGATCTTAGCATTGACTTCAACCATTGTTTAGCTTTTCCCCTTAAAGAAAATAGGAATAACTACAGTCTTATCGCATTTTCCTAAGCTCCATTAATCTTAAAAGTATCACAAATCTCTAGAAAATTTGAGATATGAGCGTTCAAATCTTTATCTCGTAGTTCATCAAATTGGACAGACTGCTACACCTTCTGAATAATACTTGACTTGCTTTCAAAGCTGTTGGCATTCATGGTTGATTAGAAAATACCAGACTCCACTCTTGTTAAGTTTGGTTTAGAGTAATCAAACATCGTTTTTAGTCGATCTGCCATGGTATGTGATTCTCAACATCAATTCAACCTTCCAAGTTCTCTATTTGTCGATCTAGCTTAAACTTGTGGAGATATGTATGAGCTATTCTCTCGATTTCTAAATCTATGTTCACTAGGCTTAGTCGATCACTTTTGTGTTATAAACTGATTATAGAGTTAAAGTTTGCAAAAATAAGAAAAAAAAACAATAAATAAAAATAAGATAAAATAAAGTAAAAATGGTTATATTAATAAAAGCTAGGTTTTACTATTATTACTAGTCCTCGACAATGACAGCAAAAACTTGATTGAGCTTAAATTCTATGCTTATAAGAATTCATCAATGTTAAAATCATAAGTGCACGACATAGTTGTAGCTAGCATAGGTAGTACGAGTTGATCTTACAAAGACTATTAGTATTAGTTATTACCCTTTTCCTATTATCAAATTGTTGAATCAAATTATGGATATAATTAAAAATTTAACTAATTAACTAAACTAAGATTAAAATAATAATGAACTTGCGACAAAGTAAAATACTTCAAAAAATTGATAGCAAACAAATAGCACCTAAGTGATGAATCCCCCTAAGAATCCTTAAATACTGACCCTTTATCCTACAATTGTATTAATGATTATTAGACCATGGAAACTTCTATCTTATGTTAATATCTTTCTCAAGACCACTAACATCTAATCCATTAGTTGATTAAAATAAATCTTTCAAGTTAAAACCCCAAGGATTGCATTATCGATTTGTGAATTTTCCTATTAAATTTAATCCTAATCTAGAGGATTTATATCAATCTATCTTAAGGTTTATATGCAACTCCTTCCAGTTATGGTAGATCTATTCGTACAAGAAAATTTCTCAATATCAATCATATGAAATCAATTTGTGAACTAATATTCTAGATATATTACAATAAGAATATTACATATAATTGAATCTCAATAAATTAATTGATAAAATTGCATTAAATAAAAGATCAAATCATATTGTTATCACAACTTAGGGTTCATCACGCCTAGGCACTTAAAAAATTTAGTTCCTACTTATAGAAAATAAAAACAAAGACAAACGTGTAGAGGAACAACTAGAAAACAAAGAAATCATAATTCTAAATCCCTCCTTTTCTTCTAATGGATCTTCTTGTAAGATGGATTGATTGTTGTTATCTCGGTTCTTATGACGTATCTTCATGTTTTTCTAATCCTTTGATCATAATTATCAACTCTCTATGTTCTTTAGACTTAAAATTAAGTCTGAACTCACCTCCTCTTGTTTTTCCTTATTTGCGTCCTTCTATAGTCTAAGGTTTCTCATATATACATGTTCAACATACATGGTTGTGTAAGTGACCGTGTATCTGTTAAACTACCTAAATTCATGCTTTTACATAGGCACAGAGGCTTACACAGGCAACACACATGGCCATATATATTATCATATAGGTTTGTAACTTCACATGACCAAGAAACAATATTCTTCAAATCTCCACACATTTACAGAGACTTATATAGTCAATGTGCACGGTTTTTTAGATCTTAGTTGCTTTAAATCTTCATGTGAAAATTTCATTTGAATTATTCTCCTATTGTTCCCTTTATCCCATAAAGTTGTAACTAGGAATGACAGCAATGCAAAAGCATCATGTGATGGATTTTTTGGGAATTTTATATCAGTATACCAAACCTTGATTTGTCTTAAGCTCTTTAGAAGTTCACTAATCATACATTGTTGCATCAATGCTTTCCAAGTTTCAATAACATAGTTTCACTTAAAGAAAAGATTATCTAAGTTCTCTTCAACTCCTCTACAAAGAATGCACCAATTAGTAAGGCACAAGAATTTTGCAATCTTATCAACAATTGGTAGCTTATTCATCATTGCAAGCCAAATGGCTGTAGATGCTTGTGGTTGTTGGTGATTGAACCAAACTATGTTTGTCTAAGGGAGAGTTGACAAGTTGTTACTTAGCACTTGTCTACATAATTGATTAATGAAATTGCCATTAGAAATGTGTTTCCATATGATGTTGTCATTATTAGAAATGATAGAAGCAAGCATAATTTTAGCCTTCATAGTAGTTAGAATTAGGGCAAGTCTGATTAGACCCTTTTGAATAAGTGGCCTTACAGTAACAACTTCATCTAATTTATCCAAAGGACCTATTGATCATCGGTTATCATGCCAAAAGTAGGTGGTCTCACGATTTCCAATGAGGTGAATGAAATAAGATATCATCCTTCCTCTTAGCTTAAGAATAACTTTCAAGGTGTTAGAGGTAAGATTATTAGTATTCAAACTCCACAGATTCCTATTTTTAAGGAAATAGTTATGAATCCATTTTTAATATAGTGCCTACTTATTAGTAAGTAGCCTTCACAATCTTTTTTTGAGTAAAACAATGTTAAGTGATTTGAAAGATTATGGTAGATCCTAGAGATTACGAATTCCTAGAGATTATGTTAAGTCCACCTTGGTTTTTAGGTAAGCAGACTGAAAGTGGTAGATTGCATAATATTTAAGTGGGTAGTTTAGTGTGTGTTTAGTTATTAAATTGAATAATTAGAGCATGTTTAGGTTAATATTATGTTATTTAATTAGACATTTATGTTTTTAGTGTTTTATGGGTTAGAGTATGTCATTGAGCTTAAATTTTGCATATTTGAGGTGCCTTGATGTGTTTGTTAGTGTTTTAGGTCAAATATAGAAGAACGAAGGAGATTTGGAGGAAGCCTGGAGCAAAACCTAGGGATCGTGACAGAAGCCTAGTAGAGGTGCCATGATTGTGGCCTCATCTACCACGATTGTGACAAAAGCAAAATTTGGTGCCACAATTATGGCCTATGCGATAGAAGATGAGGACAACTTTCTGGACTTAAGTTTTCGAGGGACTTTTTGGACTTTTTGGGCACGAGAAAACCTTAGAGTTTACCCTGAATGGAAAATATTGTATAAAGAAAGAGAAATGACCTAGAAAAGAGCTCCAACCTTTTCCATTTTGAGAAAGATCCAAGGAGAGAGGAAGAAGAAGAGAGGAGGAGAAAGGAAGAGGAGAAGAAGGAGGTTACTGTGCTGCTATCTTCCCGATCGATTCTTCCAAATGACTTCATTTCATCTTTATTGTTCTTTCTTTTGAATGTATAAGATGGATTTGTTAGTGATGGATTTGGGTTTGATAATGATGTTCTAAACTTCTTTAGGGATTTGTTCTTGAACCAATGTTAATATGATTTCTTTTGATATTAATACATTGGGTATTGTGATTATTTATTGTATTTGCATGCTTCAGTAATAAATCGAGAGAGTGAACTAATAGCATAATGATTAGATTGAGAAATGAGAGTTAAAAAATCTAATAGATCACGCAAATAATCAAATCAGAAATTTAGATGAAGAGAGGTCTTGTGTGAGGACTTGGTTGTCTATTAAAGGGCTTAAAATCTGATTGTAAATGTTAGTTTTTTTGTTAATTAAGAGATTGCAAATTATATAATTCAATTAAGGGTTATGATTTAGGGTTTAATGATTATAACTTGAGAGAGAATAATCCACCATTTGTAAATCTAGGATCGATACCGTATTAACTCAAAAGTAGTACTGTTAGCATTTGATGATAGGATAAATCCCCCTTCTCATATTCGACTAATCTTCCTTATGTGATTTCCATTGCTAATTTTTTGGTGCTCAATTTGATGCTCTTTGTGTTTTAATTTTACATTTTTAGTCCAATCAATCATCTTCATGTGTTCACTTTTTTATGCAATTTTTATTTTCTTTTTAACAATTCTTTAGGCTTTAGATAATTAGAATTAGATTAAGTCAACAAATTCTTGAGGGATCGACACCTCACATACTACACCCACGATCTATGTGCTTTCAGTATTTTGAGGGTTTTAAATAGATTAAAATTTGGCTTAACAAGTTTTTGGCACCATTGTCGGGGAGTGTTAAGATTAGTTTAGTTCTTATAGTCTAAAGCATGCTCACCGCTCTTGTGTCTGTGCATTTGCATGAAAACAAGAGTCACTCAAAGTTCAAGTCAGATCACCTAAAACCCTAGCACTCGACATCACTCTCCTGGAACAAGCCATTCGAAGAGTCAAACGTCAAGAAGAAGAAATTAAAGAACCGATGGCTAAAGAGTTTCATTAAGAGTTTCAATAAGGAAGAACCCAAGGGAACGAACCTTAAGCCCTCATGGATTTCATGAGACCAAGAATTAATGCAACCAGTCAAGGAGCTGTTAGACCTCTTGCTCAAACACCTTCATTTAAAATGATGCTGGCACTACTGAACATGTTGCAAACAAATGTACAATTTCACAGACTAACCAATGAGGATCCTAATGCCCATATTATGAACTTCCTCTAAATATGTGATACCTTTTGATGTCCTGGGATGTTGGAAGACATGGTTAGGATGAGACTTTTCCCCTTTACACTAAAGGATAGGACCTAAGCTTGGTATCACTCTCTCAGTCCCTCAAATGTCATAATGTGGGAGTAATTTATATGTTCATTTCTAGACAACTATTTCCCCCCACTAAAACTACAAAGATGATAAAAGAAATCACGACGTTCTAATAGAGTGATAGGGAATCACTTTATGAGGTGTGAGAGAGATATAAGGATTTACAAAGGAGGCGTCCACACCACAACCTAGCAAAATAATTCCTTTTGCATAGCTTCTACAGTGGAGTCAATAGAGGTACTATAGATACAGCATCGGGCGGATCGCTTATGCAAAGGATTATTGATGAAGTAGAGTAATTGCTTTAAGAAATGGGCAGTAACAGTTGTCTATGGACGAATGATAAGAGTAGACAACCCACAATCCTCTGTGAGAAAAAAAGACCTTTAGTTGTTGACCCAATTATAGAAATGCAAGCTAAGATTGACAACTTGACTAAATAGCTGAACAATATGAAAACTTCTTCTTTAGCCCCTGTTAAGGCCATTCAGTAAAGATGCCAACTATGCGGCTAGAACAATTATAATACCATCGACTGCTTCCTGATGCAAGGTAATGAAACGGAGCAAGTTAAGTATATGGGAGCATAGTTTGGTCATGGTAGAGGGAAGAACCCCTATTTAAACATCTACAATCTTGGATGGAAGAATCATCCAAATTTTTCATGGTAAAACAATATTGGAGGCCAATTCCGACCTTAAGGGCCACCTAGTTTTTAACAAGAGAAACCAAATTCCACAGAAGCTAAATTGGATATAATCTTGGAGAAGCTTGGAAACTTAGATGATGATCAAAAGAGTTTAGAAGGTAGATTCAAATAAGTAACAAAGAATGATGCTTCATCCATCCACAATTTAGAGATTCAATTGATCCAATTGTCAAATGCTTTCTCTATGCAAAATACAGGAAGTATCCTAAGCAGTTTTGCCTCATCATTAAGGGAGCAACTAAAAGTTATCACACTTCAAAGTGGGTAGGAACTTGAACAACCTATAAGATGAAAGTTGCAAACCTTCCTACTATTAAGAAAGACCAAGAAAAAGAGAAAGATGTGGATATGAGTGAATACCCTCCTTATCTTATTCCTCTATGATATCCACCCAAAGTTCCGTATCCTCAATGATTGTGAAAGACTAAACTGGATGCATAATTTGCAAAATTTGTGGAGAACTTAAAGATGTTGTAGATTAACCTTTCATTCGTCGAGGCTTTGGAACACATGCCCAAATATACTAAGCTTTTTAGGACATATTATCGAAGAAGCGTACTTGGGAAGAAAACCAAATGGTAGCTTTAACAGGCACCTATAGTTTAATGTTGACCAGCTAGATGCCATCTAAGATGAAAGATCCAGGGAGTTTCACAATACCTTATGTAGTTGGTGAATTTGAATTTAAAAAGTTTCTTTATGATTTAAGGGCAAGTATCAATCTTATGCCCTTGTCAATCTTCCAAGAATTAGGGCTCAGCGAGGTTAAGACAACGTTAATGCTAATTTAGTTAGCTGATCAATCTATTAAAAAACCATTTAGAGGGGTGGAAAAAGTTTTAATGCAAGTGGACAATTTTATTGTTCCTGTGGACTTTATGGTTCTGGACTTTGACGAGGATAAGAATTGTCCACTAATTCTTTGGTAACCTTTCATGAACACAGGAAAAGCATTAATTAATGTTCATGAAGGAAAACTGATGCTTCAGATTGGTGAGGATTAAGTGGAATTCAATATGAACAAGGCTTTAAAGAATTTGAAGGAAAGCAATGCATGTATAAAAATTGACATTATGATAAAAATACGTAAGAACAAGTAGAGAATTTCATTATAGAGGTGAAATCAATAGAAGTGGAGATGGGCTATATAATAGAAAATGAGAATAGGGATGAGTTTGAAGGAGTTGATGAAATGGAGGAGTCAGATGTTCAAACTTATCAAGACATATTAGTTCAAACACAAGCACTTATACCACCCTTTATAGAGAAACCGCCCTCTTTAGAGCTTAAATCTTTACGTACACTTCTTAGATATACAATCTTAGGTGAATGTCAAACTTTACCCATCATCATTTCTAATCAACTCACTGAAAAACAAGAGAATAAATGACCCGAGCTTTAGTTCATACCCTTGGAGGTCAATTAAAAAATATAATCCAAGGATTGCAATATAGGATGTAACCTTGGGTCGTCTCATTTAATTAGAACCTAAATGAATGGACCTAAGCTAACCTATATGTCATGAAATGCAAGCTAAATTAGTAAGGAAGGGGTTTTGATCTTTTAGGAAGGGGTTTTGATCTTTGGGAATCTAAACTAAAATAAAAGGAATTGTAAGAAAAATGTGTAAAAATGTAATTTTGGATTTTTGGGAATGTAAAAATAGGAAGATAAAGACAATGATCAAATGGTGATAATGTCTGCTTGAAAATGAGGGACAGCTCGGAGGTCAGATCTCTTTAGGTATAATTGGTAGTATCTTGGTCGATGCCATTCGGTGCCCTCTTGACAGAGGGTGCGAATTACATCGTCCGAGGGGTAATTATGTATCAATTGATCATAGTGGCAATGGAGACTTGGAGGAAGGTTGAAATGGCGGTGAATGCTAGTGGTGGTGAATGCATTGGGGGCTTTAACACCACGGAAGTTAATGTCCATGGTGTTATGGAATCTGGCATAAGTGTAGAAATGGTGAACAAATTTGTCGTTGCCTTAATCTTAGGGTTTGACTAATCCTGTAAGTTAGGAGTTTACAAGTTGTTGGACAAAGGGATTGTCAAGGGGAGCTAAAGGAAAAGGTTGCTCTTTGATGAATGGCCTAGTATCTACTTTTTTAGCTATTTCGACAAAGGTGAAGCTATCCGAATAATCGGAATCACTAGGAGGACTAGGAGGGGCAGTAAGGGTACTACGGGTTGGAATCTTAACACAAGGCATTGTTTTGCAAAAATGCACATTGAAAGATAACTTAATCAAACGATTAAAACAAACTATCCTAAAGAAAATAGAAATAAAAGGGAAAATGGAAAAGAGAAAAAAACAATAAACTTAGCCTACCCTAAACAATACAAAAACTAAGGAAAAGTAAAGAGAAGGAAATACTTACGAAGAGGGAAGAAGAATTGTGACAGGAGTTAGAATAGAGTAAACGTTATGAGTGCTGTGATGGAGAAAGAGAGGTAGAGACGAGAGGGGGGTTAGGGGTGTTATATAGGGTTTTGGGGTTAGAAATGACGAAAAGGGATAGAGGGAATATGAAAGGTTAAAAGAAAATAAGGGTAGAAGGGTAATTTCACCGCATCAATATTTTGCAGATTAAACTTTTACCGCGGCGAATGCTAAAATTTGCCATGGAAAACTTAACCTTAGTCGCGAAAACAACAAAATATTGATGTTTCGTCGCAGCAAAATTAACTCGAAAGGAATAAGGAAGAATGCTAGGAAGTTCGCCGTGGCGACGTGGAATACACGCCACTGAAAAATAAACTCTAGAGGAATAGAAAGAAATGAGGTTCTTTGCTGCAGCAAAAGGATAAGTTCATGCCGCGGCAAAGTTTACTTGAGAGAAATAGAAAAATTGTAAGGAACTTTCACTGCGGCGACGTGGAATCCACGCCATGGAGAAATTTGCTCTAGAGCAATAAGAAGGAAAACAAGGTAAGTTCACCGTGGTGACAAGAACTTCACGCTGCAGCAAAAATTACCCGAACGGAAAACAAACAAAGATAGAAATGAAAAACTTGATTCACAAACATACAAGAGACACAAGCTATAGATACTCAGTTCACTTAGAATTCATATACAAAGTTTTTAGGCACCAAATAACACAAGAAAACAAAGTGCAACACAATTAATCACATCAATTTCCTCAAACATGGAAGATGTATTATGCATCAAGCCAAAAAGCACAGCAAACATAAACGGGAGAGGAATTATTGAATTGAAAAACTGTGTAAACTAAAAGTTAAACCTAGATCTTACTGAATTGGTTTCTTCCCCTATACTTATTCAACAGAATAATGCATCCACAATGTCATAATCAATCACAGAGCAAGAGTAAGTAAACAAGTGAAGGAGAGAAACGACCTAATGATTACGGAGAATCCTGGGTCTCCTAGTGAATGTTTGGTAGATAACCATACTGTGGTGAGACAACTTGACCACTTGCCACTTCGGTGTTAACATCCACAATTCTCGATTCACCTGAAACATTAACAGAAAACCCTTCTTCCAAAGGGCCATTAGTGACAATCAAAGAATTTAATGAGTTCAGTGCAGAGTTAGAGTAAACATGTTGGAGTTCAAACTTAGAGCATATATCATCAATAACAATATCAAGCATGTTAACCCCTAAAAGCAAATAATCCTCATGGGGATGTTTCATAGCTTCGTACATGTTAAAGCTCACTTGTTGATCTCCTACCTCCATAATGATGATACCTTCTTTCATGCTAATCATAGTACTAGCAGTCCTTAAGAAGGGTCTACCTAGAATCAAGGTAGTGTCCTGCACAACTTTAAAAGACATATCAAGTACATAAAAATTAACTGGAAAGACCAAACCCTATACCTGGACCAAAATGTATTCTATGATGCCTACTGGATGCCTAAGAGACCTATCAGCCAATTGTAACACTGCAGATGTAGGCTTTAGACTTTTGACTCCTAATGATGTATAGACAGACTTAGGTATCACATTAATGGCCGCCTTTAGATCTAACAAGGCCCCTCCTATGGTAACTTTTCCTATGGTGTACGAAATGGTGAAAGATCCAGGGTATTGGCATTTTACTGGTATTTAGGGTTTGAATAGTGCGAACACATTTGAGCTGATTTGTACTCTTTCATTCGGTCTAAACTTTCTTTTGTTAGTGCACAGGTCCTTAAGATATTTACCATATGTAGGAACCATTTTCACTGGATCAAGTAAAGGGATGTTGACTTCTAGTTTCCCGAACAAGTCAATGATATCTTTCTCAAGTTTAAAATCAGTCATCCTTTTGCTAAGTAAATACGAATTGGGAAAAGGAAGGTCTTTCAGGCTTACCTCCTTGTCGTTTGCTTTATGGGCCCCTTGCTTGCTTGATTCTTGGTTGGTTTTAGAATTTGCTTCCTTACTCTTTAATTGTTTTAACTCCTTTTTAGTCAAAAGTGCTCTCTCCTTGAAACTTTTGGACTTCTTAACTCTCTCAATTGTTGAAGGCAATTCTTTGCTCTCAATCTCCTCTTCATCTTCTTCCTCATCTGAATTTTTGAACCTCATTTGTTTCCCATTTCGAAGGGTTATGGAATTCAAGTTTTTAGGGTTCATAACAGTATTGGAGGGGATAGTTCCATTGCTTCTCGTTTGATTCTCACTCATGTTGTTAGATAATTGGGTGATGTAAGAGTTGATATTCTCAGCTTTCATCTCGCATTGCTCCATTCTCTTTTCTAGAGAATTAAATCAAGTAGCATTTTTAGAAGAATCTTGTTGAATGAGAAAGGCTATTTCATTGAACTGGTTGTTGTTCGAAGTCCTTTCCACCTTAATCAGTGCCATCATATTATGTAGAAGTTGGATAGTGTCCTTCTTTAGTGGGACAGTCAGAGCTTGTTGTTGGTTGTGGAGCTGTTTTGTGGAAGTACCAACCTTGTTGAAATCTATTCAGAACTCTTACTTCCTCATTCCTCCAACTGAGCCTGGGATTTGCTTTCCATCCCTCATTATAGATGTTAGAATAGGGGTCCCATTTCTGATTGGGCCGACCCTGATGTACAGCAGACACCTCTTTATAATGACCGGGGCAGACACTAGATATGTGCATTATTAACCCACAAGTATCACAACTGGGTGCAGTAAGACCCATAGAAGGTGTTGGGCGATTCACACTCATGTTTTTCAGTTCTGCAGTGATGAAGGACAATTGTGAAGTCTCTTTCCTCTTCAAAAAGTCAACTTTAGACTCTAGAGTTTCCATTCTTTTGGATTGGGCTATCGAAGCTCCCAACTCATGTAAACCTCTAGTATCTCTAACATTGTACTGTTGATGATTTAAATCCATCTTCTTGATCAAATCCTATGCCTCCGAAGTCGTAAGGTCAATCAGAGAACCTCATAATGCCGCATCTAGCATACCTTTATATTGATTTTTAGCCCATCATAAAAATACTACACTAGCTACTCATCAGGTATTTGATGGTGTGGGCATCTGGATAACAAGTCTTGAAAGTAGTTTTAATAGTTATAAAGTGACTCGTTATAATCTTGATGTGCTAAATAGATCTCCTTCCTCATTGACGAAGTTCTGGAGGCCGAAAAATATTTCTTCAGGAATGCCTTTTGCAGATTGGCCTAACTATGGTAGGCATTAGGCGCATGTCTTGGGAGGCTCATATACTACTCTCTTGATTTTCCCTCCAAGGATAGGTGAAAAAGCTTCCATAATACTTGATCAAGTGAAGCTCCCACAGGTTTCATACTTTGACAAATCATAGACAAAGATTGTAAATGGATGTAGGGATCTTCTCCTGTTAAGTCATAAAATTTAGGAAGAGAGTTAATGAGCAATCCTTTAACTTTAAAATTCATGTCAAAATTAGGATAACTAGCAGTAAATGGGTCATAGTTCACATCAGAGGTAGTTGCTTCCCTAATGGTCCTTCTTCTTTGATTTCTGTTATTCTCACTAACTCGCTCCTGCTCCCCATTACCTCTATTATCACTATTCCTAGGTTGATTAGCATTAAGGTTAGGGTTTTGTCGAAAAGCTGGGTTCTTAACCATTATTACTCCTTCTATCGATTCGCTCTCACTACTTGACTAACTAGACTCCTCTTCAACAACTACCTAGCTTCTCTCTTTTCCTCTCTTCTCTTTTCTAATCTTTCTTAAACGTCTCTCAATTTCAGGGTAGAATGGAAAAAGTTTTGCTTTCCAGGGCATGCATGGGGACAATTCAAATGAAAATAAAATGTAAAAAAAAATAGTTGCAAGCACACAAAGTCAAACAAAAAGATGAAATGTGATGGATGCAAGTGTGTAGGCGTGTGGAAGTATGTATGCAAGTAAAGTATGTATGTATTGAAAAGCAATCAAAGAAATGTCCAAAACTTTGTGGGTGCAAAATTGCTAAGTATGAAAAGTGCAAAAAGTTCAGTATCTTGTTTGATTGTGTTTTCAAA
>JANSVA010000218.1:21930467-21951269 GCA_025504915.1 Erythroxylum reticulatum
CAAAACCCTGAGGTCTCGAGTTCGAGTGCCAGAGGGGACAATACCTGGAGTGATGGCGGTAGAGGCCGGGCTCTACATTATTAATGCAAAATAAACTAGATAAATTAAGCTACAATTGCTATGAAGAAGTCATTTTGAAATTCTGATCTTAAGATTTCCAAGATCTGTTCTGAAATAGGAGAATTAAGTTTGATCATGGTTATTGATTGGTGGGGGCACACCACCCTTTTGGGATGCGGGTCCAAATGTCACTTAGGATGTTAGGCGCACGCCTCGCGAGGGTGGGGTGTCCAACAGGAGGTTTTTGTAGTCTTAATATAGGTTCCATGACCTCCAAGTAAGTTTTCTGAGGTTACTACTTTCAGTGTTTGTTTTTTGGTTTATTTCTTTAAACTTGCTTAAGCTTCAGTGCTCTTTTAAAGGTAGTGTCCTGCAAATTTCTAAAACTGAAGCATTACAAGACTCACTAGCTTTAATGACATCAATTTGTGTAAGAGCAGGATCAATGGAATTAGACACTTTAAAAGCAACCTCTTCATCCCCATCCTTAATTTTAACTTGCCTTTGTCAACATCTATTATTAATTTTGCAGTCGCCAAAAAGGGTCAATCAAAGACTAGAGACACTTCTGCGTCTTCATCTATGTCAAGAATTATGAAATCAACTAGGAAGACAAACTTATCAACCTTAATATGAACATCTTTTATAACTCTCCTAGGACATGTTACAGTTCTATTTACTATTTGCACACTTATTCTAGTAGGATTAAGTTCACCTATTCCCAGTTTCTTTAACAATGAATAAGGTATCATATTAATTCCGACCCCTAGGTTGGCTAAAGCCTTATCTATTTTAAACTACTAATTTAACAAGGGATAATAAAACTCCCTGGATCTGTAAACTTCTCTGGTAATTTGCTTTTCAAAACTTATAAGCTCCTTTCGTTTAGTGTAGCAATTAATATCTCCTCCAACTTTCCCTTGTTAGATAGTAGCTCCTTCAAAAGTTTCATCGATATTCCTTGAATTCTCCAAGGTGGCCTTCACCTTCGGTTTTACAATAACTCTCAATAGTCTCCTTCTTCTTTTCTCCTTCTTCTTTTAAGAGCTCTATTCCACTCTTCAAGATAATTGCCATTACCCATTCTTTAGGATTTGTTTTAATTATATTAGGAAAATTCCCCTGTGGTCTTTTAGAAACCAACTTAGTGATTTGACCGATCTGAACTTCAAAATTACTTGTAGAAGCCTCTGTTCATTAATGTCTTACGTCAGAATCTTGAGCAGTCTTTAACATCATCTCCTCTAAAGTAAACTTCTTAGCTTGAGGTGCTTATTGAAGAAATCCTAGTAGAGGTTTGTTCTTTGCTTGGCCTTGATTTCCCTAAGATAATTTGGTGTGATTCCTCTATCCCAAATTATATGTGTTGCTATATGGATTGTTTTAGTTCTAGGAGTGTTCCCTATATAATCCACATGTTTAGGTTGTATTGCTTAACAGTTTTGACTTCCATGTTCTAGCCCGTACACCTCACACTACATAACTTGACCTTATGGAGTTATCGTAAGTCTATCAATTTTACTACTCAATGCTTCCACTTGGTTCACCAATTGTGCTACTACATCCACTTCATAAACTCATGTTGGCTTACTAATTCTGGTTATAGAAGAGCACCATTAGTAGTTATTCATTGCCATTCCCTTAATAAGGATATGGATTGCTTCTAGTGTCTTGTTATTGAGAGTACCCGCAGCTGCTGCATTAATTGACTGCCTTGTGTTTTGAGTCAACCCATTATAAAAAGTTTGGACATGCATCCAAAGTGGTAAACTATGAAATGGGCGTCTTCTTAACATCTCCTTAACCTTTCCTATGTATCATATAATGATTTGGAATTAGCTTAATAGTAGGAGAGATATCGTTCCTCAATTTTGCAATCTTCGTTGGTAGAAAATACTTCAATAAAACCTTTTCTGTCATTTGATCCCACAGAGTGAGTGATGAAATTGTCATTGAGTTTAGCCATTACTTAAAGAAAATAGGAATAACCACAATCTTATTGCATCATCATTAGCTTCATTTATCTTAAATGTATCACAAGTCTCTAGAAAATTTAAGATGTGTGTGGTTAGGTCTTCATCTCGTAGTCCATCAAGTTGGACAAACTATTGCACCATCTATTAATACTCAACTTGATCTCAAAATTATTAGCATTCACAATTGGTCTAAATATACTTGACTCCGCTCTAATTAAGTTTGGTCTAGCATAATCAAACATTGTCCTTGTTTGGTTTGCCATTATTCTTTATTCTTCAGCATCAACTTGACCTCCCAAGTCCTCTATTTGCCTATCTACCTTGAACTCTCTTAGTATGTCTTGTGGAGATTTCTACAAGCTATTATCTCAATTTTTAGATCATCATCTATTAAGTTCATTGGATTAATTTGGGTTATAAACTGACCAAGATTCAAGATTTGTGAGAAAAAAAGAAAACTAACGAGTTAATCAAATAAAATAAATTAAAACATAAATAAAATAGAAGAAAGTAAAAAAAATGACTAGCTTAATAAAGCTAGGTTTTCCTAATATTACTAATCCCCAGAAACAACGCTAAAAACTTAATTGATGCTTTCTATGTTTATAAGAAATTATCAATATTTAAAATCATAAGTGCACGGCATAGCTATAGCTAACACAAGCAAGTAGGGGTTGATCCCACAAAGACTATAAGCACTAGAGTTACCCTGTTCCTATTATTTAACCATCGATTCAGATTATGGATTTAATTAAGAATCAAACAAAATAACTAAACAAATATTAAAACAATAATGAACTTAAGATAGGGGAAAATAATCGGAAAAGTCTATATCAAATAAATAGTACCTAGGTGATGAATCCCCCTAAGAATCCTTATATATTAACCCTCTATCATACAATTATATTATTGATTATTGGACCATGAAAATTCCTATCTTATGTTAAAATCTTTCTCAAGAATATCAACAACTAATCCATTAGTTGATTAACATAAATATTTCTATTTAAAACCCCTAGGATTGCATTATTGATTTATGAAGTTCACTACTAGGTTTGACCCTAATCTAGAGGATTATGTCGACTTATCTCTAGGTTTGCATGCAACTCCTAATTATGGTAGATCTATTTATACAAAAAAATTTCTCAATCTCATTCATATGAACTCAAATCGCGAACTAATATTTCTGATAAATTAGAATAAGAATAAAATGCATAATTAAATCGCATTAAACCAATCAATAAAATTGCATTAAATAAAAGATCAAATCATATTGTTATCATAAATTAGGATTCATTACACCTAGGCACTAAACAAATTTAGTTCCTAATCATAGAAAACAAAACCAAAGATAAGCATGCAAAAGAACTAATAGAAAACAAAGAAATTATAATTCTAAATTTCTCTTTTTCTTTTAATGTATCTTCTTGCAAGTTCGATTAGATGTTGTTATCTCTATGACTTTTTGACGTATTCTTCGTGTTTTTCTTGTCCTTTAATCAGAATTGTTGCCTTTCTTTGTGTCTTATGACTCAAATCTCTTAAAATTTTGACTTTCCTTATTTTGCATCCATTCACGTCCTTTTATAATAAAAACTAGTATTTTTGGGTTATACACAGTCAATTTACATAGGCATATAAGTGACCGTGTATCTCAAAAATACCAAAATTCATGATTTCACATGGGTATAGAGACTTACACAGTTAGTATACACAACCATGTATATCAACATACATGACCGTGTACGTATGTAAATTCACATGACCAGAAAAAATATTCTTCAATCTCCACACATTTACACAAACTTACACAGTCATTATACATAGTCATATTGGTCCAAGTTGATTCAAATCTTCGTTTCATGTCATGATTTCATCTGAATTCTTATCATTTTAGTCTAAGAAGGAAATTATCACCTATAAATGCATTTGAAGCGAATCAAGTACCAAAAATACTATTAAACTAGTAAATAACAAGAAAATCACATCAAATATGGGTATATAATTATAGTCAACTAAGCATTTATCAACTGTTGATCCACGAACAACATACTCAGTCCTTACGCACTCCACATCGTTTGAGGTTTCCCTTACTGTATTGTATAATCTCTCCTCTCCCAATGCCTGCGGCTACTTTCATTGAACTAGAACTTTTCACACGTCGAATGGGACCAGACAACAATGATCTAACTTTAATTTCCTTGGTTCATGGTCCTAGTTTGCTCCAAACTCAACCATAAATGGGCCTTTAGGCCCAAATTACTTATCGCCTCCAATAAGGCCAATAGCCAACCTAATCCCTTACCATCCTAATTCTTATTCCACACATCACCTTGGTGACTAAGCCCAATAATAATAATAAAATTTCCAGATTCAAGCCTAATACAAATTGTCAAATATGTTGGAAGGGAGGCCACATTACAGCCTACTGTCATTTTAGATACTTTGACCCAAATACACTCGCAACAACATTTTCTACCAGAAATATTCAGCCTACTCCAAATACCTCATAATTTACCTCTAATACCATTATAGAATGGTTGCTTAACATAAGATCTAATACCATTATAGAATGATTCCTTAACTTGTGGACTCAATTACATCATATGATGGTTAAAACTAAGCGGTTGTTGGTAATGGAACTCTTTCTATTTCTTCTATTGGTACCTCTACTCTACCTACTAATTCTCGCTTACTTCAACTTCGTGATGTGTTAATTGTTACTCATCTTGCTATAAATTTATTATATATTGCTAAATTTTTCATTGATAATTCTTATCTTATTGAATTTAATCCTTATGGTTACATTACGAATGACCACAAATCTAAGACCCCACTTTTTATAAGACCCATATAAAATAATCTCTATTTGATGAGAGTTCCTTACCATATCAAGAATCTTGCTACCTTTGTAGTTTCCTCTGCCTTCTTTGATCTGTAGCATTAGCCTTTAGATCATTTGTGCCAATTTATGCTCTTTATATTATCTAAATTTTTACATATTAAATCCAATGTTGTTAATTCATATATTTCATGTCTTCAAGGAAAAGTATTTTTCTCCCCTTTTCTCACTCCTCTCATATCTATACCCAACCTTTATAACTTATCCACTATCAAATTTGGGAACCTTCACCATCTCTCTCCTTTTATGGTTACCATTACTTTATTATTTCTTTTTGATGATTTCAGTTGCTTTACCTAGATTTTTCCCTTAACTTAAAAATCACATATCTTACTCTGTTTTGAAATTTTCAAAATTGCCAATGCAAATCTTTTCACCACTATAATTAAAACTTTTCCACGTGATGGAGCATCTGAACTCATCAAAGAGGCCTTTGCCACCAATCTAACCTCTTATGAGACTACAGTTTATATATCATGCACTTATACTCCCTTATAAAATGGTCTCACTAAACAAAAAATTTGTCATATTACTAAGTAGGACACACTACTTCATGCATCTCTCCCTAAATTTTTTGGGTTCAAAGCATTTTCCACTATTGCCTACCTTATTAATCTTTTACCCACACCCGTCCTTCATCACAAATCTCTATATGAAATTCTTTTTCATACTCCACCTTCCATTTCTCATCTTCATGTTTTTTGGTTACATATTTTCCATTACTAGCCTCTACTTGTCCTAAAAAACTTCTCCCCAATTCCTTACTATGCGTCTTCCTTAGTTACTCACCTCACCATAAAGGTTATCGTTGCGTTGACCCTATTACTTCTAAAATTTACATCTCTCATCATATTTGTTTTCTTGAAAACTACTTTTTTTACAACTACACTTCATCACCCTCCTTCTTGCTATTATCTCACTCTCCCCTTTCCTTGCCTTTGCCACTTTTACCCCTCCCCTCATACACTCCCTTTACCACATCTGACCTATCTACTTCCTTTCATCCTAGATCACACTCATGCGTCATAAACATTTTATGATTATGTCATCTTTTCTGTTGGATCCTGAAATTTTTCCTAAATCACTTATTATTTGATTAATTATTTATTTATGATTTGTATGTTTGTTTATTTATTTTTTCTAGAATTGATTCATTTATTTAGTAGGCATGAGTAGAGATTGAACTTAGATGGAAAGATTGGAATTTAGTTAGAATTAATGTGGTGTTAAGTGGATTAAAGGAGTTAGAGACATAAAAGACAAAAAAAGGGGTAGAATTGGAAGAACTAAGTAAGTGAAGGGCAAAAAGGGGAAAAGACCAAGTAAATGGTCTTGAATTAAGAAAGAGAAGAAGAGAATAGAGAAAGTCGTGGAAGAGAAGAGAGGAGGAAAGAAAAACGTGGGAGAGAAGAAGAAGAAGAAAAATTGTGGGAGAAGAGAAAAGGAAAGAAGAAGAAAAGAAGAGGAATCATCTTGTTAAGGTAAGCTCCATGCTATTTTCTTCTTGTTTGGTTTGAAAAAGGAAGTAGAAAAAATTGGATTTTTGTGTTGGGAATGAATGGAGGAAGAAGATGACTAAGAGACCCATTTGATTTTTAGGGTTTCTAAACTAGGTTTTGGCTTTTCTAACCTAGATCGACCATGGGTAAGTTAATGCTAAACTCAATTTAGCAATTATTTCATTTATTGTGATTTTGAAGATTTAGGGGTTTTATTGAATTGGAATTTAATGGAAATTTGGTTTGTTTTAGGAAATCAATAAAATCTTACTCAAGAGCATGGGGAAGGGCCAATTTGAGTTTGGATTTTCAAGAGTTATAAGGTGGATAAAATATTTATGGTTATTGTGTAAATAGGAAATGTGCCTATGTATGTGTATATGCTTGAATTCTAAATTATGAATTATTGTGATGTGGAAAATGCGTTATGATGTGTTTTATGTTATGCAATGAAAGATGTATGACATTTTGATATGATTGAATTGTGAGTATGATCATGCTATGCCTTGGAATTGTATCATGGCATTTTGATTTAAATGGAAAGAAGAAAAAGCATGAGAATATGAATTTGTAATTGATTGAATTGAGCATGAGAGATGATTGTGTTTAGGCAAGATTGGGACTACTTCGTAGTCACGAGCACGTCAATATAAAGCCTTCTCTTGATTGCCCACTTGTGGCATACGAGATCCAAAAAGTGGACTCATCTCGTTCATGGTGTAAACTTCAGTTTCTCCATTTTGTTTTGCGGAACCCTCGAGCCACTGGTTTGTGCATTTGCATTTTGATATATTAAGTTATGATGCAATTTGAGTGTTATGCTAAATCAGATCCAATATGTCCTATATGATGATGTATTGAATTATGAGATGTGAATGCTGAAATTACATTACTGGATTAAGGCAAGACAACTATGCCTATATGAATATTCACATATATGTTTGATTGTGTGGCTCATTACCAATGGCTATAAATATATTAGTCACTGAGCTGTGTAGCTTAACCCATCATTTTCCCTCCTCAGGTGAAGAAAGAGAAGATTAGCGATCCTTACAAGGCATTAGGAAACTCCAAGATAGCTAGAAATCTCTTGTACTAAACTAGTAACTATTTTGCATAGCTTTATAGGCATATATGAGCATCCTTTTGTATTTTTTATTAAGTTTGATGTGTATGTTGATATGTAAATAAATCTTGTTCCAACATTTACTTTGTTTAGAAATGAGAATGAGAATTTGAGAAGTTCCTTTTGTGTATGATTATGTTATTTTTAAAGGTTGAGTATGATGGAAGTGGAATGTGTATGTACATATTCTCCTTATTAAGATTGAAAATTGTTGCTAGTATTAGAATAAAATATTAGAGTGGGAAAGATTGTATGTGATGAACCATTCAAAAGTTTAACGAAAAGTACTTAGTAGTTGAATTGATATGAAGGGATATTGCATTTTGCAAGCTTTCATAGGTATAGAAATTGTATTCTAAACTCAAAGGAAAAACTGCATCGATATAGGTAGAATTAGCCAAAGTTGTCTTCATAAAAGTTGTATCTTATCCTCTTATCTTTTTAAAGGTATAAAGTATGAGATTATGAAATGTCGGAGTTAAGAGTTATGATCATTAAAAGTTAGGATGTCGTAGAGGATGTGTATACCGAACAACTAGAGTAAATGAAATGTTATCGCACTAGGAGAGTTGAATTTGGGAAGATTATGAGTAAAAGGGACGTTAGGATGGATGTAGGATCTATTGGAGGGGTCCTAGAGGGAGTTTTGCCTAGAAAACCCGAAGGTTACACGGTCAGGCCGTGTATAAAGACACTAGCTGTGTATTCCTGATGCTGAAAAATCGACAGACCCGAAAGTTACACGATCTGACCGTGTATGTTCACACGGTCTGTATTTTGACTCTTTAAATGATAAAATATTACTTTAAAGTCTTTAAGAAAGTTGTAGATATAGAAGTTCTATTTCAAACAGTCTAAGAATGACCTTAATCCGATATCTCTAGAGAAAATTATGGCAATTGTCCCAAAACATGTTCAGTGTGATTGAGGACAAAATCATGTTTGATTTTTTTGAACATAACTTCATCTTTAGACCTCAAAATGAAGTGATTATTGAAGAAATAGATTTCTCACACATTTTTCTATCTCTCCATAAAAACTAGTAGTCTTTGGTGTTGATTTGAAAAAGATTGATGAAAAGAAAGTGAGGCATCGGTTGGAAGAGCATGACTAGGTTATGAACACGCTTTGGATTTTTAAGCATATCTTGAGCTATAGAGCTCCGAATGAGATGGTTCTTATTTCAAAATAAACTACAGACACAGATCTACAATCATTGTTAAGAAGTTAAATTGTAATTTTGGTGATTGGCTTGTGTGAGCACGCCACCCTTGTGAGACAACGGCTCATGAGGGTTCTTGGAGATAACCCTACAGGGAAACCCACTCACGCTCTACGACTCCGGATTGTTGGGCTCTGGAAACGATGCCCAACATTTTCTACCACCCTTCACTCCTTTTAACCTAATCCAACATCCTTTACCCAAGCTAACAAATACTCCCACTTACACCACACTATACTTGATGAGTTCACTGCTCTTCATCACAATAATATTTGATCTCTTATTTCCCCTCCACTTAATGAACACATTGTAGGTTACAAATGGGTTTTCCACTTCAAACGTAAATTTCATGACTCTATTAAGCAATAAAAATATTGCCTTGTTACAAAAGGATATCATTAAACAACGTACATTGACTATACTGGTACTTTTAGTTTTGTTATCAAACTCACCACTATCCGCCTCATTCTTACTCTTGCTATCTTCCATAATTATTTTGTTTGTCAACTTGATGTTAATAATGTGTTTGTACATAGTCACCTCCAAGAACCAGTTTTCATGATTCAACCTCTTGGCTTTATAGATCCTCATTTTCTCACTGTGTTTTTTGCATTCACAAAGACCTTCCTCTCTCTAAACATGTTCCTACACTTATACCTTTCACACTTCCTCTTTCTAAAAACCATGTAATTCCTCTTTTTAATATTTTTCCATATTCTAGTATTGTTGGTACATTTCAATAGCTCTGCCTTTCTCATCTTGACATTCAATTTGTAGTCAATAAAGTTTCTCAATTCTTAAATTGACTTACCGACATTCATTAGTCTACTATCAAAAGAATTTTAAGGTATTACCTTTAATAAACCATCCTTACTTTCCCTTCAAACATATTATTATGTAGACTGGGATGGTTGTCCTAATGACCATCGCTCTACCTCTGGTTACTGCAATTATTTGGGTCCAAATCTCATCTTTAGTGTGTAAAGAACTAACTATTTAGTTTTGAAGCTGAATGTCGTAGCATTGCTCTTAATGTTGTTGAACTTTGATGGTTTACATCACTTTTTGGAGACTTGGTCTATCTCATCTATGCCCTACTCTTTGGTGTGATAATCTTAATGTCTCCTTCTTAGCTACAGATCCTATGTCTTATGCTCGCACAAAACATATTGAGATTGACATACATTTTTTCATTATTTGGTTGCTAAAAAAGCTATATTTATTTGACATATTTCATCTTCTAAACAAATTGCAAATATTATGACAAAAGCCTTATCCTCTTCTACATTTCATTGACTACCAGATAAGCTTACGATTACACCTCCTCATAAGGTTAAAGGGGCTGATAACACATGTTAATCACATGTGTTTATACTCAATCTTAACTATATAATTTTCTGTTGTTTTCCTATGTATCATCTTTAGGTTATATAGATGATCGTATGTATATAATTTGAGGCAATTATAAATCTTTAAAGATAATGATAAAGTATACAAACCTTATACATATATTTTTTACCAACTATATGATAAGCATCTTACTTAAATGATCCACTTAACATCTTACTTTCTTAATACTTATTGCTTATATAACAAAGATGCATGTAAATATGTAGATATTATGAGCGGTTTTTTTTAATTTGATTACATGTAAAAAAGGTGATAAATGAAATTAAGTTTTATCATAAAGGTTCAAGGATTTGTTTAACTATATACAAAAGGAGAATTTATGATGAAAAAAATGTAGCTTAGTAAGATTTCATAATTGTAATTTCTTTCTTTACTTACCAATATTATATTTTTAAATATTTATTATAACTCTTAATTTTAAATATTTATTATAACTTTTAATTTTAATTACAAATGAATGGTGGAGATTGTTTGATGAAAGTGTTTTAACCTTAACAAGACTTATATTAGATTACTTAGTCAAACAACTTTTCCATCAGGTCGTGAATGTAATAGAGTACTTTTTTTAATATATCCATATGAAGAAACAAAATCATTTAGAATATCAAATATTTAATGATCTTACTTACATTATAATCTAGGACTGAAAAATAGGTAATTTATTAATCAAAAAATTTTTAATTATAATTTTTATATCGATTCTATATTTCTTCCATTATGTATTTATAATACTTAGTAAGAAGAGAACATATAATCCAGTTAATATTGATTGTATTGTCAATACTAATTTTTTTATTAATTAAAAACATCACTTAATCTTAATAAAGATAAATTTTCTTAGTGGTTCAAAACTCAATGCAAGTAAGTCAATTATATTGAACTTAAAAAGGTGATTTATGAAAAAATTACATTTGTTATAGCGAATAAAGTAAGAACAACTATTGATGGTCAGTTGATAGCTTATTTAAAACATAATTAAAATTTTTAACTATAAATTGTTACAATAGAAAACAATTTCATTCATTATTGATTAAAAAAAATTTAAATGTAGTAGAATACCTTAATGTATATATTTATGGCTTATGACTCTTTAAATAATCGTAGAAAATTCAAACTTTTTGATGATGATGAGACACAACTTCCTTTAAAAACACAATTTTAATTTTGTACTATTATTTTATAAATTTTATATTATATTTAATTTTAGTTAGCATTATTAAATTTATTATTAGTTCACTATATTAGTGATGTTGTCATCTGCACCCAAATTAAATCTAAAACTTCTATAACAAAAATAAATGTGATATAGGAGAGTAGGGATCATTCCTATAATGAATTCCCATATATTAACCACTACATAACAAACCACTAACAAAATAAAAGCTTATGATAACATAAAATTTTGTATTCAAATTTAGTAAATTAAAACAAATAATAAAAGTAAATTATTAGTAAAACAAACCTCAGTCTATGATCACATCCACCATTGGAATTATGATTATCAATATGAAAGAAAATTATTTCTCACCCATGTATTTGTTGCAATAGTCAATACTTATCTTTCCTTATAAGGAGCTAATTAGAGACATGCAATCTATTTAACCCTTTTTTTAACAACCTCATATCCAATGTAGAATTTAATTAAACAATAACTTTGAGAATAAAAATCACCAAGAAAATAAGACAACATAATATCCATAGTTGAATTTAATCCAATTAAATGTTTTTGTTAGGAGCTAATGATTCCTGATGCAACAAATTATGAACCCCAAGTCACTACAAAGATTAAAGGGATTGAACAATTATATATTCAATATTTAATCTAGCATTGAATTATTTCAATTAATAATCTAACCAAGCATATTAGAATTAATCGAAAAAATCATAACATATAAGTATAAAAGAACAATTGAATATCTGAATAAATAAAATGTATTACATTAAAACCCAAACATCTCACAATCTGCAAAGTTCCAAAGGCTTTATGTCCCTTCAACCAAGAAAAACAATTTAGCCACTAAAGGTCATTATTTGCCATTGATGTCTATTTAAAGAAAAAAACAAAAAAGAATAAAGCAAAAGTTGTGCTCTCCTCCTCCTACCCAAAGTTGATTATATATTTGAAATGTCCCTCCCCTTTTAGTTTCTATTTCTTTATTGTAATATAAACCATTTAACTATGAATTTGAATCTTGAAAGTTGTAGTTGCTATTAAACATACCCTCGCCAAGTCACTAGGAACATTATTGTTAGTTTTTGTCTATTTCTCTAACAACACCATAATTTATAGCTTTTTAATTCCTTTTACCTTTAAGTTTACCAAAGAATACCTCAATATAAAATATATGCAACTCCTTTAGATTAAACCAAAAATTGTGCACAACAAAAACGAATTAAGACTTAAAATAATAACATTTAACAGTTCAATTAAATTTTCCCACACTTATCTTTTGCTCATCCTTAAGCAAAACATAGTTAAAAATTAAAAAATAAAACAAGAAAAACAAAATGATTCCATCAATCCACTTCTCATAAAATCAAAGAGTATACAAACCCTAAGATTCGAACTAATCAAGATCAAATCTATAACACACATCATAACCAAATTCTACAAAGAAATACGCATAAAGACAAACTAAGACAATCTCATTCTAAAACATGTATAAAGTTTTAGTGAACTTTCTTATGGTTATATCACGTATATCTTTTATGGTTTGATGCTTCACTTAAGTTCCTATAATGCAAATACACCATCATACATTTGCTTATTCACCAAATCTCAACCACTTAGAGTATACATATGCACAAATCAAAAAGGACTTTTATTACAGGTTGTAATGGGGTTGCAGGTTAAGCTGAGGAATAATGGATAAAAGAGGTTTAAACTATAAACATTAGGAAAGTATTTAAACAAAAGTAGGGAACAATAATGTAGATTAAACCATGAAAGTGACCTCACTCATTAAACTTCAACCATAACCTTCTTATAGAAGATATACCATATATCTCTTATTTTCTTGTAGCCACTCAAAACATATTTTTCTTTTTTAATAATATTTATAATGCAACAACAACATTAAAGATTTCTAAACTTGTATTTCACAAAATTTCTTCTCACACCATTCAATTCATATATTCCTCCACACTTAAATTTGTAAGTCACTTTAGTTTAAATGCTTTACAGACATCTATAGTTAGGTAAGGTTTTAGAAAAAATATGGGCTTGTAATATAGATGCAAACTAAAGAAAAATGACTTATGGCTCAAAGAGGTTGACTAGGGTTATTAAACCAGGTAGGCTATTTAAGTTAAAATTAGCAAAAACAAAGGTGGCCATTCATTAATTTCTATTATTGCATATTTCAATATGGCCTTAAAATGGTTTAAAGCAAGTTTTATGGATATGTTCTCAAAGACGAACACCACACATTAAAGAAAATATAGATTGCAATGGATGTATCAATCTTTATGACTCAAAAGCTCACAGATTAATTTAAGTCACCTTAACTTCAAACAATGCTCTATCACTTGGTTATTAAAGTTTGTATAAGTGCATACTCTCAACTAATTCAACCATTCAGTATGTTACTATTCTTATACTTGAATGACCAAATCTTACAACATACATAAAATTCAATATATTCAACATACAATTGATGAAACCTCATAGTGTACTAACATAAAACAAACTAGCTAACATACTAAGATAAAATAAAACAAAAACACGTAATTAGAATAACAATTAAAACTATGAGATACACGCGAAATACGTGCAAAATCATCATGAGAACCATCATACTTACGGATCATAAATGAACTAATCAAATTAACCAACTAAAATTAGCCTTTAGGGAAGGGAGGGTTAGGAAAATCCTATTAATTGCAACTTTCTTTAGATCTTTGGGAAAAGCATAAAAAAAGGCTTAAATGGTATGATCCCTCCTATTGCCCAATGATGAAAGGGGTGATCTTGTAGTCCTTGGCCTATGGAGATATGTTGTTAGCTACTCCATTTTATTTTTACATTAATGCTGAACCAAATTAAAAAAGAAAGTAAAGACATCATGTAAGAAGAACAAAAAAAAACACAACAAAAGCCTCCTCCACACTTAAACTAAATATTATCTACAATATGACAAAGTACAAAAGAGAGAGACAACTTTCATGAATATGAGGCAAAGAGATAGGAAGTGAGCACTTATAGAGAGTAGGGATAAGGAGGTGTAAACCCCTGATCCATGAAAAAGGTTGTCAAGTTATGCTCCATACACTTCAGTTTGTATTAAATGTTGTCTAGGCAGGCTGGAACACCTAAGGGTTGAGGAGTGAAGGAAGAAGATGGAATTTCTGTCAGTTATGGACTACTAGTTAATCTTTGCCATAGTACATTAGATAGTCCTAGAGGAAGGTAAAGCGACTGGATTAGGTGGCTTTGAGCTAAAACTATCATCGGGTTATTATATAATGACACTCATCATGCCTAAACAATGCAAATATAGGGGTTCCACTTGATGAGAAATATATATATATATCAATGTTAAATATATTAAGAAAACTTAAATTTAACTATAATTTGAGTTATATAAGAGCCTAATATTAAAGATTTATTTTTATTTTTACTACAGATTGACATTATGTGATCAACCAATAAACTAAGTTGACTAAACTATTATGCTCTATACACTATAGAGAATAAAACTCTATGTTAGCGAATTTTCTTATAGTATCTCATCTACCTAAAAAACTATAAGCAAATAATAATTTCAAATATTTTTATATAGGTTTCTTGAGGTAAGAACTTTTTAAAGCAATATAGTTTTATATAGCAAAAATCAATAGACCATTCATGCCACAAATTGGTAGGTTTGAATTAGAATTGTAATCACACTTTAAACTCAAGAGTGGCTCTCTTTTCCTATTAACTTCTTTTCACAGATCTCATGGCAATGTTAAACTCAAATTAAGCTCAAGATCATCATTGAATTGCAAAGTAGTGTAAAATTTACTAGTAAGTTCCATAAAAGTAAGAAATCCCACACTCATTTAATTTTATCAACCTATTCAATCAAACAATGCATCAAATTCCTCACAAACATTTATTTCCTCTACAGCCTGAACATAAATATACTTATATGGGTAAATTTTTTATTTGCATAATTCTTCATATTTATTCTTGTCTTACGCATCAATTGAAGTGTTAAATACCCAGCTAAAAGCCTAAATTAGGGCTTAACCTTTTTTATTTTGATCAGTTTTGGACTTAAACTTGTAACCTGCTCAATGAAGGGTTAAAATTTCATGAGTCTACTCAATTAAAGACTTTTTTGGACCAAAATTACGATGTGTTTTACATGCATTGTTACAATGTACAACACGGCACCATTACTATTGTTTTAAATGGCACATTTAAAAGAGTAAAAGCTTATATGGTGTTTTAAGTTTTAACCTTATATGTTAGTAAATTTGGTAAAGTAAAAAGAGAAACCCTTAGAAGTAAAAGTTACAAAAATCCCTAAATTTTCCATCGTCTTCCCTCTTGGATGCATCTTCACGGTCGACCAATCCGCACTCCAATCTTCATGAAAAGGTAGTGTTACCTAGTTCACACATCAAAACTGTTGCTAGATCTATGCTTCTTCCTTCATTGAACTAATGTCTTGCTTAATTGACGCATCTTCACCATCGCCCGATTCACGCTCCAGTCTTTATTGAAGGGGTTAGCTTGCTTAGTTCACACATCATCTCTTGAAACTAAGGTAAGTCCCGGAATTAAGTATTAGCCATTAGACTTAAGAGCAGTAAACCATTTGATTTTGAGAAGTCTAAGGTTAGAGAAGCCTGAGGTTAGAGCGGTAAAAAGAAGAAAGTGCAAAGGTTAGAATAGTCTGAGGAAGATAGTATGAATGAGATGGGCAGAAGCAAACTGGTATTAGTTTCATCTTCTACCGAAAATGGTCAAGAGCATTCACCTTGAACCACTGTCAAATCCTAGCAGCTACCCATTCTATAACCTCATATGCTAAAGAAAATAATAGAAAACTTCAAGTACGAAATATTTTAAAGAAGTTGCATATTAATATATCCTTCATATATATTGAGTAAGTTTGAAGAAGATTATCTTTTAAAAAATAAACTTAAGGATTATGCTATGATGCCTTTGATTAACTTGCATGACCAATTACTTGTAAAGATAAAGGATCTTGGGAGTTTTATGATTCCATGCCATTTAAGTGTTTCTAATGTTATTAATTATTTATGTTTTCTAGTGTTAATCTAATGAATTTATCTCTTTTCAAGTAGTTTCGAATAGGTGAACTGAAGCCTACTGTAGTGTCACTCTAACTTGTATTGGTTTATAAAATACCTAACTAGGGTAATGGAAGATGTACTTGCTAAAGTAGAAAAAATCATCTTTCCTACCAATCAGAGTATAATAGAAAAGCAATTGGTCCCACAAAATCTTAATTTGATGCTTTTAATTATGTTACCCTCCTACATTCTTTTTTCTTTAAATGTTAAGTGGTTGTTCTATTAAAGGAAAAGTTAACACGTGAAACTTACAACTGTAGTTTGATTACTAAAAATTAGAAATAAAATGTTCTTTTTAAAGAAACAAAATGTTAACTTTTTATTGGTGACTTATTGATTAATTTCCAACATTATTGGTGCATAAGTCTAACTTGTAGTACTTTATTTCAATTGAGGGTTTTATTAGAGGAAGAAACATTGTTAAGGGAAAAAAACATCACGTAAGAAGGAAATGAAATGTGATCATATAAATGGGTTTTGGCCAATGATGACTAGTCAGATGAATTTCTACAAAGCAAAACAATCCTTAGTAGCCCTCTCTTCTTAGATCATTCTCCAAGTATCATTCAGAACTTAATCACAAGTTAGTATAGGAAAGCTCTCCTTCACTTGATCTAATATCTTATATCATTTGTTTGTTTCTATTGTTTGCAGATTGTGTTTTTTGTTAAAGAGCATCCATAATAGTCTGACATCCTCCTTCTTTGTAGATCGCAATTGTCCATCCATTCAGGTAAGTCATCCAACTAATGTCTCCAATATGTTTTGCTTTACTAGTGGGAGTATTTGTTGTATGAGGGTTTGTTTTTTAATTGCAAATGATGTATTGTTTTTATGTTGTTGTTTGCAATACTCTGAGTATCATTGATGATAACATAAAGTTCTGATTTAACATTCTAGTAGTAACTTAAATATGAAAGACTCTAATTACTAGTAACTTAAAGTTGATGTAACAATTAAATTGAATAAGGATTGCATTTAATAAGGGTATTTTTTAAACACTGAGGCATAATAAACCATTAGGTAGGTATATAGGCTCGAAACTAGTGATGTAGCTCCCATGAGGCTTATAGGTGAAAATTTCTACAAGCCTAGGGGCCACAGCGAGAACATGTTTCGTAATTTACAGGTGTAAACAATGCCACGTACCCTAGACTTTCTTAGCTTTTGAACTTTGTCAAGAAACTTCAATCCTATAGACTCTAATTATAGTAACTTAAAGTTGATGTAACAATTGAATTGAATAAGGATTGCATTTAATATGGGTATTTTTGAAACATTAAGGAATAATAAACCAATTGGTAGTTATATAGGCTAGAAACCAGTGATGTAGCTTCCATGAGGCTTATAGGTGAAAAATTCTACGAGCCTGGGAGCTACAACGAGAACATGTTTCTCGATTCATAAGTGTAAACAATGCCACGTACCTTAATTAATAGAACTTAGTAAGTTCTTAGAAGAGTTATATATATACATGTGTTTCTTGTCACCTTTCATCATTCTAAATTAGTTGGTTGATGGAGTTGTTATGAATATTTTAAGCATCATATGTTACGCTAGGCTTGAATTTCTTACTTTCACTTCGGTATTTCCTTTTGAACATTATGATTGAGTCTCTTTGTTTTCCTAGAGTTGGTCATTTCGGTTCGAAAGAATGACATTTGATGAAGTAACTATAAGGTTTTACCATGCGGGATGTTTTGTTAATGTAGGTGATAATGTTACATATGAGGGTGGTTTTGTAAATGAAATTAAATTTGATCTTGACTTATTGAGCTATTTTAAACTGGATGATATATGTAAAAGAAGTGGGTATAACAATGTGAAAAAGATATTTTATCTTATGCTTAGTTTTGAACTATATAATAGTTTGAGGCTTGTACAAGATGATGCTAGTGTGCTAGATATGGTTAGTCAAATGATATGTATAGGTCATATTGATATTTGTATTGAACATGGTGTGGATACCCCTATTGAAGTGATTGAGGATAATGTAATGAGGTTAATAAAGGTAATGTAGTTGATAATAGTGAGGATGTTAATAATCAAAAGGTTTGGAGGTAATGTAGGTAATTTAGACAATGTGTCAAATGTGGAGGATGAAAATAATACATATATGGAGAATGAAGATGATACAAATATAGAGGTTAAAGAGGATGAAGATGATGAAGAGGATTTAGAGCAAGGAGATGAAGGTAATGGTCTGGATGACAACATTGAAGAGGATTTAGAGCAAGGCGATGAAGGTGGTCCTGATGAAGATGATGGAGATAATGGACCATATGAAGTTGATACAGATGTTAAAGATGAGGTAGTTTTGTCTGAATATTATGATAGTAATGAATATGGAAAACTTGTTAGTGATGTAGATGATATGGTAGATGATGCTATTAGGATGAAAAAGAAATACCCTATTTATGATGAAAATGTAGCTGAGCCTTACGTTGAAGTAGGGATGACTTTTCTTAATCATTTGCAATTTAAGCGTATAGTGAGTTTGTTGTCCATCAAAACAAAGAGAGCTATCATGTTTACCCAAAATAATCCCTAGTTTGTCCAAGGTAAATGTAGGACAGAGAACTGCCCTTGGTATATATATAAAGCATTTGAAAGGAAGTTGCGGTCATTTCAAGTTAGAAAATTTAGGAACAATTATGACGGTAATAGGGTATATACAAATCCTAGGATGAACACCAACATCTTATCTTACTTGTTGAAGGATAAGCTTAAAAGGGAGCCATTTTTTAAGGATGATGATATCAAATTTTACGATAAGGATTATTTAAATGTTAAAGTGTCTATGAGTATAGTGAGAAGAGTAAAGAAAACAATAGTAGACAGTGTTATGATCAACATTAAAGAGGAGTTTGGGAAGCTTTGGCTTTTTGCTGAGTGATTAGGTAGACCAACCCATAAAGCACTGTTACATTGACGGTGTCTCGTCCAATTCCAACATCTTCACCTGTATTTGAAAGAATGTACATACGCTTAGAAGCTATTAAACATGGGTTTAGGCATGGATGCCTGCATTTTCTTAGCCTAGATGGATGTTGGCTGAAAACTAAAACTAAAGGTGAAATTCTACATGCTATGGGAAGAGATGGAAACAATCAAATGTTTCCTATTGCTTGGGCTATGGTTGAATTTGAGTCGACAGTCACATAAAAGTGATTCATTGAAAGGCTGAAAGAAGATTTACCTCACTTAGGCTCCAGAATTGGTTGGACTATAATGACTGACCAACAAAAGGTAAAAGTTTCACATCAATCTTGTTTTTACTTTTATTGAGGGCATAACTGTTATGAAATATACAGATTTGCGTCCACATACATAGTTGTATATTTGCATCCACATACATAGTCAAATGGTTATGTTTTCCCTTGCATGGACTTGATAGAGTCATTGTTGATTTGTGTCCAGACGTTGAACACAGGTTTTGTGGTTGACATGTTTATGTGAATTGGTATGGAAGAGTACATAATGGGGAAGAGATGAAGGAGCACTTTTGGATAATTGCAAAATCCTTCACAGTAAGATAATCTGAAAATTTTTTGGATAAGCTCAGAACCAACAAGAAAAGGGGAACAGAAGATATTGAGAGTTATGTACCAGTTCAGTAATGGTGTCGAGCTTTCCAGAGG
Source organism: Erythroxylum reticulatum (assembly GCA_025504915.1). Classification (NCBI taxonomy): domain Eukaryota; kingdom Viridiplantae; phylum Streptophyta; class Magnoliopsida; order Malpighiales; family Erythroxylaceae; genus Erythroxylum; species Erythroxylum reticulatum. Next base: position 21,950,613 of record JANSVA010000218.1, read on the forward strand.
ACAGATTCTATGATTGAGTTGGTTAACAATATCTTATGTGAGGCCTTCAATAAGACTCTAGTTGATACAAGGAAAATGTCAATTTTAGGGTTATTTGAGCATATTAAAAGAGAATTGATGAAAAGAATTGTGAGAAAAAAGAAAAAGGTTGCCAAGTGGAAGGGTAATTTAAGGCCAAGATTATGGAAAGTAATTGAGAAGAGTGACATGATTGCTCAACATTGTTCAGTGCGTCATAATGAAGAAAGAGGGTATGAGATTGATCATGGACATAACAGATATATGGTGAGGTTTCAGAACAAAATATGTTCTTGTAGGAGATTTACCCTCTCTAGCATTCCTTATGCACATGCCATAAGTGATATTAGAGACAGTAGGGTAAATATTGAAGAGTACACTTCTAGTTGGATATGGACGACTGAATATGTCAAAGCATATAGGAAGGCAATTCAACTGATGCTTAGTATGAAGGACTGGCCTATTAGCAATAAAGAAACTATTAGGCCACCTCTGGAGTTAGGAGTCTACTCTCTCGGTCCTGAAAAATAAGTTGCAATTTTGGGTGAGTTTACGAACTCAATGAGGTAACCATCATCGATGGTCCACTCAATTCATGCAATATTCAAGCATAACACAGTTGTTTCATAAAATCACATT
>JANSVA010000218.1:21957773-21974764 GCA_025504915.1 Erythroxylum reticulatum
ATTATTATTATTATTATTATTATTATTATTATTATTATTATTATTATTAAATTTTGAACTTATTATTATTATTATTAATTTATTATTATTATCATCATCATAATAATTATTATTATTAAATTTTGAACTTTATTATTATTATTATTATTATTATTATTAATTTATTATTATTATCATCATCATCATCATCATCATCATCATTATTAATTTTTTATTATTATTAATTACATCCACTCATATTATGCTGTAGGGGCAATTTCGTCATTCAAACTATTTTTTTGTTCTGTCCACTTCAACCAAACACATTTCTATCCTCGAGACAGAATAGTTTTTCCTATTCTGTTCACCACAACCAAACACCTCACTGTCTTCAATTTTAGTTCTGTTCTTTCTTCAAATTTCTGTCTCGTTCCGTCTCTGCTCTCTGAAGATAGTAACCAAACGCTGCGTAATAGTACTAATTGATTTTTTGAAATAATTATTGACAAGAGGCCGATGACGGCGAGTCCACTAATTTTTTTAAATAAAATTTTTAAAATTAAATTAATAAAATAACACCTTTTTTAATTAAGTTTAGGCCTAAGTTATCTAAACTCTAGCCTATTCGAAATCTAATTATTTTAAGTAAAACGATATCGTTTTATTTAGAATAATTAAGTTTCAAGTCGATTTGAACTTAAGTCAGGCCAACTTATTAAAAACACTTAAATTTGGACTTTTAAATTAGCTCTTTGCAAATTGAATGCATATATTTTGTAGCTCTAATCCTATTAATAAGACTCAGTATTTTTGTGGTCTTGTTGTTATAGTGAAGGAAATAGAACCTGGTGACATGTTTAGCTTTTCAAGGAATTCAACTTGAGATAAATAACTATATATATACATTGCGATTCATATCAAAAACTTGTCTCCATGCCTGTTACGAGTTACTCTTCATGCCTTCTATTGTTCCACCGAACCTTCATTGCTTCTCCTCTTTCCTTTACCTTATCTTCCTTCTTCCTACTCTCCACATTCCACTATCTTGGGGCAAGGTTATTTTGGTCATTTCATCTTCCCTTTCGCCCCCTCCAACCTGTTTCCCTTCAATAAAAGTCCCTGCTTTTCCCTGTTTAGAAATCTGACAGAGTTAGCATTATCCGCAGAAAATGCAGACTCCCATTCCAACAATAAAACAAAGCACCTTTATGGAGGATTTTCCTCCTTTACCCTCTGCTTTAATTCTAACCTTACCTTCTGTCACTACCGCTCCATTGGCTTAACCTTCCTCATCGCCATTGTAACATCCCACTCCTATCTGACATATACACATGTGTTCATCAGATACACGTATACATGAATGACATAAATGATATGTTAACTATCTCACCTTCATTGTACATAACATGACATCATAAGCTAAACCAAAAATCAGACAAGTTCTAAAATCCAAAATGTTATCATTTTATATCAAATACCATAATTTACACTGTTTCATTTAACATAACATCATCCATGTTCTACAACATTATCTTATGAGCATAAACAACTCAGTCCACACAAAATACTAAAAACATTAAAGAAATAATTATGTACTCAATTTCTAGCTGACCGACCTTTGAGCTATATCTGACTGTAACAGTTGTATAAAATATGCTTCTATGGTGTCTTAGAAGCTAGGTTTCTCACTCTCGAACCTAAAAAGCAATGGTGCAATTTTGATGAGTTTTGTGAACTCAGCAGAGTAACTATCTTCGATGGTTCACTCAAGTCATAAAACAATATCAATTATAACATGTAATCATACATTTCAAATTCACTTGATTAGTGTCAAATACTATCACAGACAAATCATTTCTCAGTTAAACAATTCAATCATATAACAACATTCATGCAACTTTACAAATCATTCAATAAGTCCAAATCATATGTGAATGCTACATGTATGAGACTCACATTCATTTTTATGCCGTTGTGATTGTGTGCTTATACAGTATCCCAAATCATCGAGCTCAGTCAGTGAGTTTATCCCTTATCTGTTGCGGATATAGGGTTTATTGATCACAGTAAGCCATAGACTTTAATCACATTTGTGAGAGCTTAAAGCTCTTTTCAGTAACAGTTTCAGTCTCAGAAGCAACATCAGTCACAACTCCTTTATAATACATGCATTGGAATGAAATGCATGTTATAATTCAGTAATCAAATTCAATCACTTTCATTTGCATATATTATGTCAATATAGTAGCTACAGTAACAATCATAGTATCAGTAGTCATCGAACTAGGAGTGGCATTCAACTTTTCAGTTGAGAATAAAAAATCATTTAAGCAGTCGCATTCACACATAAACAACACTTCCAATATCATTTCCATGTATCAAAACACCTCGGACAATTATTGTGCGAAATTCAAAACACAATTTAGTACACATTCATCAATATCAAATTCAATACAGTAATAAACAAAACAAATCAAGATGAGATCATCTTAGGTTATTCACAGTATGCTCCAAACAGTTATTGCCTTAAAGTCTACACAATGTCTGGATGCTATCGCTCAATGTGTTTCTCTATATATACAATAGATACACTTATCACAATATTACACAATTGTATTCATTTATGCACATTCATGTCTATTGAATATGTACAATACATGTTCATGACAATTTCGAGTTTCTTATCATTAGTCTTGATACAATAATCATTTAGATATCCATATTCAATTGATCAATCCAGATTTGTCTAAAGATACACTTTCGGGTCCACTTTGCATAATTAATTTCATTAGGAAAGTGAAGGAATTTGGTAACACTTTCTTCTAACAAATTGTTCTCTCATGTCTTAAGGTCTCTATTGATACAAAGATCATACAATTGATTCAGTATTCCAAAAGTTATGCTCAATTTTCTTTGGACTGTTCTATAAACTATAATTGTACCATGTATTTAATTTTAAGTCATATTATGAAATTCTTAAAGACAGAACTAAAATTCGATCTCTCCAGAAAATTGTAGCCTTATGTCTCTAGTTCAATTTAAATAAAGAATCATTCCATTTGGATACCTACTTATCAAAATATAGTCAAAATATCGAAGTATGTTCAGTGAAATTATCCCAGTTATCACATTCCAGTACTCCTCAACATTTTCATCTTAAATTTAATCATCAATCCATTTCAAATGGTTATAATTTTTTGTGGAGAAGAAGAACAATGTGTTATGAGTCTATTGGTTTAAGAATCAAGTCATTTGGATATCGGGTGAAGAAGTTATAGTAAAAAGATTAAAGGATGCTCAGAACACCATTTTCCTCTAGAAAGCTTTGGGGCCACAATCGTGCAGAGGCACGATCGTGAGTTTTCCGGTGTATCTACGAAGTCAAAATCATGCAGAAACATGCTCATGCTTTCCCAAATCCATCAACAATGTCATGATTGTGCAGAGGCATGATCTTGAAATCCCAACTTCCTCAACGATGTCATGATTGTGCAGAAGAAGCACGATCGTGCATCCTACTTCTTCTTCCTTCAACGAATTGCTATTTTCTTTTCCTTCCATTTTCCTTATTCATTCATTTTTGTTTTGCAGATTTCCCACTCCTAAACCATCTATTATACATTTCTATATTTATTACAATCTTTAAACAAGTTAGATTCAAGTTTACTCTTCAAACATAAAAAATTCGAAACTTCATATACACTTCCTTACTTTACTTTTTTTTTCTCAGATTCTTTCTCACTTCTATATTCCTATTCAATGTTCATATATATTTTCCAGATTTTCTCTCTTCATATATAACACTTAACCAATTCTTCTTCTTCTTTTAGAACACGTAAAAACACAACTTCTTATTCATGTTACAGTGATGTCACGGGTGTGAGTTAACTTCTCATGCCCGTGCATCCTTTTGTTCTGTATTATTGTTTTTCCTCTGCCAAGTCTTCTCATTCCTATGTTAATCAACTCATGTCTAAATCATCTATGCTACATCCTTCTCTGTTCAACTCAACACAGATAAATCAAAATTTCAATATTCATGCATATTTTCATTTTTCTACATTTTTCTATCTTTCTTTCACCTGACGCATTTTACCAGCTTTTTACACTTTTCATCAAAACCTATCATTTTATCATCTCTATACCACGTCTTCATCCAAATCTTCATTTCATATCATTAAACTCATTTAAATCTATTTCTATCAATACTCAACAGATTCATGCACGTACAGTGCAAAATAAACCTTATACGTATTTCACAGTAGAAAATAGAGTATTTTTTATACATCAATTTTCATGACTCTCTGCATCATTTTCATAATCAAAGACCATCCCAATACAGAACCTAATTCATTCCTTAGCAAATTCACCTATTGTTCATCTAACTCATCTTATCATCACTATCATCGAATTGCTTCATACACAAATCATGCATATATTCACTGCTAAACCGTAAAACATCATCAAAATACTATCTATAATATCACAAAGTTTAAGACTCAACTTACTTAGGTTAGTTAAATTTCTAGCAATTCGAACTTCAATGAGTAGTTGAACAACAACAATCAAACTCTCTCTATGGAATGGAGTTCTCACTTAGATGTCAGAAATTCAATACCCTAGTTTACAACAGAACAGCTCGGTGTTTCAATTTGTTTTTGTCTAACTATACTTTCGGTAAGGAGACAAGAATAGGGGAAAGAGTTGCGTCGAATCCTACTCTACACGGCTATTTTTCATGTTCATTACGTATCAATGTTTAACATTGCCACTTGTCATAATTCTACTGGTCTATTTGTCTCTTATTTTTCTAGTCTAAAAATACCTTAAATTTTTTTAGAAATTTCCCTAAAATTCACCAAAAATATTGAAATAATCAGAATATTCTTCAAATAAATTTTTAGCTCAAATAATTCACAATCCACATTTAAATTGCATTTTTAACAATCAATTATACCCGAAAATGTCAATGAATGCATGTACAATTATTTTAATGTGCAATATCAATAATATCATGTATGTGTATATCAATGTGCATAAGCATGAATTATGCTTCCTAATTTCTCTTTAATCTAAAATAAACATCACTTAAACCTTAATTTAGGTAATAGGATGTTACAATTCTCCCCTCTTAACAAAAGTTTCGTCCTCGAAATTCTTACCTGATAATTCGAATAGGTGGGGATATTGACGCCTCATATGATCCTTAGTTTCTCATGTTACCTCCTCATTTGAATGATTTCTCCAACGAACTTTTACCAGTGGAATCACGTTGTTTCTTAATTGCTTCGTCTTATAACCCACTATCTTGATCGGCTCTTCAATATAACTCATATTGCTATCATTCTCAATATTTTGAGCCGGTAAAACATAAATAGGATTTGATCTGTATCTTCTTAACATACTCACATGAATCACATTAGGCAATTAAGACATCTCGTTAGGTAAAGCTAACTTATATGCTAAAGGTCCAATCCTCTCAATAATCTCATAAGGACCAATGTATCTCAGGCTTAACTTGCCCTTCTTATCAAACCTCAACACACCATACCAAGATGACACTTTAGAAACACTCTGTCTCCAACATTGTATTCCATATCCATTCTATGTTGATCCATATAGCTTTTCTGTCTATCTTGAGCCGTTTTTATTTGACTCACGATCAATTTTACCTTCTCTACAGTATCCTGTATCAGTTCTAAACCTTCAATCATTCTCAAACCTTCCTCATCCCAGTATAGAGACGATTGACATTTTCTGCCATACAATGCCTGATACGGTACCATCCCAATGCTGCTATAATAATGATTGTTACAAGCAAACTCAATCAATGCTATGTACTGATCACATGCTCCCTGAAACTCCAATACACATGCTCTGAGCATATCCTCAACAATCTTGATAGTTCTCTCACTCTGTCCATCTGTCTGAGGATGAAATGCTATACTGAAATTTAACTTTGTGCCCATAGTTGATTGTAGGCTCGTCTAGAGTCTCGAAGTAAATCTAGGATCCTTATTCGATACAATAGACATTGTAACCCCATACAGTCTCACAATCTCAGTCACATATCTCCGAGCCAATTGGTCTAATATATTATTCTCCCGTACTGGTATGAAATAGGCCGACTTAGTTCATCAGTCCACCATAACCCATATTGCATTATTCTACCTCAGAGTCTCAGGCAATCCATTATAAAATTCATAGTAATTCGTTCCCATTTCCATTCCAAAATAGGCAACAAATGCAATTTTCCAACAAGATCTTGATGCTCAACCTTAACTTGCTGGCCTGTTATACATTTAGAAATAAACTCCACCACTTGCTTTTTCATTTCAGACCACCAGAAATGTTGTTTCAGTGTGTTATACATCTTAGTGGTATCAGGGTGCATAGCATAAGCATCCATATGAGCTTTTTCTAAAATTTCCTTCCTCAAATCATCAACATTAGGCACACATAGTCTCTATTTAATCCATAAGGTATCATCTCTAAATTCAAATTCAAAATTTGTATTCCTCTTCACTTTCTCAATCAATTTCACCATTTCATGATCTTTACTCTGTACTCTTCTGATTCGATCATATAGCATTGCCCTCAGTTTTAATGTGGCTGTCCCAACTTCATTTTGCTCTAAATTCAACTCCACATTCAAAGCTGTCAACTATATCAGGCTTGGTAACCTCAATGACTGAATCTGAGCTACATTAGTATTCGACTTTCTCCTCAAAGCATCAACCACCACATTAGCCTTTCCCCGATGATACTCAATTGTGCAGTCATAATCTTTCAGTAACTCTACCCATCTTTTCTGTCTCATATTCAGCTCTTTTTGGCTTAACAGATATTTCAAGCTCTTATGATTAGTGTATATTTGAAATGTCTCACCATATAAGTAATGTCTCCAAATCTTTAGAGCAAAAACAATTGCAGCAAGTTCTAAATCATGTACCGCGTAATTCATCTCGTAAGACCTTAATTGTCTCAATACATAGGCTATTACCTTGCCATACTGTATCAAAACACATCCTAGTCCTTGATGTGATGCATTATTGTATACTACATATCCACCAGATCTTGATGGAATAGTCAACACCGGCGTTGTAGTCAATCGATGTTTCAACTCCTCAAAACTATTGTAGCACTCGTCATTCTATCTAAATGCCACATTATTCCTCAGAAGTTTAATTAGAGGAGTCGAGATTGAAGAAAATCCCTCGACAAACCTCCGGTAATAACCGGTCAATTCGAGGAAACTTCGGATCTCTGATGTATTCTTCAGTGCTTCCCATTTCATTATTGCCTCAATTTTCACTGGATCCACTTGAATACCATGGCCAGTTACTATATGACCCAAAAATACCACTTGATTAAGCCAAAATTCGCATTTATTGAATGTATCATACAATTGTTTTTCTCTCATAGTCTGCAAAATCATTCTCAGATGCTCAGTATATTCCTCATGGCTTCTTGAATACACCAAGATGTCATCAATGAACACAGTACAAATTGATCCAAGTAGAGTTGAAATACCTTATTCATCAATACCATAAACATAGTTGGGGCATTAGTAAACCCAAATGACATTACTAAAAACTCGAAATGTCTATACCTGCACCTGAAAGCACATTTTAGTACATCAACCTCTGCCATCTTTAGCTGATAATACCCATATCTCAAATCGAGCTTAGTGAATACTTGAGCTCCCTGTAATTGATCAAATAAGTCATCAATTCTAGGCAATGGGTATTTGTTCTTCACTGAGATGCGGTTTAGTTGCCTGTAATCAATGCACAACCTTAAAATACCATCCTTCTTCCTCACAAACATCACTAGAGCACCCCAAGGTGAAACATTGGGTTTAATGAATCCCTTATCGAGCAACTCCTGTAACTAAACCTTCAACTCCTTTAGTTCCACAGGTGCCATCCTATATGGAGGAATGGATATAAGAACAGTACCTGGAACTAAGTCAATTGTGAACTCTGTTTCCTGATCTAGAGGCACACTAGGTAATTCAGCGGGAATCACGTCCAGGAATTCCTTAACCACAGAAATATCCTGTACACTCTGTTCAACTCGAGTATCAATCACATGGGCTAGATAAGCCTCACATCCACCATACATTAACTTTAAAGCACTCATAAATGAAATCAGTATGGCTGGCACTGCTTGACTAATACCTTTGAATACTACTCTCAGCTGATTATGAGACTCTAAAATCACTTCCATCGTATAACAGTTCATGATGGTCCTATGAGTAGTGAGTCAATCCATGCCTAAGATGACATATATCTCTTTCAACTGTAAAACAATCAAATCTGCTTCCAACTCTACCTGATCAATTCAAATTAGACACTTCTTACAGACCCCCCAATCACTGTAGTACTACCAATCGGTGTACTCACCTCTAATCTACATCTCAAAAACTCTCTATCATAATACAATCTAGATTTTATGTGCAGTGTAATAAATGAATGTGTAGATCTAGGATCTAGCAATGCATAAACCTTAAAAGTAAATAATAATAACACACCTACAATGACATCTGGAGAATCCTGAGCCTCCTGTCTCGTCATGGCATAAACTTTGGCATGAGACTGCCTCCCAGTAATACTCCTAGAACTCATTCTGCCTATGCCACGACCCCTTTATCCAATCTTACTGGCTCTACTCTGCTGTAAAGTAGGTTTTGTTACTCTACTCCCTCTCTCACCAGACAGTGCTCCAGACATCAATGTACAATATCTGATCTGATGATCATGTGATCCATACCGAAGGCAGGCTCATGTCAGTCTCCAGCAAACACTATTATATTTATTCCCACAATACTGACAAATTGACAACTGACCCGATGTTACACCTCTATTAATCCTAGTCTGAATAAGACCACTTCTCTGTCTGAATCCTGACTGTCTAAGTCCAGCTAGTGGTCTGAATGCTCGAGTTTGATGTTTACTGAACCTTTTGCTAAAACCACCCTGAGACTCACTGGGTCTCTTTTGACTAATCTCTAATCTCTGCTCAAGCTGACTATCCCTCAACAATTGCTTCATTCAGATTGAGGCTGCTTTGAACTTAGTGAAACTACTCAAGTTAGTAAGAGCTAACCTTGTCCAAATCTCCATGTTCAGGTCATCTTCAAATCTCCTACACTTATCTGCCTTAGTAGGAATCAAGACAAAAGCATACCTCATTAGCTCATTAAATCTGATCTCATAATCTGCTATAGACATGCCACCCTATTTCAGAACCATAAAATCCTTCATCTTTCTATCCATGTATACCTGGGGCATATAATTTTCTCTGAAAGCCCTCAAAAAGTCTCCCCAAGTCAAAACGTAAGGCTTGGTGGCACTGCCGGGAATAGTCTTCCACCATTGATAAGCTGGGCCTTGTAATAAGGAAACGACATAGTTGAACTTCTCATCTGACTCACAGTCAATCTGATCAAATACACGCTCTGTCTGCTCTAACCATTCCTCAACTTCTTCAGGGTCTATACTTCCATAGAAATCTACAGCCCCCTACTTTCGTAATTTATCGTACCTCCTTTCCCTTTTCTTAGTAATTCTTGGAGGCACTCGCTAAGGTTGAGATATTGATGACTCCCTACTAGCTCCTTCCAATCTCAGGTCAGCTGAGTATTCCATTTGATCGCCTACTTCGGATAACCTATAATACACAATAACTTCAATTACCATATGACATTTCCATAACATTTCATACTTAACATCACCATAAATTCTTATGGATGTCAAACCATGCTCTGATACCGACAATGTATCACCCCATTCCCATTTGACATATGCATGTGCGTCTATTGGATACACTTGTACATGCCTGACAGAAATAACATGTTAACTATCTTACATTCATTGTATATAACATGACATCATAAACTAAACCAAAAATCACACATGTTCTAAAATCCAAAATGTTATCATTTTATATCAAACACCATAATTTACATTGTTTCATTTAATACAACATCATCTATGTTCTACAACATTATCCTATGAGTCCACACAAAATACTACAACATGAAAGAAACAACTATGTCCTCAATTCCCAGTTGGTCGACCTTTGAGCCATATCTGACTGTAATAGTTGTACAAAATAGGCTTCTACGGTGTCTTAGAAGCTAGGTCGTCTCACTCTCGAACTTGAAAAGCAACGGTACAATTTTGATGAGTTTTGCGAACTCAGCAGAGTAACCATTCTCGATGGTTCATTCAAGTCATAAAATAAGATTAGTTATAACATGTAATCATACAGTTCAAATTCACTTGATTAGTATCAAATACTATCACAGACAAATCATTCCTCATTTAAACAGTTCAATCATATAACAACATTCACACAGCTTTGCAAATCATTCAATGAATCCAAATCATATGCGAATGCTACATATAGGAGACTCACATTCATTTTTATGTTGTTGTAACTGTGTGATTATATAGTATCCCGATTCATCGGGCTCATTCAGTCAGTTTGTCCCTTATCCATTGCAGATATAGGGCTCATTGATCACAGTAAGCCATAGGCTTTAATCATCTATGTGAGAGCTTAAAGCTCTTTTCAGTAACAGTCTCAGTCTCAGAAGCAACATCAGTCACAACTCCTTTATATTACATGCATTGGAATGAAATGCATGTTTCAATTCAGTAATCAAATTCAATCACTTTCATTTGCATATATTATGCCAATATAGCGGTCATAGTAATAATCAAAGTATCAGTAGTTATTGGCATTCAACTTTCCAATTGAGAATTATAAAATCATTTAGGGAGTTGCATTCACACACCAACAACACTTTCAATATCATTTCCATATATCAAAATGCCTCGGACAATTATTGTGCGAAATTCAGAAACAATTCAGTACACATTCGTCAATATCAAATTCAATACAGTAATAAACAAAACAAATCAAGATGAGACAATCTTAGGTTACTCACAGTATGCTCCAAACAGCTATTGCCCTGAAGTTTCGGCAATGTTTGGATGTTGTCGCTCAATGTGTTCCTCTATATATACAATACATAAACATATCACAATATTGCACAATTATGTATTCATTTATGCACATTCATGTATATTGAATATGTACAATGTATGTTAATGACAATTCCAAGTTTCTTATCATTAATCTTGTTACAATAATCAGTTTGGATATCTATATTCAATTGATCAATCCAGATTTGTCTAAAGATACACTTTCGGGTCCACTTTGCATAATTAATTTCATCAGGAAAGTGACGGAATTTGGTATCACTTCCTTATAAAAAATTGTTCTCTCTATTTTAAGTCTTTATTGATACCAAGATCATACAATTTGATTCATTATTCCAAAAGTTATGCTCAATTTTCTTTGGACTGCTCTATGAACTATAACTATAACCTGTATTTAACTTCAAGTCAGATTCTGAAATTCTTAGAGACAGAATTAAAATTTAATCTCTTCAGAAAATTTGTATCCTTATGTCTTTATTTCAATTTAAATCAATAACCATTCCATTTGGATAGCTACTGATCACAATATAGTCAAAATACCAAAGTATGTTCAATGAAATTATCCCAGTTATCACATTCTAGTACTCCTCAACATTTTCATCTTAAATTAGAAAACCAATTCGTTTCAAATGGTTATAATTTTAGGTAGAGAATAAGAACAATGTGTTATGAGTCTATTCGTTTAAGAATCAAGTCATTTGGATATCAGGTGAAGAAGTTATAGCAAAAAGATCAAAGGATGTTCAGAAAACCATTTTCCTTTAGAAAGCTTTGGGGCTTTTTAGGTGTATCAACAAAGTCATGATCGTGTAGAAGTACAGTCATGTTTTCCCAAATCCATTAGCGATGTCACGATTATGAAGAGGCACGATTGTAAAATCCCAACTTCCTCAACAAAGTCACAATCGTGCAGAAGCACTCTGCACGATCATGCATCCTGCTTCTTCTTCCATCACCGAACTATAATTTTCTTTTCCTTCCATTTTTCTTATTCATTCATTTTTGTTTTGCAAATTTCCCACTCCTAAACCATCTATTCTACATTTCTATATTCAGTACAATCTTTAAACAAGTTAGATTCAAGTTTACTCGTCAAACATCAAAAATCTGAAACTTCATATACACTTCCTCACTCTACTGTTTTTTTTTTCCAGATTCTTTCTCACTTCTATATTCTCATTCAATGTTCATATATATTTTCCAGATTTTCTCTCTTCATATATAAAACTTAGCCAATTCTTCTTCTTCCTTTAGAACATGTAAAAACACAACTTCTTATTCATGCTACAGTGATGTCAAAGGTGTGAGTTAACTTCTCATGCCTGTGCATCCTTTTGTTCTATATTATTGTTTTTTCCTCTGCCAAGTCTTCTCATTCCTATGTTAATCAACTCATTTCTAAATCATCTATGCTACTTCCTTCTCTGTTCAGCTCATCACAAATAAATCAAAAATCCAATATTCATATTCAATTCAGAAACTGACATTTTCATGCATGTTTTCATTTTTCTACACTTTTCTATCTTTCTTTCTCCTGACGCATTTTACCAGCTTTCTACACTTTTCATCAAAACCTATCATTTTGTCATCTCTATACCACGACTTCATCCAAATCTTCATTTCGTATCATTAAACTCTTTTAAATCCATTTCTATCAATACTCAACATATTCATGCAAGTACAATGCAAAATAAACCTTGTGCGTATTTCATAGTATAAAACAAAGTATATTTTTATACATCAATTTTCATGACTCTCTGCATCATTTTCATAATCAAAGACCATCCCAATACAGAACCTAATTCATTCCTTAGCAAATTCACCTATTGTTCATCTAACTCATCTTATCATCACTATCACTGAATTGCTTCATACACAAATCATGCATATATTCACTGCTAAATTGTAAAACATCATTAAAATACTATCTATAATATCACAAAGCTTAAGACTTAACTTACTTAGGTTAGCTAAATTTCCAGCAATTAGAACCTCAATGAGTGGTTGAACAATAACAATCAAACTCTCTCTATGGAATGGAATTCTCACTTAGATGTCAAAAATTCAATACCCGAGTTTACAACAGAATAGCTCGGTGTTTCAGTTTGTTTTTGTCTAACTATACTTTCGCTAAGGATATAAGAACAGCGGAAAGAGTTGCATCAAATCCTACTCTACGCGGCTATTTTGCATGTTCATTACGTATCACTATTTAACACTGCCACTTGTCATAGTTCTACTGGTCTATTTGTCTCTTATTTTTCTAATCTAAAAATACCTTAAATTTTTTAGAAATTTCCCCAAAATTCACCAAAAATTCTGAAATAATCATAATATTCTCCAAATAAATTTTCAACTCAAATAATTCACAATTCACATTTAAATTGCATTTTCAACAATCAATTATACCCAAACTTGTCAATGAATGCTTGTACAATTATTTTAATGTGCAATATCAATAGTATTGTGTATGTGTATGTCACATTATGCATAATCATGAATTATGCTTCCTAATTTCTCTTTAATCTCAAATAAACACCATTTTAACCTTAATTTAGGTAATAGGATGTTTCAGCCACTCAACCTAGTTGTTTCACTCTCTCGGCCCCCTCCACCTAACCGTCCTTAGCCAACACACACAACATTCCATTAAACAATCAGACCTTACCTAGCTCTTCTTCACCTCCTCTAATGGTGAGGAAAACTTGGAAGCAAGTAGTGGGAGGCTCTGCTGTTGATCTTTCTCTTCACTTCTGCCCTACAAAAAATGAAGATGGTCGAGCAATTGTTGTGCCTGATATGGAGACTCTGCAGGAAGGAGTCAACTCGTGGGAGAACTCACTTATTGGATTCTTCTGGGACAAAAGATTACCTTTCCCTATTATTCAAAGATGGGTACAAACAACATAGAAAAGTATAAGGGTTTATCCAAGCTATTATGGCAGAAGACAGATATATATTGTTTACATTTGCTACCAAAGGATAAGCATTAAAGATTGTTAAAGAAGGGCCATGGCATGTGGCAAATTTCCCACTTTTCCTATATCCTTGGTAGTCGGGTTTTCAAATCGACTGTGAGGAGAAGAGTTCGGTTGTAAATCTATATAATGCTCCTCTTGAATACTGGAATACTAAAGGATTGAGTATGATATCTAGCTTCTTAGGAAAACCTCTATATTTGGATGACAATACAATAAATAGAAAGATGCTGAGATTTGCTAGAATATGCATTAATATGGATATATCCAATGGTTTACCAGAAAATAATCCTATTATGAGACTGGGGTTTGATGGAGGGTTTTATGAAGATAATGTTTTGGTATAACAACAATCAAAGCCTTCTCTTACTTCTCAAGGGAAAAATAAGTACCAACTAGGAAACTTTTCCAAAAGGGATTATGAAGAGCTGATGGGGGATGGGGTTTTGTATTTAGAAAAGGATCACCTGGATAATTCCAGTGATAGCACTAATATTTTTGAATCAAATGAGGAGCAAAGGACAGTAGTTGAAGATAGTGTGGAAGGTATAATTGATGTTAATAAAGGAGTGGAAGCAATTAAGAAGCACACCGAAGTTGATGTTATTGATATGGGAAAAGATAGGAAGGTGGAGGAACCTTCCATGAACCTTAAGGATAATTCTAATGGTTGGGTTAATACGGAAAGTAACTACCCTAGGTTGATAGAGAATAAGGAGGATGATTCTCTTATTGGGTAATTTTTGACAGCCACAAAGAGAAAATCCAATAGGGCCAAAAGTAAGGGCCCTAAAAGTAAGTAATTGACTAATGAAAATAATAGCATGGAATGTGAGGGGGATTACTGCCCTAAAAACTTTCAGCTTTAAGGGATTTTTTTTTCACACAAATCCATTGATTTTTTCTCTTTTTGAAACAAAAATAAGAGAACAGAATATGAGGCTGTTGAATAGGATGGGCTCTAAATGGGAATTCATTCCCAATCATCATACTCGTAGGTGTTGGAGAATTATCATTGAGTATGACCCTTCTTTGTTATACGTTCAAGTTCTTAGTATGGAGATTCAAGTTATTCACCTAAAATGTAAACTCCTTTAGGCAAATGTTGAGTTTTCTACTTCCTTTATCTACAGTCCTAATCGTAATTTTCAAAGTAGACTTTTATGGAAAAGTTTGCTATGTTTTCAGAGGATTGTAAATGGTCCATGGCTCTTATATGGTGATTTCAAAACTACACTATATATAACTGAAGCTGATGGGAATTATAGCTTGAGGAACTTCTCAGTTGATTTTAGTGATTGTGTGGACAAAATTGAAGTTTTCGACCTAAAGGCTTAGGGACACTTTTACACTTGGAACAATAAGTAGTTTAGGAGATGGGCTTTGAGTAAGAAAATGGATCGAACATTGGTAAACAAGGAGTGGATTTCTCAATTCCCAAACATTAAACTACTTTTCTTGATCATTTATTTTCAGATCACACTCCTATAAGGATAGAGAACCTCCTCCAATGCTATGTATGAACAGGTCCTTTCAGGTTTAACAATATGTTACTAAATGATGAGGGGTTTAGTAATGCTCTTAATAAAGGAAAGGAGCTTATGGTGGAAGGAACTGAACAGTTTGTTTGTGATCAGAAGCTTAAGGCTATCAAAATGGAGATGAAAGCTCTAATGAGTAGAAGACCCTCCTCAACACAGGAAGTTGTTTTAAAAGCCAAAGAGGATCTGTGGAAGTTACAGGAAGAGATAGAGTTAGACCCGGCAAATCCTACATTGCTAAACTCAGAAAAGACTCTCCTGATGTCTTACTTATCCAAAGCTATAGACCATGACAGTCTATTGGAACGAAGGGCTAAGATCATCTGGCTAAAAGAAGGTGAAAAGTGTACTAAATTCTTCTTCAACTCTATTCTATCTAAAAAGAACATTAATAAAATCAGTTCCCTTAAATTTTCGAATGGGGAGGAAGTTTTCTAGTAGAAGGATCTATTAAAGGAAGCTGTGAGATACTTTGGAAGTTTCTATGGCTCATCTAGATAAGTAAGTACTATCACCCTTAGCTCCTTTATTTAGAAGAAGTTATCCCATTAGTAAGCTTTATCCCTCATTAAACCGGTGGAAGAAAACGAAATAAAGGAAGTTTTTTTTCAATTGCACGCTAACAAGTCTCCTGGACCCGACAGATTTAATGGGTTTTTCTATAAAAAAACATGGCAAGAAACTGGTCCAATGGTAAAAAGTGTTATTCTAGAGTTTTTCTCAAAGGGAGTTCTTCTAAGGGAGACCAACAAAACTAATATTTGTTTGATTCCTAAATCTAATTTTGCTTCTTCTTTGGATAACTACAGACTTATTGCATGCACAAATTTCATTTATAAGGTCATTTCAAAGATCTTAGCTAATAGGTTGAATTCAGTGTTGGATTTGTTGATCTCGGATAACCAAAGTGCTTTCCTTCAGGGTAAAAGAATTGGGGATAACATCTTTATAGTTCAAGACCTAATGAAAGGTTATCTAAGGAAAAACAGTCCCCCTAATTATATCATTAAAGTTGATTTCATGGAAGTGTTTGATCATGTTGAATAGGAATTTATTCTTCAGACTTTATAGATATTAGGTTTCCTAAGGGAGTTTGTCAAATGGGCTTGTATTACTACTCCTACTTATTCTATCCTTATTAATAGTTCACCTACAATATCTTTAAGAGTGCAAGAGGATTGTGACAAAGAGATCCAATCTCTCCTTATCTTTTTATCATTTGCATGGAGGTTCTAACCTAATTGATTCAGTATAAGGTAGGCAAAAACAAAGACTTGAGATATCATAGTAGATGCAGGAGAGTAGGGTTATTCAATCTTTATTTTATGGATGACTTATTACTCTTTTCTAAGGCTCATAGAAAGTCTAGCGAATTGCTCATGTCAATTCTGACAATTTTCAAAGATCTTTCAGGGCTGGAAATAAACCTTACTAAGAACCAGTTCATTCTGGTGGCTAGTGCTAATATAATGGAGAAC
>JANSVA010000218.1:21974864-21986808 GCA_025504915.1 Erythroxylum reticulatum
TTAGGCCACCAGAATTCAAACAAGGGTCTAGTAGGCCTAGAAAAACTAAGAAAAGGGGAATTGATGAGCCTCAAAAGAATACAAAAGTAAACAAAAAGCAAAATGCTCACCACGTTTCTAAGAGGGATATGATCATTACATGTAGCCAATGTCATACAGAAGGACACAATAAAAGAGGTTGTCCTTAAA
Organism: Erythroxylum reticulatum; assembly: GCA_025504915.1. Classification (NCBI taxonomy): domain Eukaryota; kingdom Viridiplantae; phylum Streptophyta; class Magnoliopsida; order Malpighiales; family Erythroxylaceae; genus Erythroxylum; species Erythroxylum reticulatum. The sequence continues at coordinate 21,975,054 of JANSVA010000218.1, forward strand.
AAGGTCGAGAGGTAATTTCTAAGTTGTTTTATCTTTTTATGGTATAGCTAAGATTCTTTTCCATAGTAGTGGTAATCTTCTAGGTTTTTTTTATTATGTTATCACTGTTATCAATGGAAAGCTCCAACCCAGTTTCAAACTCCGAACCTAGACCAATCAACTAATTTCTATATGGAGCAAAACACAAAAAACTCACAGTCAACTCCCAAAAACATATTCATAGTTGAAACCAACATTGATAACCTAGCAAGTGCCTCCAAATCTACATCTAACAATGCTAAAAGGGGAAAGAAAAGTAAAAGAAGAGAAAAGGCCTTTGCTTCTGCCTCTGCCTCTACCTCTGCTACTGTGTCTGTATCTACTAGTGCCATAACCGCTTCAGGTACTGCTTACACCTCAAGTACTGCTCATTTATGTGGAAGTGCAAATGCAGCAGCCTTAGTTGTTCTCTCAACACCTAGAGGTGCTTCAGAAACAACAAATATTTGTACATCTTCAAAAGCCACCTCTAAAAGCCAAACTATAGGGAGAAGAGGGCCTAGTTATGGTGTTATAAATGATGGAAGCAGATTGAGGATGTTTGGTGCTAGTAGATGTAGTCTAAATTCTCAAGAAAAAAATTATAGGAAAAGAGCCTATCACATACTCTTCTCTTCAAGAACAAGCAAATAGGAAGTTCAAGAAACGGATGGAAGGGATGGTGGTATACACAAATGAGACCACAGGGTTGCAAATGCTAAATGTAAGTGTTAAATATTTACATTCTTACTAAACATTAATTAGTTCATACAGCTTAACAATGTTTGCATTTTATCCACAGCCTGGAAGGAGAAGTCAAAGACTACTAAATCTTGGGCAGAAATCAATAAAGAGGAAGGATGAATCCAAGCCAACAAAGTCAAACAGCATCTTCAAAAGGAAAGGATAAAATGTAAACTTAACATTTACTTATTAGTGAATAGACCAATTTTGTGATATATGTGTTCTAAAGAACAATAAATTGTAAGGATCTTGTTGAGATTAATGTTATTAAGCAATGAACATAATGACTACCAATTTCAGTTTGAATTGTATTTCTTTTACATTTTTTCCTTTTTGATGAAGTTCATGAATGGGTTGTTGAGGGTGATGGAAGCTTGGTTAGAATTGTAACATTCTCTGCAGTATTTTATATTTTTCAGGGAAAGCTTAGAGTCTGTGGATGGAAAGAGATAATCAACTTTTTGTAGTAAAGTGTTGGTTTCCTTTATATTCGAATCAGTGTGAATTGCATTTCTTTTAAGTTTTTTCATTTTTGTTGAAGTTCATAAATGGTAGAACACGTACATTGTTAATACAAAGAATTGGAATTATAGGTCTATTAAACATCTTTGTATCCTCATCAATAATTTGATGACTTATAAAACAACTTAATAGTTGTGTTAATCATTGGAGGTAAAGTACGGATGACAATTTTTAGAGTAGTCAGTTGCTGCCCCTTTTAACTCCTTTTAACTGCTAACCAATACTTCATCTCCATTAATTAAAGATCCTATTTTTTCACTAATCTTCCTAACCAAATGTTGAAACATCAAACATCTTTAGGCTAGTACATCAAACGTGTTTAGGCTAGTATATAAAACATCAAACTTGTTTAGGCTAGAACATTAAATTAGTAATATAGCAGATGTTGAAACATCTAACACTTTGCACTTTCCAACATCAAGTTAGGTGAACTACATTTACACATTGTTCTAGTACATCAAACCATTTATAGGTAAGGCTTTAAAGGTAAAACTATTGCCTTTTCTTCTTTCATTATTTAGACTAATAAACATAAGCAAAACTACTAAACACAAGCTTAAACAACCAAACCATTTCTAACACTTTGTTGAATGTGTTTCATTACTAGTACTCATGGCAAGTAACTCATTCTTCAACTTTAAATTGTATGCAATCATTTCAGCCTGCAAAACATCTAGTGCGTTGTCTCTTAACTTTGTCAATTCAACCTTTAATAGATTATTTTGACGATATAGCATCTTCTCTCAGTTTTCAGCTCTAAAATAATCTGTCTTGCTGTTTGACAAAATCCTTGATCATGTCTTTCATGAAATCCACAAACATTTTTACTCTATCATCAAAGAAAAAGCAGTAATTCGTTAATGAAATATATGAACATATTTAACTAAAACAACATTAAAATGTACTAAAATTATCGAAAAGAATCAACATGAAGCGTTCTACCTAGATTTTCACCAGTCTATAAATTCCATCTAGGTGCTTTTAAGTTACAGTAACAATATTTAGCCTCTCCATCATAGTCCCATTCAACTAGGTAAGTTGAAGAAATTAGCTTGTATGACCTTAAATCAAGCTTAGACGCATCCCTCTATTGCCAAAGTTGAAAATTTCAAAATTTTCAACCCAACACAAAATCACAACCAAGAAAACAAAAAACTGAATCCTCTAATCAACTTCATTACCTTGAAGAACTACTACTTGAGCGCATTCTCAAGTATTATAACACAATATTGTAATGTTGATTGTGCACCCACTGACAGCTAAATGATGTCTATAGAACTGAGTTTGTTTGCTCCTAATAATCTGCATCTCTTCCATGAATGCCATACTTTATCTTTAATCCAACGGATAGAGATAAACAAAATATGGATAACCACTAACAAAGCTAAACTAAGTGACACAAATCATATCCTACATACAATGTCAAGTACAAGGGGAAGAGAAAACTTGATCATATCCTATATATAAATGTATAATAGAATTGCACATGAAAAATAATTATCGTCTACACATTATTCAACCTAATAATCAAACCCATTTAAAGAAGATAAAATAATTAACGTAAATGTAACATTGTAAAGGAATAAAGTGAAGATTCAAACATCATAAATTTATATGCAAAAATTAGAAATATCACAACTCATAAACCATAAATTCACATTTAGAAATATCACACAATTTGGAAGTCTTTAGGCTGAGTTATGATTTAAACAATGTGACTTATTCAAACAATTCCACTACACGATAATCTCTTGTCATATACAACCAAGTTCGTGCAAAGTAACACCAAAATAACACCATAGCAACCTCCCAACATCAATTCCACATCCAAATGAATCTTTATATCCCTTCAATCATACACAAATACAGAAATCAACTAAGTGAAGTCCCAAACCTTAAAATTGGCAAGGTAGTTCTTCTAATGCTTTTCCTTCCCTTCGTCTTTATCTTTACTCGAATCACCAAGTGAAAAATGATAGGATGAAGAAGGTGAAATGGAGAGGAGAAAAATCTGATGTTAAACCATCAAAGAGTCGTCCATCCGCCTTCTCCATATGCCTTTTTATGAATGTTCTAATCTTAGACACATGTTTCAATCTCGTTAGACCATATGTCACAATTCTATTGGACCATGTGTTACAATCTCATTGGACCACGTGTTACAATTTTATTGGTATGTGTTAAAATTATATTGGACCATGTGTTGCAATTCTATTAGACCATGTGTTACAATTCTATTGGACACACATGCTTTAATTTTATTGGTCCATGAGTTGACTTTACGAAAATTTCATATTAGTCCTTCTTCTTCCTTTAATTCCCACATTGGCCTGTAATCTTATCAATTTATTTCATTCCCCTATGTTTTAAGTTTCTAATAGCATAAATTTCATACAATTTGGTTAATTATATCGAGAGTTAAACCCCAAAAACTACATGTTGTTTGAAAATAAGGATAGTAGCCAGAACTCAACTTCAAAACAAAATTCAAAACTCTTAGAGACAGAATCAGATTTTGGTTCCTTCATGAAAGTTTTAGACCTATGTCTTTATTTTAATTTCTAATTGAAATTATCCAATTTGGAAGTCTATAGGCCAAGATATGGCCAAATTATAGAAATCTGTTTAGTGGAACTTAGCCATTCAGCGAGGTACACATCCTAACCTAACTAACTTCGGTCTTATCATGCAAAAGTAACACAAAAATACATTCAATTTAACTAATAACATCCCTTTTACTTATATAATACTTTTTTTATCAATTCCCTTCACATCACATTCATAAATCCACGCAAACATATCAAAATTTTCTATACATATTTCACGTCTAAGTATGTATGTCTATGCCAAAGCGAACAAATTATCCATTTACCCTTCTCTTTTACATTAAGTACCATTATTTCTCTTACTAAGATGTACTTAATTCCTTATGTTCACTTCTCAATACACCATAGATATGTCATAATACTTTCAGGGTATATGTTGGGGCGTTACATATTAATACTATTCATTGCCAAAGATTAATCATATTCATTGTCGTGGACAAATATTCTTAATTTATTTATCTATTAATTAAGCTAGAAGAAAGACAAATATTTTTTTATTAGTCATTAATTAAGGTAGAGAAATTTCTTCTATATTACTCCATTAATTGGCTCAATTATTAAATTAAATTTATTATTTATTTATTATATAATAATAAATATCAATGTACTCTTTTTATTTTAATAAATTATTTTATTTTTACTTAGTCTTACATTTTTTATTTATTATTTATTATATACCGGGATAATTTGATACTTGTTGAACTTTTAAATATTAAATCTTTTCTTTGACCAGTTTAATATCCAATTTGATTTTAAAAAATATTGCTAATAACTACCAAGTTTTTGTTTTTTAGAAAAGGTGAATACTATATAACATCAAATCTCAGTTACATCTAAGAAAGAGGGTATACCTTCTTGTACAAAAGAATCAAAACCAATGTACAAAATAAAAGAATTAAAAAGCATATATGATCTATTGTCTCAAATTCTTCTCCTATCTGCCATATACGGACCATTTCATCTACTCCGTAGAGTTTAAACGGTGTTATTAATAATACATAGCGGTACACAAGGCAACTCTTTTAATGCCATACAAAACAGTTTTTATTTATACTTTAATCAAACTACATAACTACAATACAACTGATTGTAATCGTTTAAGCAACAATTAATTACAGTTAGCTGATAACTAGAACTTTTCCCATTTTGACATGTTTCAGATTTCCAGCCCAAATGAGTAGCAGAGTTCTCCTTATCCATAAAAGTCAGATGGTGAAATTCAAACCAGATATGAGCCTATGAAACAAGAGCCTATGAGCCCATGCAAAAGTTCCCCATAAGCTTTGTCTACCGTTTTTATGATACGTTTGAACAATCAACTGCACCGCATAAGTTAAGAGCCAGTTTCACTTTCGCAAAAGCTGACATTCTTCAACCTCTCTCCATGCCATGGTGTCTTTGTTCAGACACCACTTTTCATGACTGTTAACTGTGTGTCAAATAACTGGTTGTACAAGGCACGAGATCCTCCATCTAATTCTTACTTTAGGTTTATCAGTCACCTACCCATATGAAAAAGAAGAGAGAATAAAACTATTGTTTCTAACTTCACGTGTGGCATCAATACAAATAAGTCAGCAGGTTAAGGATTATAAGTCAATATGTTGACAGTTAATTGAATAACAAAAAATATAATTATAAAAGCATGGAAGAGATTCACTTGACTAAGATTTTTTGATCCACTACCATTATCAGGCCCGATTTTGGGCAAGGAAAAGAAGGGTACTTGTATAGGTTTATTTTTAGTTCTATTTTATTTTATTTTATTTTTTTATGAAGACTTATTTTTAATATTTGAAAAAAAACAAAAATAAATAAAATAGAAGCCTTTTTTAAACTTTATCTAAGACTTATAAAACTTTAGGAAGTTAAGGATAATTTCAATACTAAAATAGAATTATAGTAAGATATTTTATTTAAATTTTAATTAGTACAAATTAAAATTTATGGTTACACAATTTTCAGCTTCCACCGTCATTTTTACATAAATTATTGAATAAAATAGTCAAAACAATTTCTAGGAGTGGGTGATGCGAAACACCTAGACGATTGGTCATGTTTTATTAAGAACGCACGAGGATAGGAGCAATTCAGGTTGCAAAGTCCACAATTCGGTCACATCAATTCAGTAAAGTTTTGAGTGTTATGCTTATATTTGTTTGATTTTGTATTATTTTGGTAAAAGCAGTGACATCATTTTATCCAATTATGTGTGTATGTTACAGCGCCGATATATTGGAATACTTGGTTGGGCCCTATCTGACATGTCTTGGACCAATAATACTTTTTGAGCGTATGGTAGAAAAATGCCAAAACCCAATTACTAAATTAGGTTTCTTGATCTTTTTTTTTTTCCCAAATTCTGATGTCAAGTATAAAATCCACCACCTTGATTTCAGTGAAATGGGATTCCAGGTCCAGCTACGAACGTTCTGAAGTAGGAACACATTTTCCCACAGAAACGCAACTGTCTTATCTCACAAGACAAAAGGGTTGGAGTTGAGGCACAAAAATGGAGCTTCAAGGCCACTTTTCTTTCACTTTTCCCGGATTTTCTTTCACTTTCTTTTCCTTTATCACTGTCCCTTTCCCCAGTTTTTGCTTTTCTAAAGACGAGAATACGTGATGGAGACGAGGCGGTGCGAGAATAGGATACTGTCTGCTTATTGACGCAAATTAAAGCTGGTAATCTGCGTACTTAAAACAGCTTTAACATTTCGTTTTTGGACGCTAGATAGACCTTGTATTTTTAATTAATTGCATAATAAGATCAAAGATGGAAAATGGGGTGTGGGTACCCACTACTACTTCCCAAATTCTGCTCCATGATTACATCTCAGATACATCTTTCTTCCTCGCTTTCTTTAGTATGATTATCCTAATTAAGTCCTAAATCCTACACCAGAAAATTTAGAGTTGTTCTTTAAAGATTCAGTAAAACGAAAAGAGAACATGAGACAGAAACAGTTGCTTCCTTGTTATGGTGTTTGATCATCATCAGTCCTTTCACATGCACATTTGCCTTCTTTTTTACACACAAAAGAAAAGAAAGAAAAGACGAAGAATTAATGTCAAGTGCCTCATTTTAAGCTAAACCTGACTTTCACGTTCCACACCCTTTTCCAGAGTGACATGATAACACGTAAAGATGAAGCTAACTAGCCACCAAAAAGGGTCATTGAAATATGCTTCCATATTACGCTTGCGTAACGCCCCAAGAGCAGACCTTTTGTTTTCTTTTCTTTTTAATGTTTGTTTGTGTGTGTATATATATAATGATGCTTAAGCAGCCAACCTTTCTTGGCACATGGGCATCCTTTCAATCAAATGAACCATGCCCCATATTAATTAAAGCATCACTTCCAATATTAGATGGGTTTAGTTCTTCATTCCGTTATCGTATCTAAGTTTAGCAAGTTCTCTTATATTTATGTTCCTAAAAAAATTAAAAGGTGATCTAACAAAAAGTGGTTTAACCATACTATATATATTACACTGGAATGGCATGCCAGCTGATGATAAGGTAAATTTACAAGGTCAAATTTTGTATTAAATCGCGCTTAGAATAATCATAATATCGTATTCAAGGTTGGTTGCATATCACATGTCACAGTGCCTAATTTTGTAAACACTGAAAACTACAAAACTAATTTAGAAAAAAAAAAAAAAACAAACGTCCATACATTCACATTCATGAATGAAAGGGAGAAAAGATGTTTATCAATCCCGAAGACGTGTAAATCACTCAAAATACCCCAGAGAACAATATCTAATTAAGGGTTTACACTAATCCCAATAAAAGAAGAACCAAACTCATCTTCCATATACTCTTCATCTTCAGCTTGTATTAATCCATAATTTCTATGTCTTTTATCAATTATAAACTAGAGTTATTAGTATTTAGTTGCACCACGGATCAAGCTGGCCACCATTCCAAATCGGAAATTTCGTCAACTCCGAATGATAATTGAACCACAAGTCTTGGGTTAGAACCAATAACGTACAGCATTATGAATTTGAACCGACAACAAGGTTCTAACAGAAAAAGAAAAAAAAAAAGGAAGAAAGAGATTCAGATCCAGACCGGAACAAAGAAAACAAGGCAATTAGAGATGGATCCGTAGCCACATGAATATAATTGGATTCTGGGTAGCGGACGAGAGTGTAAGCAATGCTACATACACAGATATGAATACACATCGTAATTACTGCTGTAACTTCATTTGAATAGACAGTAAAATTAAAAATATCTATATAGTTGAATGGCACAAAGAAGAGATGTGTTTTCATTTACGTGGAAACACCGCATCTCCTCTTAGAGACAACCTCAAAACTTGATCTGAAAAAAGACTCAACCTCTTCGCGGTTCACGATCTCGAAGAATTCAAGCTCCGACAACTTCCGCTTACAAGAAATGGAGGGCCTCTTTGGCTTCCTGGGAGCCGGTGGACAGCTAAGGATGGTTGGAATCCTGTGTTCCTCGGATGTGGGCGTGCGGCAGACATCAGCGGAGGTGCTGTTTTGTCGTTGAGTGGCGGTGTTATCGTCATCGAGCGTGTGGCTGCGAGAGGGTAGAGAATCAATCTTGAGGGGAGAGGGTCGAATTTGCGGGAAATCTTGGAGGAGTTGGAGGTGGGTAGACATGGTAATTAATAAATGAGAGTGCTTTGAAGTTGTGAGAAGGCAGTGAAGAGATTATATATATGGAGGTTGCGTTAGAGAAAAGAAGATGAAGGCGTGTATGGCAAGGTAGGAGAAATAGAGAAAGAGGAAAAAGGGAAGAGAGAGTGGTTGGAGTGTATTTTGATTTTATGTATATAAAAAAAAAAATTGGTATTTATGAGTGATAGCTGGCTGTGTTGGGTGGTGATGGTGAGGAAGAAGATGACAAATAAGAGAGAATGGGAATGGCATAGTATAGTAATGATGAATAGTGTGCGCGTTTTACCTTGTCCTCCCCTCGCCTTTTAAGCTTCAGTTAACTTATTTTGACAAATGTCTCATTTTCCCAATTTAATGCAATAAGAATAACAGTTTTGTGTAGGCTGAATTTATTAATTTCCCAATTTTGGGTGAAGCCACAAAATGAGGATGGAATCAAAGCAAACAAGTGGAAAGCTTGCTGTTCATTGCGCCACGTGTCAGTGCTGGCGTGGCGTGGTCATTCCATAGGACAAAGTTGTTTGCAACTGAAACTGATCGGGTTTTCCGATTTTATTTTTATGCCCGTCTCTTTTTCCTGGACTTGACGTGTGGAAGCGGAACATGACATTTACGTTGAACCCAAAACCTCCCCAACTAAATTAACTGCTCCACGCGCTAGCCGCCATGCGTGGCCACTCGCTTTAACTTTTTGCATACAACTGTGAAATTATCTTTCGTAAAATTCTCATGATTTGAAATTTGTTTTTCCAACTTGATGTGTTTTTGTTGCCATTTAACATATACAAAAATTGGACTTTTTAACATAAACTTTTATGGCATTTGATAAAAAGAATATGATTTCAAAATGAGAAAGTAAAATGAGGTTGAGGCTCTTGATTTAATTTAGACGGCAACTGGATCATTCAAGTATTAAATGCGCGTGGGCATAAATACGATGGGTTTACATAATGTAGTTGTCTTGTCCATCTTCTATTTGCATAGGATGCCACATATCGTGGTGTTGAATACACCCATCTACCATCATCTACTGGGAAGGATCTTCTTCTTACTAATAATAATAATAACAAAATAGTTTTATTTTTAGATTGGGTTTACCAAATACCAAATTCCAAACCAAACCCATTATGTCAATGAATCTTCCCACGTGAAGTGTTCCCCTTGTCTTTTCCTTTACAACTCCACTTCTCCTCCTTCTCTCCCTCTTTCTTCAAATGCTTCTATTTATCAACCAATTTTACTTATGTTGTCAATGGAGATAAAATCGTACATTTTAAATATCAACTTTCATTTACCCATATGTTAACTTCTTAATAGCTGTGCCTATGCCTGCCTGTGTCAGATATTATCACCTACTAATCATTAGATATTTAGACCTTCATCACGCATTTTCAAAAGATCCAACGCACATTCCAATGCCAACTCTTAAATTTAAACCTCAAACCTAAGTTTATGGTATTTTTCTCGCGACAACCTGCTTGAATATGTGTTGTACGTTACACAAATTAAAAGAAAGAAAAAAAAAGAAAAACTGCCAACTGTGGTATATTATTGTAAATTGTAATGACCTTTATGCAGGTTTTGTGTGGCAAGCAGGCAACAATCTTACCTTGTTAACCCCGACTTTATTCCTCATGTCAAGGCTGCTTAACAAGAGAAGTTGCCCTCTTCTTAGCTTTTGTTTTTCTAATCTTACCCTTCTTTTAGTTCCCCTAATGCTGTTCGGTTTCCTTGGGAGAAGAGTTCAACACAAGCCCTCTACTAAGGTTTTGTTTAATAATATATGGAAAACACCAAGTCACTAAAAGGGGGAGGATGAATCCATGGATTTGTTTTTAACAAATGTTTAATATTGTTTTTTTATGTGAAAAAAGAAAAGAAAAAGGTACATCAAATTTAACGAGCTTTACAATTCTCCAGTATACCACAAGATAAGAGAGTAACTTAATGATGTCATTTCCAATAAAAAATTATTCAAACATACATAAATTCGGACAGCAGAACTCAAGTTACTATAACAACTCACGTGTTTGAGGTTAATGAAAATGAGATTGTAACATGTAATTGGTAATGCCGAAATGGAATGATTAAAGAGAGATAATTTTAAACAAAGAAGTTGATTGCAAACAACAGAAACACGTAATGTCAGTATTCTTAATAATTTGCTAAGAAAAGAACGCAGACCATTAATCTCTGATAAACTATCGTGAGGTCCAACTATGTACATTAACGTTAGGGGAGGCGAAGGAGACGTAAAGAGTACAAACTATTCTTCCAAGTGGCAGTTTGGTGAGAATTTTCCTCTCTCACTACCTAAAGAATTAGGTCTAATGGCTGAAGGAGTGAAAATGTGAAAAAACATCGTTGACATACACAAACATATATATTTGAACGGTCAAGACTCTTTTATTAAAAAAATATTTTGATTAAGGATCCCATGAGAACCCATACAGTTGATTAAAATGAATTTTCTTCTTTTCTCGTGTTGATGCCAATTTGCTATGAAATAAGAAGATTCTTCAGTTGCTTTGGTTGGACTTTCTTGATAATGTAAAACGCCAAATTTTGAAATTTCAACTATCTCATATTTCAGAAATACAATGCAATTAAATAGTATTAAATAAGAAGACAGACACAAATGAAATAAGGTAACTAATAAGATATGATAACAAAAGAGTAGAATGATGAATTTGCATTGATGATTAGTGTTACATTATGGAGCTCTCACTACAAGAGTTAAGACATTTAGTGACAATTTTTTTGTGACTAATTATTGTTTCGTCACAAATACGAGTTTTTTTGTGACAAGACAATTGATCGACACTATTGTTTGGATTAACTGTGATGATTTATATTTTTGTCACTAATACAATGGTAATTGTGACAATTTAGTATCTTTCACAGTTAAGTTGTCACTATTAATATATTAATAATGACAATTTTTCTTTTATCACTAAGTTTTGTCATTAAAAGCCTATACAATTTGGTGTTAAAATAATTTTGGCAGGAATTAATTTTAGTTGTGACAAAACATATGCTGGTAACTAATATTTTCTATTTGTTGTAACAAAACATAATTTGGTCACTAATATTGTTTTTTTGTTACAAAATGATTATTCGTCACATAATATTTTACTTGTTGTGACAAAAAATTTTGTCAATAAATATTCAATTAATTAGTGTCTACTTTATATTGTCACAAT
>JANSVA010000218.1:21986908-21998637 GCA_025504915.1 Erythroxylum reticulatum
AAAAACAAATGCATGCCATTTTAAGAATTCTAGGTGCTTTTGTATTTACAGTCTATATATTTTGAATGAATAAGATGTAAGACGACTTTGAATGTTATATTCTGTTGCAATTTGCTGATGTAATCCTTTATGTCCTAATACCATATGCAAGTAATGATGTAATCAACCTTACTACGGTCAGTACTGTTTGCAGTGGGTTTAGTCTTGTATTATTTTGTCTCTTCTTTTCTACAAGTTCATGTATGCTTTCCCTTTCTCATTGGTCTTTCCCTATATTTCTAGATATACAGTCACTTTGTTTAGATATCCCTATAAAAGGCCTAAAGTTGGAGAGGATGTGAAGGAAGATTGCCCAAAGGATGTGACAAACATGAACACATTAGTGATAAATTTATTGTAACATATAATCTTTATTTAGTGATAACATTATTGTAGCATATAACTTTTATACTTGTGACGAAATATGTTAGACAATATGATGTAAATTTCTTTTACTAATAATGCAATTCTATTGTTAAATTGATAGTTTTATTTGTGACAGTAATAAACACATTAGTGACAATATTTTTCTAATAACAATTTTTCATTTTTATGACAAAATGATGTTAGACACTTTTCCTTAAAATATTAGTGACTAAGAAGTAATGGACACTGATAAAAAAGCATGAGTGACAAATATTTTGTCACCATTTTCAATTATTTTAGTGTGATAAGGTTGTCACAATAAAATGAAGTGATGTTATGACTTTATTTGTCACTACTTTATATTATTTGTGTCAACAAATTTTTCATAAATATATAAAGTTATTGTGACCATGTAGTTTTGTCACACATTCTATAGGTTTTAATGTCGATACTTTCGTCACAATAAAATGAAGTACTGTTACGATTTAATTCGTCACTACTTTATATTATTTGTGACGATAAACTTGTCATAAATATTTAAAGTTACTGTGACTATATAGTTTTGTCACATATTCCACAATTTTTGGTGTCGAAACTTTTGTCACAAAAGTTTCACATATTTGTGACAATTCTTTAAATTAGTCACTATTTCATTAGTGACAGAGGTATTTGTGACGAGAGGTGACGACTTCAAAGATTAGACACTATTAATAATAGTGACAAATATTATTGCTTTTAGTGACAACTTTTACCTTCACTGAAAATACAATTTATTGTAGTGTCTTTATATTTGTACCAATTATCCTAAAACAATAACAACAATAGAGAGGTCTAATAGTATGCAGTTTTATCCCTAATTAATAGAGAGATTGTTTCTAAATGATTAGCATGAAAAGAAAGAGAGAGAGAGAGATTATCCTAAAAATAAAAGGAAAATATTTAGGGAGTATTTACAAATATCATGAGAGTAATTGTAGATATTCTAGAATGTCTAATTATATGATTCTAGGAAACTAAATAAAAAAAATACCGAAGAATCCCTTCTTATCAGCTCCCATTAAGATCACGGGTGAAATTACATCAAACTTACCTTAAAATTGACAAAAAGAAAAAGTTCTTAATGCTTTCATTATTAAATTTGCCATTAGATCCGTAGTAAAGATGCAAGAAATAAAAAGTACCTTTTTAGCAATTAAGTCCCAAATAAAATGAGTATAAATTTCGATGTACTTTCAGCAACAATGTGAGGCAAGATCAACAATAATGAATGTAGTATTAGGGTTGTCACATTATAAGGTGGGACTGAGAGATGAGATCCAATTTAATCTAGTAAAGAAGTAATCCAACAAAGCTTAACAACAATAAAAACAATACCTTTATATTTAACTTCAGTACTATGTCTAGTAATAATAGATTGTTTCTTAGTACTCCAAAAAATAAGATTAGTTCTAAAAGATAAATACACTAACTTGAGGTGAAGTCATAATCATCAGGACAAGCTGCCCAATTAATATCAAAATATGTATCGAGGATAAGATGGGTGGGTTTGGTTCCAATATCATAAGACAAAATAACTTTCAAATATTATGGAATCCATTTAATTACGGTCTAGTGAATGTTGGTAGGCCAATGGACAAATAAGATACTTTGTTCACTATAAATTGAATGTTTGATATAGCTAAGCGAACTTACTAAAGAGCTCCAACAGTGCTATAACATTCAGTAGGGTCAGAAAGTGAGAGACTGTGGTTCTTAGACATAGGTAAAGTGGAGGTAAAATGTGCAGGAACATGTTTTGATTGATCAAAGTGAGCTTAAAGAAGGAGATCATGAGCATATTTATTTTGTGACAGAAGGAGGTCAGTGGTTGTAACTTCAATACCAAGGAAATAATGAAAATGGGCAAGGTCTCTAATGGTGAAGCTGATATGAAGGCCATGAATAAGGATTTGAGTGAATGATTATGAAGAACCTATAATCAAGATATCATTCATGTAAACTAGTAGACAGATGGCGTGAGAGAAAGATGTATGAATAAAAAGAGAAGTGTCAGACTTGAAAAAAACGAAATGAAGCCAAGGCTATAAAATTTTTCACTCAATTTATGAATTCAAGCTCTAGGGGTTTGTCTGAGGCCATAAAGAATTTTTTTCAAGTGACACATATAGTTAAGATGACAAAGATAAGTAAAACTTGGTGGTTGATATATGAACACTAATTCTTAAAGGTTACTATATAAGAAGATATTGTTAACAACAACTTGATAAATTGACCAATTTTAAGAAAAGTAAAAGATGAGAATGATACAAATGATTATGGGTTTGACAACATGACTAAACATATCAACATAATCAGGACCAAGAGACTAGTGAAAGCCTTTAGTAACAAGGCGAGTCTTGTAGCGATTAACGGTACCATCAAGTTCGTGCTTGGTATGAAAAGCCTATTTATCGCTGAGAATGTTAGAGATGGGAGTGGACGAACCAAATTCCAAGTGTTATTATGATAGAGGGTGTTAAACTCTTATAGTATAAATTCTTGTAAATAAGAGAATTTGTTTACCTAAGTAAACAAGGTATGATGAAGCTTAATTGGAGCTTGAGGTTATAGTGTTGTAGGTTGTGTGTTCATGAAAAGATTTGAGTTTATGATTATGATCACTGGTGCAAGTGACGTTGGGATGCAAAGATGGTGGAGTAGGTGGTGGTGGTGGTGATGTAGCTGGGGATGGGTAAGAGCATGAAGGGTTAGGTGGACGAGATCTAAAAGGTGGTATGATATCAGTTGGAGGGTTTGACAAAAACGAAGTCAGTTTCAAAAAATCTAACATTACTGAGAGATATAAATTTTTTCGATGAAAGGGTCAAGATAAAAATAACCTTTATGCTAACAAGGTAATCTATAAAAACATAGAAATTTATTTTGAGGGAGTTTATCAGACCAAATGTAGCCAAGATAGGGAAGCATATGTACCCTTAAAACCAAAGATGATCAAGGTTGGGAGATTTTCTAAAAAAAGACCTCATATAGAGATTTATGATGAAAGGTTGGTGACAAAAGAAGTTTTAAAAGAAACACAGTTGTAAGAAAAAAAGTAAGGTTGAGGGGTATGCAAGAGGGTGAAACTAGTTTTGATAATATGAAAAATTTTATGTTCAACAACCACATTTTGTTGTGACACGTTAGGATAAGAAATGCATTATGAAATGCTTTGAGAAGTGAGAAAAAATGTGCAAAAGAACCTTTGATGAGTTTAGGTGCTTAATCTTATTAAAACATTTTGATTTTGGAGGAAAAGTGATTTTTAACTTGAGAATTAAAGGTTTGGAAGAGACAAACTCTTCCAAATAGTTTGGGATTTATAAGTTATACGATAAAGTTAGATATATCAGCTAAAATCATCCTCAACTATGAGAAAGTATCAAGATCCCGATAAGGAAAATTAGGGTGAGGGACCCTAAATGTCACAATGGATAAGTTGAGAAGATTACGATGCTTGTCTTGAAGATAAAGTGGAAGGCAAACTACTACTTTTTCTTTAAAAGCAAGAAGTACAATGATTATTGACTCTCAAATTTTGTAAAGAAAGAAAAGGAGACAACTTAGACATTATTTGATGACATGAATAACTAAAATATTGATTCCAAACTTGAAACAGAGCTTGAAAAATAGTGAGAGCAATTGGATTAGTGAAAGTAGAAGGAATCTTCATAAGATAAGGATTATTCTAAATGTGACCTACTAATAGAGGAATTAAATTCACTAAGGCAAGAGTTGTCTTTAACAAAATTAGGAATTGAAAAAAGATTTATAATGAGTTAAAGTACAATTGGGATGTCTTTACAGTGAAGAGAGCGAAAGTGAATTGGTAATATTAATAAACCAGTAAAAGATATAAGAAAAGTATTACCATTACCGATAATCACTTTATTGGTACCTTGATATGATTATCCGAATTCTACTACTTACATATTAGGAGTCATATACGCAGAAGCACTTATATGTGGAAACCACTCAGCAATGTCACTTGAAATAAATAAAGGGAGGGTATGTGAGGTTAAAGGCATTGACTACAGTTTGAGGCAAAGAAGGGTTATGTCGAGGCATTAAGGGGTTATTTCTATACCAAAAATGACTAGTGATAATTATATGACCAATCTTTTTACAAATTAGGCATTTTGGAGGAATTCTGGTGAACTAAATTAACAGTAAAAATGGCTCTTTGTGTAGTAAATAAGTTATTATAAAAAGGGTGGTGGGGTGGGTATAATAAGAAAAGGTTGGGTTTGGGCTATTAATTTGGTGCATGAGAAGTGTTGGGCCAAGAATTAAGGGAGATAGAAATAGGCTTGGGCTTCTTCTTAAATTGCGCATGAATCCTAAAAATCGTGGGACGCCGCCTCGTGTCTATGACATATTATTATCAAAGTGATTAGAATAATTTCAGAGAGAGCCTGACTGAAACATGCATCCATCCAGCAAATAAATAAGACTTCAACAGTCTTTGCTCATGAAGGAGCAATTTGGGGTGGGGTTCAGAGGTCGGTGGGGTTTCACGATTATCAATCACCGTGATGAATTCCTTAAAATCAGATGATCAAGCCATTAAGAATAAAAAGCACCAAATCTTCTGAGGATACGAGGGCACATATAACAACAAGGTCTTCTGCAGTGGAGGCAATAGTTGAGAGATAATCAGCTACAAAAGAGTTGTGTTTTTTCAGTCGTATGAAGTCGACGTCTGAGTAAAGATTTGTGAACGGAGGTTTGCTGTGGGAAATGACTTTTGATGTGGTCCATAAACCTCTTAATCCCTTACAGTTTCACATCAGAGAATGATTGAAGAAATGGCAGAGAAGAGGACTGCGCCGAGACAATAGAACACAAATTGGGCCATCTTTTGCCACCGAAGATACTCGGAGAAAGATAATGAAGAGTTGATATAAGAATCAAAAGCCTTGAAAGGGGTTGGGATATGAGATCACAGGTTAATGGGACGAATTTCATTTGTTTTCTCCATGGATAAAGATAATTCGTATTGTCCAAAGTAAGAACGATGAGAATTGTAATAGTTATGATGGGTGGTGTTTAAGTTTGGTTGGAAAGGAAGAGAACAGTATCGTAGGGTGAAAAAAGAAAACTGGAATAAAAAAACATCCTGTTAATGAGCCTCTAATACCATGATAAGATGTAGGAACAAAAGAGTAGAATTTGAATTGATGAATAGCATTACATTGTAGAGCTATTCATATATATATCAACTATGAGAATATTTATAAATATCAGGAGAGTAATTACAAACATCTTAAAATGCCTAATTACATGAGCTAAAAGCAAGGCATAACATTTTAAATCATTAAAAGTGATTCTCAAATATTCTTATACTTTATATCAATAACCATTTAAATGGAACAAAACTCCATGAAAACCCATTCACATAACAAGCACCATCTTAAAAACTGTCTCATCTACAGCCAATAATTTGATTCCAATAAGACTAAACATCATACTGCTATATACTATTTAGCACCAACATTACTCAGGAAAGTTTAGGTACTATTCTGACACAGCAGAACTCATCCCCTTGAAACTGTTGACAAATGATATTCTTAAGAGACTTTATTCCGACCAAAATTTCATGAAAGCAGTTACAAACCCTTTAAAGATAGCCCAAAATGGGTTAGTTTCTGATTCTACAGGCCTTTTGGATGCGCCATCCCATGAGCCGCTGGGAACATAAACCAAGGAGAATCTTTATCATTCAACATAAACATTAACTTTAGATCACTGGGATTGCAATTTGGAAACACATGTAGAAAGTTGTGAAGTTAAAATTCCTGGGTATACTTACAGATTAATTCTATCTAACTGCGGGTTGTTTCCGTTCGCCAAGTTGCACCTATGTTGGATGTCAGCTTTACTTTCTCTGTCTACTTCTTGGGTAACCAACTTGCCACTACTAGTCCTAGTGCTAGCTCCGTCCGAAGACTTTGTTTGGCCAACAATTTGAGCATTCAAATCCTGCAAAGAGTCGTCAGCAACAGCTCAAAGCAAGTGAACACCAAACAATTTTCAGTAAGAAATGTAACTTTTGGTACAACAAGGCATCAAGAAAAGTAAATACGCAACTTAGATTCTACACAAATCACAGCGCGCTAAAAAGGTAAAACTTTTGTAAGATCAACTCCTATGTGATTAATACATTTCGTCAAGAAAATTCACGCAAAACTGGATCAAAAGAAGTAACAGGCAGCACCCATAGACCACTAGAACTCAGTTATAATCACCACCATAGTCCCACTGTAATGTCTGAATTTGAGATGCAATTGAGCTTCCGTTAACACATGCAAGGTAATTACTTTCAGCGAGTTTGCTGATAGTTACTTTCAGCTAGCTTTACGTATTTTAGAATAGATTTTTAAGAAAAGAAAATTAGCTTAAATTTGACATGCATTACGTACCAAACCACATTCCAGATAGCAATTTAATTTGAATAACATGATATTACGCCACCATGTTCAGGCTACATGCATGTTCATCTACTTTGTCAGTATTTATGAATGCCACAAACATATTAGAAAAAATTTAAAAGTAAATTATGCCCACAATTACAGAATATATAAATTAACAAATGACTGAACAAAATAAACTCACATTAGTTTCTGCAACTGCCTCATCAGTTTGAAACAATTTGGCTTCAACAAGTACTTCATGAGTATCATTAGCAATGCCTTGTCTGGTGGAAGATGAACTTGAGCTTTCCGATACTGGATCTCTCAAAGCCTTTTCAGTTCCCAAACCAGAGTTTCCTTCCAAAATAGGACTTACCAACACTTCCACTTCTTCATAAGCAACCAAAGAGGAATTTGTTGAACCAGTTATCTCATCAGTAAAATAAATGTTCTTCCCTGATTCCATCTGCACTCTTTCCATATCCATTTCTTTGAAAGTTTGGTCAAATGGTTTAACTTCAATAGAACTTTCATCAGATTTCTCACCTGATTCCGGAAAAGGTGGCAATGGAAATGTTTCTACTATTACATCCTCCAATTGAGTTACTTTAGCCCTAGATGGTTCCACTTCTTTGGAAGTTTCCTCTGTTTCCGGCACGTCATTTAATTGAATTAGCTCAACTTTTGGTTCATCAGATTTTTCATTCTCTTTAGTTACATGACCACCGTTAAGCATTTTGTTACTATCAAACCCCAGCTGTTGAGGCACTACTACATCCTCCACTTGGATTACTTTAGCCCTAGATGATAGCACTTCTCTGCCAGTTTCCTCTGTTTCCAGCACTTCATTTAATTGAATTACCTCAACTTTTGGTTTATCAGATTCTTCATTCTCTATAGTTACACGACTACCATTAATCATTTGCTCACTTTCGAACCCCAACTGTTGAGGCTCAGTGCATGTTCCGATAGAAATTATCTCAGATTCTTCACTTATACGCTGACCATGATCTGAAACAAAAGCAGTTCCATTTGGTGATATTGAGTGAGGAATTCGTGGTTCTGTAGAAATTGTACCCAGAGGATGCTGCTCCAATAACTGATCTGCATTTTGTAGCCCAAGCAATGACTTGCCAGGACCCAACACTCTATTTTCCTGGATGATCTCTCGAACAATCTCCCTAACAGTGTAGAAGGATCCACCAACTTCCTTGTGCGTGAGGTTAAGAGATGGGAAGTTCCCACCATTCAAACTCTGGTACCTGCATGCAAGTCAATCATATGAGTGGTAATCCAGGTTGCATATACTTTCTAATAACTTGAAAAAGGAACAACCAAACGGATATCTGAGAGTGAATAAAGTAGAACAAGTTTCCTCCTTAAATTCAGTCATAATAGCAATGATCTAACTTATGGACATCATTTGGTGTTATAAGTAAGTCATGGAAAGCTGTACTACCCATAATCTACCAAGAACCCAGTTCCCTGAAAATTGTGTACTTCATCTTCCAGATTGTCAGAGTTGGATTTCAAAGCTCAAAGCATTCTCTTACTCTCTATAATCATGCAGGAACAAGCATCAGTACAACAGAAAGACATACAAGAAAATCAATTTGATATGTTCCTATTCTTTATGAGGAAAAAGGGTGAGGAATCAAAAGATTAACAGCAGCAATTTCTCCAAAGGTAATCATCATCATATTACTTTTTGATGAAGGATTCAACCATTTCTTTTCTCTCCTCCTTTGAGCGACGAATGCGAGACTTCCTGCCCCGAGATTCATTGCACTTAGCTAAGGCAAATGTTTGACCAACCCAACCACCTTTTATAGCATGCATGATGCTGAAAACTTCCACCACCTTTTAGTTAATATATCTACATGTTCCAACGCCAAAATTCAATCGTTACAACCACAGATATAAAACAGTTCTTATTAAAACAAGAAAGTGTCAATAAGTTAGCCATAATCAATCAAAATAACGCAGATTTTCAATGGCTGGGAAGGAACCGTATGGAAGGATTGAGCAGATAACAGTATGCAGATTCCGGATCTTTTTGGGCTTCGAATTGATGCAAAAAAGGTTTCCAAACAGACATGTCACAAATAAAAAGTTGTTGTAATTTCCAAATACTAAAATGCAGATATCATTATTCACTCAACTGAAATGTCGACAAAATCTCACATTGGGATGTTAGGCAACAGGTACGCAGCAAACAGAAAGCAGAGAACTAGAAATTCGCTTAAACCAAGAAAATACTCACCATCAAATAAAACCAGAATATCAGTAAACTAAAAGGAAAAGAAGAACCATAACGGAGAGCAAGCTCAAATAACACATCATCAATGCATTCAGATGGTACAAAATTCACAACCACCGTCATCAAATTGAGTAGTGTAGTCCACTCCATTAATCAAACATAATAAATAGAAAAAGAAATAACAACTTGAAAAATTCATGAGTAACCCAAGAGGCCCATTTCATCTTCGCACGCAGAACAGATACAAACATAACCACACCAACAAACTAAAACTGAGGAACAACAAAACCATAAAGTAGAAATGTGCTTAGCTAAGGATGAACGAAAAAATGGCAAGTGGAAGATGAAAAAGGAAAGCAAAATGCACGGAATTGCGAAGAGAAGAAAGACTGAGTGTGGAGTCACCTATGCGAGAGAGAGCGGGAGAGACAGATTCGGCTCTGACTTCGGAGGGGGTTTTGCAGTGATTTTGAAACCCTAGACAGACAAGACAGTAACACTGGCTGGTAATTAATTGGTCCCAGCGTAGGCGCGGGAATTTGGTAATTATTTTAAAACTTCCGGTTGCCAGGTAAACATACATACGTGATACGACTATAATGGGTCGGATTTTATTATGAATCAAATCGCGGGTTCGTAGACTTCACTTCGGGCCGAACCGACAAAGCAACAAGCTCAAAGAGCCTACCTATATCAAACTTTCTTCTTCTTCACTCGCTCTAAAATCAAGCATTCCCTACTGTTTCATGGATATGGACTTGAAAAGAGAAAGAATCGAATTTATAATCATCATTCTGAAAAAAAAAAAATGCCTCTACATCGCAGGGATATACAGTGATTTAAAGAATATAGTTTCTGAACCTGATAACTCAAAACTATTGTGAACAAGAAAAGGATGAACCAATGAGGATGATGATGTAGTTAGTCGTCTTCAAAATTTTGTGATATACAATGCAAAATGCAGCTATTCTGCTCTCCCCTACACTCTACGTGTGCAGATGAGGGAAACAATCTGAACTCTGCGTCCAAGTGTTAATCTAAAAGTTAGAGCTTGTGTACTAGTATCTGGAGCTCAAAATTGCAAACTTCCTATGTCCCGAATGGCTTCTGTTTATACCCAGACCTGATTCTTTCATAAAGTTTTTCTCCGGTCTTTCTCTTTTTGTCCATCTTTATCCTGTATCTTTCTTCCCTCTCCATTTCGTAAATTCCCTGCCAATGCACTTCACCAGTTGGAGGCCATAACCATCTCTCCCTCAAATAGCCTCCATCATCAGCATCCTCCAAGATCTTCATCCCGTTGGTTTAAGGCCTTGTAACCAATTTTATAGGTTGTATATTTATTTGTATAATTTTTTTATTTAATAAAATGTATTCTTTATCTTTGTGTCTTTGTTAATTTTTAATTATTAATCATAAAGATAAATTCTATGAAATAATTGTTATGTAATTAGAAATTACAATGTGATTATAATTATGATATTCAAATTGTATTTTGTATTATTCCAAAATGTTCCTAGTCATAGTTTCATCAAGACGGGGTATTGATGAAATAGTTAGACTAGCAAATGTTTGTTTCTTTCTTATGAAGAAAGTAATCAAACTCATAGATTAAAAGAGTAGAGATACTTAAACAAATATGTGGGTTCTTATTAAAAAATAAATTCATTAAACTGACCCAATCATGAGAATCCTGAATAGAACATTACTTGTGTGTCTGTGAATTATCTCATTATGATGGTTATATAATTGATCCTTAGACTTGAGATTACTAAAATTATCTCATGTAGGAATTGCTATATTTTGATGCTACTTATGTTCTATTCTTGGAGTAGTTCAATTCGATAGTTATTGGAGATAGTATAAACTATGTGAAGATAGTTGAGTAAATCAATAAAGAATTCATTGTCCTAAAGTAATTAGGGAGAATATTCTGTTGTTCGTGATTAGTAATAATTTTGAAAATCTCTGGCCAGAGTAAATTGAAATTTGGAAAAATTGTTTTCAAATATCAATTATAAATCATTGACTAATTAGCAAGAATGAACATGATTGGATTATTTATAGTAGATGCGAATTTCATACTCTAATTCCAATTAGAACATTAGATGACGAAAGGATTAATTTATACATTATAGCTATGCATAGGCAGGTTAAGTCAAACAACTTTGATATTCCTAATATTAAGGTGCTCATGATATATTGCTAGACGTCAATCATGATCTATGTTTATAAATTGTTTAATTAGGAAATTAAAGATAAATGAAAAGGAGATTTAACTTATATGATTCTAGTTATGAATTAGAATTAGAATTTATAATTATATTCAACATATTAGCAACCTAATGGGTCACACATAAAAGGTCTATAAAGGAGAAAGTGAAATTTGAATTAAGTTGGACTTTATTGAGAAGTTTAAAAAACTTTAAGAATCAATATGTGATATTTGATCTTATAAGGATTAATTCGCAATTATGACTAAAATTTGACTTTAGTTGTAATTTTAATAAAATCCAAAAACATGAAAAATAAGATTTTTCGTATAAAAGGAAAATTTTTAAAATTTGGAGCTAGCACTTCTTACATTTTTCCTCTCAAATTAGGTTTGAGTT
>JANSVA010000218.1:22116654-22131347 GCA_025504915.1 Erythroxylum reticulatum
TCTTTGGAATCCAATCAAGTGAAGCACAAGAGAGTGAGAAGTGAAGTAGTCCAAAGAATGAAAGAGTAAAAGAGCAAGACGCTACCTTTGAATGACACAGAGTAATTCTTGATAAGAAATACAGGGCAAAGCATTATACTTAATAAAAACTCACAATAAATATATAAACTTTGATGAATGTCTGGTTATAAACTCACAGCAAACAATAGTTTTTTATTCAAAGATGTTTTCCTCAAGCTTCAATGTAATTGAATTCCCATACTTGGAGGAGTGAATTCAATTTATAAAGGAGATGGGTTTCAATTACATGCATGAATTGAACCCATCTATTTTTTATATTTCTAAATATGTGAATTGAATTCAATTGTAGTATTGAATTCAATTCACACCTTTCCAAGCACCCCTAAGTATTTCGACATTCTTTTGTCTTTCCTCCTAGATGTAAAAAATCCCTAAATCTTTCGACAATCTTTGCCCTTTCTTCTGCTTCTCTCCACTAACCGATTGTTGCATTTGAGGTCTCCAATGAAGAATCGGTGAGCTAACACCTTATCTCTATTCTCACTTCGTTTACAACCTTTTTATTTTTAGGATAATTCACAAGGTTGGCAGTGTCTTCCAGGATTTAAGGGTCAATGAGTCAACGCATGTGAGGTACTATTTCTTCCCTTGATTATACCATATGATGTCCTATTGAGTACTGGATAATCAACTGTTTTTGTTCCTCATCCCTACTTATTCAAGTTTCTTTCATTGTAACGTGATTACTTTCTTTGTTACTTCTTCTGCACTTAGAGCTTATTATCATGTCAAATAGTTGACACTAAAGACCAAACATTATGAGAGCCTTGGTTGAAGGCTTATGGTAACTATTATGGCATTAACATGTACTGATTCAGCATGGATATATTGAGCTAATTCAATATGACAACTTCTTCATAATATATCCATTTCATATATTTATTGTTGAGGAGTTCATGTTGATAAAGTTTGTTTGACACACCATTAAACTTTGTCAAGTCCTGAGCCACATAGGATATGCGGTAATGTTTATCGGAATGACTAGTAAACATTGCCTTGTCATCTTAGATGGGTCTAAAGAAAAATCAGTCTTAGAAGTGTCTAGATATGGGGGATTTAGTTGTTAAAACAGAGTTAACAATAAAGTTTTCTCAATTTTGGTTGTTTTCTAGATGTGGATGAGTGCAAATAGAAACTAACCTGCTAATTTCCTGCTTGCAAATGTAAGGACACATGGGGTAGTTATGAGTGCAGCTGTAGCGGTGGTTTGTTGTACATGCGAGAACATGATACATGCATAAGTGAGTATCCTTCCACTGCTTTTGTTACTGTTGTTTACTGAAACAGTTTTGGCACTTTTGACAAAATGGATAACCATCATCACAACCCCAATTTTACTTTATCATGGCTTCAGTTATTTTCAAATTTGATATGTTTTTATATTACATTTCTATGTAATTCAACCTAATGCCAGTTAGTTTGATTTGGTTGTTTTGTGTTTGACATTTTTCTAGGTGTTAACATTTGGAAATTTTATATTTATATGAGCTTGTTAGATTTTTTTGCTCATCTAATAGCATTCATTTGATGAATAATAGATGCCAAATAGATAAGCATCAAGTTGTTAACGTTAATTTTAGAAAGTTTGGATATGGTTTGTTTGGGTCTAGCATCATATTTTATAGTACTTCATCTCATGCACATGGGGTATTCATTTTTTGGTACCAACATCTTAAGTACCTTATTTCATGTATCAGGTAAAGAATTAAACATAGAGGTTAGCTAGAGCTTTGCATGGATAATCATTCTTGGTTTAGTTGTGGCCAGAGTTGCTGGATATGTAGTATACAAGTATAGAATCTAGGTATACAGTTGTTTCTGTCATTATTTACCAATTAAGACATGCAACTATTTTTGTCATTATTTACCAATTAAGAACTTATTCTAATTGCCTAACTTTGACAGAGGGTGAACAATTCAAACTGGATTAAAATTTTTAAAGTGGTTTGTTTGATATGTTTACTTAAGATGTCGATACCAGTGCATTTGAGTTTTAGCTGATAGAGAACATTTTGCAGAGATACATGGATTCAAAGATACGAGAAATTATGACATAAGGAATATAGTATATGCCCTTGGATAACCAAGAAAAGATGCCATTCGTGGTTTGATATCTAAAGAACTCGATGAAGAGCAAAAAGTAGTATTTTTGCACTTGTTTGATTGATGATCAAGCAATTCCTGCACTTGTTCACTCCTCTGTACTTAGAAGGTACATATTTTGTAAATGATGCTAATAAATCTCAGAAACACTAAAAAGTTCATATTGATGATACCACTATATAATAGTTAGGATTCAGTTTTCATTATTGTTCTCATAGGTCACTAGCCATGTTTCTTTTTTTATTATCCCATGGTAGTTAGGATTTCAGTTTATGTTAACCACCATTATTGATGGCTTACATTTGCTTTGTAAAATCATGCCACAACAATAACCATGACATCAAGAACAACCATTTTGTCATATTAATTTATACATTTCACTTGCTAATAATTTATAGCAAAAAGTGGATAACATTCATTGTCACACAGTTACTGTTGGGAAAATATCTAACATTCGAGTCTTGCTCACCCACCACAAAGTGACATTGGAGGAAAATCAACTCTTTCCAGTGCTTCCTCTAAAATCGTAATCTTTTTTTTTCTTGTGCCTTTGTAGTCTTGCAACTATTGCTATAACTGCAACAAAAAGAAATAGAAAACTCAAAACCAATATTTATTACACCAAACAGTGAATTAAATTGGAAACATAAATTTAGTTCCTCAAATGAAATAACCAATAACTAAACTACATCCACAAGCAAGCACGAAATGATCATTAGACTACAAGCCTTTGTGAATGGCTTATATGGATCTTTATCCACATACTTTAAACATATTACACCTAAGAAATGAATGGCCCACACATCTTCTCATTGAAGTTTAGTGTTTTTTTTTAAATTCTAACCCCTTGATTTTGTAATATGGGACTTCTACAGAGCTACCATGTCCAAAGATTACCATTGTCTTTGTTTGTTTCTTAGGTAGAGAAAAATTACTGTAATTCATTACCACCGATCTATGTATTGTGTGACATTTTTCACAAATTTTACAAATAGTCTCTTATTTTCATATTTTTTATTACTACTTATAAATATACATACATTCTTTTTTGAAGAAAATGAATTTCTTTAAGCATTTAAGTCTTGTAGTGTATCATATAAAATGAAAGGAATGTTCAAGTTGAAAAAGCTACTTAATCATTCATTTCTTTATTGCAAAGTCTATAGATCAAACACCTCTCAGTTAAATCATAACTAAGAAATGATCACTCTATATCATAAAGTACGAAGCTAACATATAACAACATTTCTCTTACCATATAATTATCATAGAAAGGAAGAGTATGCTAACTTGTCTATCCTTTCAAGGCAAAAGGATATCGTTCTCCTTTTCTGTACAATCTCAAACTTGATACATTAAAAGGGCACCGCTGAGAATCACCCCAAATCTTATGGCAGAAATGCTTTCTGTGATCATGAAGGACAGAAAACCACCAAAAGAAAGAAGCAAACTTGCAAAGCATAATCCACTTGATCAGAAAGCACTCATTTTCTCTAAGCATCCATTATGCAACCACTTCAATATAATCTTTACAATGCGACAAATTGGAGGACGATCATATAATAGCATCAAAAGATATGTACAACTATTCTTACCATAAGGTATTCTAACATGAAAATATTGGACTTTGGAGATACTATTAATGTTGTCAGTTACAGAAGAAAATGTTTACACAATCTACTTGACTAGTTCAAGGGAGTTCTCAATAGCTATTGATAGATATTATTGACCCTCTTTACTAATCTCCTTAGCTAGGACACATAAATCATTCCTGGCCTTTTCAGCTTGAATTGTTAATTGCTTCGAAGTTTCATCAGGAATGATTTTAACTCTCTTAGAGTAAACTTCGTAAGCTTCTTGTGACACACTTTGCATCTTTAAAGCTTACTCTTTGAAAGCCACAAGGGTTTGCTTCCATGCTTCATCTGATCCTTCAGCTCCCAATTTCAAATCATCCCTCTCTTTCTCCACTTCAATTTCAGAAGGATTATAAAGTCATATGAAAAAAAAAAGAAAAACAAGGTTAAATCTTTACGATACTAAGTTAACAAAATTAAAATATTTAGCTTACAACCACCATATTCTCTATAAAATAAAGCTAAAAAAAGGAAATAAAAGAGACCTAGAATTCAATTTCTAAAAAAGAAACCAACTTTACAAAAACAAAGAGGTTTTAAACGGAGTGAGAATTGAGATAAGGTTTTAGCTCATTGATTCTTCACGGGAGGTGGCAAATGAGATAATTGGTCGATGGAGAGAAGCAAAAGAAAGGGCAAAGATTGTCGAAAGATTTAGGGATTTCTTACGTCTGGGAGGACAGACGAAAGGGATTTTGTGCATCTGGGAAGAGGAATCGAAAGATAGGATTTACTTTCTTTGAAATGACGTCATTTATTAATCGGGGTTTTGAATCTTAACTACTGTTGACGTGCCCGATTAATTAAGGTTCCTAGATAAGTGACAATGTCACGTTAATAAAGACAATGAAGGCACTAACGTCAGGTTACAATTAAAAAAATTGAAAGCTTGAGCAATTTATTGTTACTTTTTAAAGTTCTGACTATAATTGAAAAATTGACGAAAGTTTGGGATTTTTTTTTTTGTAATTTAGTGTGTTTAATTTTAGAGATGAATTGGAAATGGGTTGCATAAGGGTGAGAGCTTCATTTCGGTGTTTGATAGACATCAACTTGCGCAACTTTGACAACACCATGGTGACATGATTTGACAAGAAGTTGATGTAATAAGGCTATCTAAAAAAATTATTGAGTTACAAAAATCTGAAAAATGTGTACATTGTCCATTTTGGCAAAATTTAGTCACATTCATAAATTAGATGATTGTGGTATCATAGCAGCTGGAATTTGAGTTTAGGACAAGCTAAAGATCACTTCAGTTTTTGGCTGTGATAGTTACAAAATGACAGGAATAGAATGAATATGTCAGTTTGTCAATTATGTTAATTGTAAGTTGTTCATCCTAATCTGAATATTTGCAAGGGTCCAAACATTTGCAAATTTGGAATTAGGATAAGTTCAGCATAAAAGGACATGATGGTTGGTGAAAAAATTGCTAAAACTTATCTAAAACTGTTGCTTATATTTGTGTGTGTTGTAGGCTGACAAATGTGTATGTTTTGTCTCTTTCTAGACCTCATGAGACATCAGTAAACCTTTGTTACAAATATATGATCTGATTCTTTATTAATTACTGCCCACAAATACCATAAAACCAATTGCACAGAACTCGTTCAAAGAAATACCTCAAACAGTAATGTGAAACTTCTATATACTCTTTTGTCCAGATTTAACTGTTTAATTATTTGGGAGTAGGTGTTCATGTGTTTCTAACCTGTCAAACAGAAATGGCTCAGCCTATAAAATGTGGAAATCAGAGGGCTTAATACCCGTCTGATGAAATGCTTCAAACTAGAAGGTGTTTGACAATTGATTAAGACAAATGCACACAACCCCTTTGATGGAATTTAGCCGAGAATTTGGTTGAGGAACTAGCGAGAGATTTGAAGGCATCTTTCTGGCCTAAAAACATCCTTGTGACAAAAAGCCATTAATTAGCCAAAGATATTAGGCAATAGAAAAGATAAATCAATATTTTGATGGCTAAGAATATTGGAGGCCATGCGTTATGCTTAATTAACTCACGAAACATTGATATCCATTCTTTATTAACTCCAAACTCCAAAATGTACAAAGTAAAAACATTAGACATCCATGAGCTGACGGGTCCTAACAAAAACGTCAGTCGACACAACAGCAGATTTTGTCAAGACAAAAGCTTTAGATGAAAAATGGGTACATGCCACGGTCCATAACAAAGCTATGAATAAAAATTTCTGTCCTCCGGAATCTTATCTTTAGAAGCAATTCATCATCGGCTTTCCTGATGTATCATGTCTTTGCCAGCAAGTGGCTCATACCATTCAGGTCCAAAACCAGCAGCTATCCTTGCTTCGTCGTTAAATGGTGGCTTCAATGGTCCTCCGAAATATTCCCTCACTATACTGCCAAATTTCTTGATTATCTCTTCATTATCCTCCATCATGATTTCGCTTCCAATGGTCAAAGCTGGATCTCTGGTGGTCCTCAAGCAAAGATATTTGAACCACTTCACCCCAGCAGCACAATGGGTGATTTCTTCTGGGTAAACCACTCTCTCCAGTAAATCAGCCGTCTCATTGTCACCACCATTCCGAAATCGATAGATGGTGGTAGGCATCACGTCCAATCCCCTAGCCTGCATAGAAACCCACCCAATTTTCTATCATGTAAAAGACTGAATTTTTATATAACTAAATGAACCTAACTCGCAAACTCGTATATGGGATTCTAAATCAGATGCTGCAAAAACGTTTTCATTAAGCACTCTATTTTTCCACCCGGGTCAAAGTAAGAGTTTTGCAAGATATTGTAATCCCAATTAACAGTATTTTACTATTAAGACTCGTTCAAGATCCATCGAAGGTGACCGCTTTCCAGATAATGGTGTGCACTCGTACTCTAGGTGAACATGTCGGAAAATTAGCCAAGGGGAAGAAACGCACCTCGTGAACACAATTCTCTATAGCCAAACGAGCCAACAAGTTCTTGGACGTAGCAATAGCCGAGTCCCATAGACCATCATGAGCAGGTAGTGCTCCATAAGAACAGCCCATTTCCTCCAACCTTTTCGCAAGAAGAGTGAAGTGTCTGCCCTCGTCTTGGGCCACCTTTACAAAATCAGTGAAGAACTCTCTTGGCATGGCCTCTTGCTTACCGAATCGAGCAATTATATCCTAAAGTATCATTGGATTGACAACGTCAAACTCAAAACACCATATGCAGGATAATACACGACTATCAATGGCCAACTATAGCAGTATAAACAAATTTGTCCAAGAGTCAGCCGAGTACCCAAGACAAATCAATAGCCCAACTTTCAGTGTGCACAAGGCTATGGACAATGGCCTGCCTGCTCTGCAAGCTACCAGCTTTTCCCAGCTTTGGCATTAAGCTTGGTGCCACCAACTTAAGCTGCACACTCACAACGTTAAATCTCCACTACTCAAGCATTATATCAAAGGCCTAATTATTCTTTTAATCAAATGCCTAATTAACACAAAAAAAGAATGTTCAGTAACGAAAGATAGAATAATACATTGGTAAGCCTAGCGGGACGATCAGGTACAGGGAACTCCCGAGAAGGGTTGTAGGCATGAGAGATGGTTCCCTGAAACCATTGAGAGGCGACGTAGTCGCCAAGTCTCGCCTTCTCAAAAGGGTCCGGCGTATTAAGAACCCTCAACGCCGCTTCAACCAGAGCCTCGCCTCGTGATGCTTCTAGTGGGTTCATCTCCTTCACAAGTTAAAAAGTACTTTAACTTCATAAGCTATTGGGTTTTGGGCCTCTTTTATACGCTTCTAGGAGCAAATAAAATCCGATTTACTTAATAAAATATCTGGTGGAAGGAAGTAGAACATTTGCATAATTCTACTATATTTTCGTTGTACACTCGCAGCCTTTTATGTGAAGGTGTGCTCTTTTGTTTTTTGTCTTCAAATTAAAACCTGGATGCATTGCTGCGAACTTGAGGGTCCAAAGTCCGAAACAAGTCACGCTGTCACTTGGCTTTCTTGTTGGGTTTTAAACTATAGTTCTTGAAGATCTGACAAGCAGATGAGCGCATTTGTGATGCCGACGAGAACGGAATCTACTCACCATCGTCTCTACGAATTTGCCAAGTTAGCTCTTATCAAGATTTTCGCTCACCCCTATGCCACTGTCTCTGCTCTTCTCCGTTTCTTTCTCTATGCTGGTTATCAAACAGTCTTTAGTCTGTGTGCATTTATGTGGCTATTAAGGGTTTGGCTTTGGTTTGGTTTCAATGAAGGTTTGTGATTTGTACTGTGGAGTTGGAGCTGACGCCGACAAATGGGAATCTGCTCAAATTGGTCACTATATTGGAATCGGTACGATGTGTATATTTTCTTTTGAGAAAAGGTCGCTTCTGGCAACCTTTTTCGTCTATATTTCTTTCTTCTTCTTAGTCTTCGTTTTTCGTCTCTATTTGTTGGAGGGGGGAAGCGATTTAAAGATTGCTGTTTTGGATGTAGATGTATCGTCATCTGGAGTAAGTGAGATGAAAGAAGCATGGGAGAGTCAGAGAAAAAACTGCACTGCTGATTTCTTTGAAGCTGACCCTTGCTGTGTGAGCTTCTCCTTCTTTTGCACAACATGTCTGTTTAATTATGCCTCCCCCTTTAGGCACTCTTTTGTCGTTCATCATGGGTTATACTGAAACGAATGGAGGCTTAACCTTCACATTAGAGAAGCTAGTAATGGTGGTCTTTGTTCAATTGGAATGTTCATATCGACTATGTAATATACGAATTTTGTGATCTAGTCATGCTTGTGTTACACATATGCCGATAATAGCTTCATTTGTAATTCTCATACTCTGGTACCTGAATCTTCCAATATTCTGCTCATGGGTTTTCTTGATGTTTAAATTTTGGGCACTACTTTACAATGGGTTCCATTGGCATTAAGACAGGAATTATGGGCTATGCTTTATGTCATGACGTGAGTCTTTCAGGATATGATTTGATTGCCTTAGGAGCCTACGTTGTTTTCTGAAAATTTACTTGGCAATAATTTGCTTGTACAGGAAAATTTTGAATTGCATCTGAAGGAGAAGACTAATCAGGCTGATATAGTCTGCTGCTTACAGAATTTGCAGGTTCCTAATCTATTTCTGACACATCATTCTCCATTTGTTTTCCTTTTTATCATATAATTTCCCCGTTTCTTATGGGGAAAAGGTGATGAATGCATTAATCTATTTCGGCATTATTGTCCTTGAGATTTGGACAGCTGTCTCAACTTTGTATGCAGTTGTGTTTTGAAACTGAAGAGAGTGCAAGAAAACTCCTGCATAATGTGTCGTCATTGCTTAAACCTGGGGGTTACTTTTTTGGTATTACTCCTGACTCATCTACCATATGGTATGAATAATGACATAGGAATGATATTTACTATTTCTTCTGCATTTGCTAGCTTCATTTCTATGTTGGACTTTGCATTTCTGGACTTGAGAATTTGCATCAGATTCAGATGATGGCTTATCACATATTATCCTTGTAGTATTTAATGCTTGTATGAGGATGATTCTGTTTTGAAGTATTTAGTTTAGTCATCTCTATAAGTAATGATGCAATTTAAGCAATCTTCAGGCCTAAACTGACACTCTGTTGCGTGGTAGTTGGTTTGAGTCCTCTAGTAAAAGAACAAAGGTGTAACGATCTACTCTTTGTCTCTCTAACTCAAACACACACACGAATGCACATACACATCTGTATTGTATTAGTGAATGACATATGTAGCAAAGAGCCATAGACTTTTCGGAGAATCCATAAAGCTGACACATTTTTTAAATGTTTTTGTAGTTCAATAGTTATCGTTTCCTTTATGTTTTAAGGGTGAGTCCTGGTACGTGTATCTTGTCTTTGAGACATGTTTGTGATAGGCTTGTATATATTTGATCTTCAGTTAGCTTTCAATATATTCATGGTTACGGATGGAGACTTAATAAAGGAGAATTCTCAATTGTACTAATGACATCATGGTCATGTAGGGCTAAGTATCAAAAGAACGTTGAAGCATACCACAATAGAAGTGGTGGCATGAAACCAAACATTGTTCCCAATTGCATTCGATCAGAAAGCTACATGATCACCTTTGAAGTTGAGGAAGAGAAGTATGTATGCATCTTAGTTCATACAGTTGGGTCAAATTTTTTAAATTATTTTTTTCTCATTTATTCTCTTTTATTGAAGTCAGGTTCCCATTGTTTGGAAAGAAATACCAGTTAAAATTTGCTCATGATATGTCTACAGTAACCCATTGCTTGGTTCATTTTCCTAGCTTGATCAGGTTGCTTTTTTATCTGAACTTATTATCAGTTGGCTTAATTAAATAGGAAAATTGATTGAGTTTTGTATGCAATATGTTGTTTTATTTCTGTTGACTTTTCATGCGGCCTGATGGTTTCAAACTGTATGTTTGCCTAGGTTGGCCAGGGAAGCTGGTCTGGAGTATGTGGAGATTCAGAATTTGACCGAGTTTTATGATGATAACAGGTACTTGAATTTATTTTTCAAAAAAAAAAAACAGGCACTTGAATTTAACTTTACATTATGATACTTGAAAACATAGGACCGAGGCAAACCCTTTAAGCATTTAGGATTCACCACTCCGTTTACTTCACATGGATGTCTAAAAAACCATAATGATATTGCCTTTGTTTCAAGAATGCAATTTGCAGGCATTTTGATGAATTTGGGTCCAAACCTCATTGATGCCAAAGGGAGACTTCTTCCTCGATCATATGATGTGCTAGGTGCTGAATTATGTATCTTTTATGGCGTGCAGTTTCTGCTTGGCACTTAAAACTATTTCTTTATCTTTTCATATTCCCATCTTGCAGGTCTGTATACTACATTTATATTCCAGAAGCCCAACCCAGATGTTGCTCCCCCTCTTGCGACCCCATTATTGCAGGATGACACTTACACTTATGATGAGGCAAGTGGTTAATTAATTTAGCTTAAGACTGCATAATTCAGTGTTTTGATTGTTAGTCTCCTCCAATTATGTGGTCTTCTTTAATTTGGAAAGACCGTGCTGTCAGTATCAAACGAGAATGATGGACTTTCTTGGTTATCGTCCAAAGTTCACCCTTTTTTTTTTCTTATATTTGCAGAGGGAGTGGCAAGGAACTGTGTGGAGAGAAGAGGAAAAGAGTGGAATCCTGGAGCCACCTCCTCTTGGACTAGGAAAGATAAGTGAACAGAAAGGAATATTAGGTCCTGGTCCAGCAGATTTGAGGTTTTCAGAGGCGCTTTAGTATGATCATGTACCCGTGGGAAGCACCTTAAAAACGATTTGTACTGGGCACCACAATGGATTGGAACTCATAAGTAAAGACTCCATGTAGGGTGATCTTTGTGGCATCCTTGACAGGCATTTGGTAGCACAATTAAAAGTTCTTTACAGGTGATCATTGTTGCTTATATGTGCAAGTGATTTTAAGCCGCAAGTGTGATACGTATATTGCGCTTCACAAACTAGCTTTCCTGTTAAATAGTTCAATAGTAAGTAGTAAATGCATTGTCCTTATCCTGCTATAACAAATATGTTAAACAGAAAGGTGAAAAAGCTGCATCACAGATCAGTCAACTTTACCTGCACTACTCATTTGTTGCTCTTGATAAACAGAACTCTTTATACTTGGCCTTCTTTTGAATGGATTAGAAATGTAATGCAAATGGCAAATTATATAGTTTCCCAGAAACATGGAGAGAGATGAGAAAATGAGGCTGGGAGATGTTGAAAAAGAATTAAGATTCTTTCAGAACAAGTGACTCAAAATAAGGTTGTTGTTGGGCTGTTGTTAACTTGGGACGCTAAGATTCAATGATTGTTTGAGTTCCTCCCGCAATAGCTCGTTAATAGCAACTGTATAGAATATGCAACATAGAGAGCTGGAGAACTGTATAAAAGTATGTAACATAGAGAGCATCACCTGATGCTGGTAGCGATATAAAGTGTGCCACAGAAAGTGAGTAACCAGTTTTTGGATTGTTCATGGTCCTCAGCTTCCAAATTCTATTGTCTTTTCTTTTTTTGGCTTTAAAGCAAAATTACGACAAAATGATAGGCAGAAACTCTGAATCTTCAAGCTCAAGATGAATCACCTTTCTGGAAGAGGACAACAAAATCGTGAGACTTTGCATGATCTAGAGCGACCTAGATCATTCTTGAGAACAAACTCTTGTGTTGCATTGATAAGACTCACCCCCTGTAACACCAAGCAGATGGATGTAAGATAATGAAAGAAAGCTTGAAAATTGAGGAATGTCTACATGAATGGATGGCATGTGACATGTTCTGCATTTGAAATTCAAGTGTCAATGAGTCATACGAAGAAGCACCGGACAACAATTTTCACAATAATATATATCTTCAATTTGTTGTAAGGCTTGCTAAAGATTAAAAAGACTTTATAATATCTCATAGAATTCTTTATAATTGTTATATATAATTTAAAATCTCTCTTTTTTGCATTTAGATTGAAACAATAATACTATATTTTTATGTAAGTTTATAAATTTTAATTACATTATTTATCAAATACACTAAGTAAAAGCCTTTATTATTTGTTCAAATAACCAAATTAATTGCAATTTACAACTTGTTGATTAACTTGGGAAGCGTTTCAAACTTGAATTGTTATTTGTTATTACAGCACTTGACAAGGATATGTTTTGAGGTCCTTTCTACATTTATCTACGAATTTGTTTAGAAAGAAAGCCAACACTTTCCAGTATAAAACACTTGCTTCGTCCAGTCTAGCACATTCAAGAAATTCCTCACTTGGAACTCGTCTTATATCAACCCACATGTCGGTTATTTTTATTTTTCTTCATCCAAATAATCAAACCTGCGTGCCTTGCAACCATGGTGGATACCTCCAGAATCAGAAGCAAGGAAGAGGACCCAGAAGCGCCGAACAACTTGTTTTCTCTCCTCCCAAAAATTGACTTCAAGTTTCCTCCATTTTTCCAACCAAAACCTGACCATCATCCTGCTAGCAACGACGAAGCCAAACGAAACACAAGCCGTAAACCGGAAAGGGTGAGGTTTGCAGAGCCTAAACCGGAAACCCCTCCTCCATTGAAGCTTGAGGTTGAAGACCCAGCAAAGATTTCGCATCCCTTAATTGTTCTCCCGGTAAGTTGCATTCTCCGTTGTGTTAATAGAATTTTATGATTGTTTTGTGTTCTTTTCCGTTACAACTATCCTTCTTCTTGCGGTCAATTAGCATAACGTTCTATACTGATAACATTATAATTGGATACGTCAATGTTTGATTGGACCGGTTTGGTTTAATTGAATGCGAGAGGTTACGAAGGAAACAGAACTTTCTATCGACCTTCAATAATAATATCTTTATCTTCGATCCATAATTCCATTGTTAATCCCATTGTTCAAGGGATTTACGAATTGTTTACGCGAAATTGGACAGTAGTTTATCGTCACATTTATTTTGAAAAGAACCGCTATGCAGACTGACTAGCGAGCTATGCTGAGCACTTTGCGATCGGCACTACTTATTTTGATCTTCCATTTATTAAGTGTCATGTACTCCTCTTAGAAGATATGTCAGGAGTTTGTTTTCCGAGACACTAACTGTAATTAATTTCTTATTCTCTCTTATATATATAATATCGTATTAAAATTTAATAAATCAATCACTTCAGTTCAAATCCAAACAACACTAAAATTGTCATTTCGAACTAGGAGGAGCAGTGCATGCGGCAAAATTTGAGTTTTTCTTTAGCTATTTGTAACTATTTGCTTCTTGATTCCCCTTGTCTCATGACAAGTCACTAAAGAGTGTCTAAGGCATTTCCTTCGCTTCTTTGCCCGGCCTTGCTAATTTCTCACATTTTCTTGAAGAGTATGTGAATGTGGCATTGTAAGTATCACTTCACTCTCTCTGTGTGCCCAGGTTTGAATGCTCTAGATTGAATGTAAAGATACAACCACAATTATGTTCTCTAACAGTGAAGTGAAGCTACTTGGTGCACTGTCAGGTTTATGCTCTTGGAGGGTTCTTCATCTTGAAGTGGGTATGGGCACGATGGAAGGAGAGAGCCCAAAAGGCATCAGATGATGATAAGCAATCTCCTGATGCCCATCAGTCGCCAGCCGAGGATGGTGAAGGATTTTGTTAAATAATGCTTTCATAGTACACTTTGGTATGTGAAGTACGTTGGTTTAGTCAATGACAACTTAACCCCCACTGTTTCTGATATAATAATAGCTACAGTCTTCACCTCAGTATCATTTGTATCAATGCACATATCAAGCTCTTCAATCACGATTGCGGAGCTCCATTACTATTCAACCTTTTCTAGTTAAAACTGTGTGTGAGACGCGTCAACTTTGAAATTTATTGATTTTCTTCTTTGAGCTCAATTCTTCTTTTCTTTCGACTATTTTTTTCTTTTTAAGAACTTGAAAGATCAATGAATAGCCTGAAGCATTCTTCCTCCTATTGGAACAAATATTAAATATGTAAATTAAACAGCTTATGAGTACCAACAAAATATCTCAAGACTAATGCCTGATCATGAATAATAATAAAGAAAGAAAATTCAACCAAGTAATGAGACATGAGATTAACCTGAAAACTTTTTGATATAAAGAAAGACTAAAAGTGCATTTGAATTTCATCGTTTAGAACAGATATTAAAATTTTGAAGTATTTAAATTGAACTATAATATTTTCAAAACATTCAAAAACAAATCTTAAGTGAATAAAAAATTTGATGAGGTTAGCAACTTAATGCTAATGTGACTTTATTTTTTATAAAAAGTAGGCCCCACTTGCTTAAAATATACAAATATGAGCCTAATTGTCATGTGGCAAGTGCGACCGCATAAAC
>JANSVA010000218.1:22171315-22189244 GCA_025504915.1 Erythroxylum reticulatum
AGTTATCACTAAAGTCGATGATAATATATTCTTTAGTCATAAAGTGTTCATTCTCCTAATTGAAAGATCACACTTCAACTGTAAGTCCATCATACAATCCTTAAGGATGAATCTATGAAAACCAATCACAAATCCAATAATTAAGATGAAGAGATAAAATCAAAAAATTAAATGATCAATTCTCATCATGGAACAAAAAAGTAGAAGAAAGAGTTAAGGACAAAAAAACTATGAAAAAAGCTAGAAAGATGTCCAAGAGAACATCTAAGAGTAAGGTTAGCTATATAGCTAATAGAAGTCTAACAAAAGTCTAATATAACTTTAGCAGAAGTCCTTGGATTAAATTTAATACAAGTATCTATAGATAAAAAAAATAAAAACCTATGTAATGAGTTGATAACTAGAGTCAAAACTCTAAATAAAGGAAATGAACCTATCAATGCACTAAAAAAAAAGACTAGATTGTGTAATAATGAAAGTAAACAAAAATAAAGTTCTTGATGGGAAATTAGGTTGGGATCCGATCCCGACCACAGTGAAATATTTATGAAACTTTTTCGTAACTTTTGATTTACTAAAAACTATGATTTTTTAATTCTATAACATGATTAACACAAATCATAATAAAGCGAAAACTTAATTCCTACTTATTACGATGCTTGATCTTTATCTTGTTGTATCCTTTGAACCATTTCTAAAATCGATCCATCTCAACTGCCATAGCTGCACAAGTGTCCGACCTCTAAGAGTATTCATAAACAGGTTGAGAGAGCTCTGTAACTCTTGCTGAGAGAGTTAAGCAAGAAGTGCTAGCTCCGTAGAGCTTAAGCCTATTTATAATAAACTTAAGACGTTTTATTATTTTAATTAAAATTAAATTCTAAATTAAACTTAATTATAATTAAAAATAATTCTAATTAAATACCAATTATACCCATATATGATTCAATATCTCATATTGATCCTTATTTATTAAATATCTCATATTTAATCATAAAGTTTCTCAAATTTTACAATGAAGTCTAACTTGATTAAATTAACTTTGCTCTCTTAAACCCATTCTGTATGTGAGACCCATTAGGTTCCCAAATATGTTGGCAATGATTATAAATTATAATTATAATTCATAATTAGAATAGATAAATTAAAACTCCTTTTAATTTATCTTTAATTCTCCAAATAAACAATTTATAATCATAGATCAAGATTGACGTCTAGCAAAGTGTTATGACCACCTAAATATTTAAGAATGTCAAAATAGTTTTGACTAACCTTTTTATACATAATTTTTTTCGTATAATTCAATCCTTTCATCATAAAATTTTCCAATTAGACATAGAGCATGAAATTAATGTCTAATATATTTTGAGTCTAATCATATTATTTCTCTGCCATTAGCTATCGATTCAATTAATGAGATTTGTAAACTATTTATAAAGCTTCATTTCACCTTGACCAAGAATTTCCTAAATCAATACTAATCGAGAATATTAGAACATTCTCCTTAATTACTTTAAGCTGATGAATCATATCTTGATCACACAACTATCTCCATATAATTCATGCTACATCCAATGACTACCAGTTGAACAACCTGTGATTAAATAGGTCATAAATAGTATCAAAATGTAGTAATCCCTATACAAGATAACTTTGGTGATTTCAAGTCAAAGGATCATTTATACAATCATCACAATGAGAATTCTATAGACATATAAGTAATGTTCCAAATAAATTTCTTATAACGGGTTTATTCAGTGAACTTGTTCTCTAACAAGAGACGCACACATTTGTTTAAATATCTCTATACTTTAGATTATGAGATGAACTACTTCCTTCATAAGGAAAAACAAAATGTATGTTAGTCTTTTTACGTTCTATTAATGTCCAATCTTAATAGAACAATGACTAGGAACAGTTAGGAATAATACAATATGAATCTTATAATTATAATCTCATTACAATTTCATTTACAATGTACAATTATCCCATGGATTTTATCATATAATCTAAACATGTACAAGATAAATAATGCCTTTAAATAATTTGTCATTAAAATACAACCAAAGCGATTAGCGGTAGGGCATAAACCATAAATCTCTCACTTGCACTAAGGGATTTGTTTAAGTATCTCATACCATATCACCACATGATGATTATTTTACTGTTAGAATAGTGGCTTAATAAGAGAATTCTACAAAATTCTCTATAGTGAGCACTTTCTCAAATCTTACAACTCTCATCTTAATTATCATCATAATTAAGAAAATTTGCCTAAACACATTCTTGGATCTTTAATGAGACATTAGTTCCTTGTGCTTGCCCAATAGCTCTAATGTTCTACAGTACATTACTGTTTTAAACAATGTAAGGAAGTATATAAAGTTCACTAAAGAACTTATTGATTCGATTAATCATTTTTACTAAATGGAAAATGTATTATGTCTTAATTAGCAACCAAATGCTACATTAGAACCTTTCCAATCCTAAATGATATTGTTCTAAGTAAATAAACCTTAATTATGATTTACTTCTTAAGTTATATCCTTATCATCTTGAACTTAAATATCAAGTTACACATAAAGTAATTGATATCTTTAATACTTCACAAGTATCTGATATCTCAAATACTAAACATCTTTAGTATATTATCTACATACTTATACTTAGAATAAGTTAACAACTTCCAATCTATCTCCATAGATCTAATCCCTAGAATTAAGTTGTTATCTTTTCATATCCAATGAGAGTTGTCTTAGACAATTATGTTTTCAACAATTGAAAGTTAGAATTGATGTTCTCCATGAACAATATGTCTCCACATACTCCCACTGAAGAGGACAACTACACTCCTACTAACCTTCTTGTAGACATAATAAATTCACATCTCCAGATCAAACTCTTTGAATTCATCATAAAAGTGAATCTTTCAATGTCTTATAGCCTTTCAACTATACTTCAAATGCATCATTAAATGCATTAGTTCTAATTAGATGTAATGTTATAAGATTTGAATCTTTCAAATTCCTTCTTACTCACACTACTTATCTTGAGAACCATTCTCCTATAAGTATACATTAAAACAAACAATTTGTTTAATATGTCTGTAAGATTATATCCAACCTTTTATATATCTCATAACCTTTTATTGTGTAATTTAGTTTTAAACTGAATGGATAATTTAAGCTTTAAATACGTATTACATCCTTAAATCATTAACTTTGACTCTTTCAAAGACTTAGTGTTTCATATCTAATATGAACTCTTGCTAATTGATTCAATTGGAACCATTGAAGGTAAGTCATTGTACTAGGCATAACTATAGAAGAAATAATATTGCATTACACAATATCTCATATTGTACATTACTCTTTACATAATAAATCCATACTATGATAAATTTATTTGTGAAGGTATTCACTAAAGAATGAGTTCCGTATAGATAACAAAAAATTTAAAACTCATCATAACAATCTCATCGAAGTGCTTCAGCATTCTCAATGCTTAATTTTTACTTAGGTTTAAATAGTTTGAACTGCTCAAAATTTTAAATCATTATTTCATTTAATATATATGACATAAAGTCATTAGTAATATAATGAAATATTAGTATTATCCTTTTATGAATTATTATTCCATCCAATACATCACATGTATAAATTTAACAATTCAATACCATCATCACCCTTTCACCAAAGGTTGATTTGGTTATCCCTCAATTTGACAGGTTTCACAAGTTTCATACTATTCATAATCATAATAATATAAATATCCTTGTATGTAACTTTATAATTCTCGTTATGTTAATTTAACCAACATGGCATAAAAGGATAGTCTCAGTTATCCAACTTTTTAATTCTAGCCACTTATGTTAAGCATAAGTCTCCTTTAATCTAACCTTTTTATACTAAAAACTTAGCTTTCAGTGAGTTGGCAATGTATTACGGGTATGACATAGATTTTCACACCCGTTTATAACCACTCATAGTGGTGAGTACCCATGACACACCTTTTCATGAGGGTGACTAATGTGTCACCCTGGTGACACACCTTTGTATGAGGGTGACTAGTGTGTCACCTCTATCACACAGGTGGTGAATAATTTCTAGCAGTCTTTTTTCACATATAGTCTTCATCTTCATGCATTTTCTTATCTCCTCTTGTCTAATTCTTCTTCTTTTTGTTCCATGAAGACAAGTGAGTGTGAATCTTCGTAAAATGGATTAAATATATTGCTTTTGATTCACTTTAGCTCCTTCGCTTCGGATGATTATCTTATGCATTTTTATATCATTAATTACTAAGTGTTATGGATTAAATATATAATCAATTAAGCACATATCAAGCAGATTTCAAATTCTTAATTTGACTCACATTCTTTACTTGGAATTCTTCTTCTTAGAAAATTAGCTTATCATTTTCACACCTTTCTAGTTCCTTGAAATTTTTTGTAATTTGTCACATTCAGAATTTAACTTTCACGGTTATAGCTACTACCACTTCCCTTTATGAAAATCTACTTATCAAGTTTCTTTATTATTGGAACCTTAATCATCCTATTAGTAGGCACGATGCTAGTTATTTTTACTAACATTTCTGGTTCTAACCTTATACTTTCTTCATCCTTATTTTTCAAACACTCTCTATGAGATAAATTTCAAATCTGAACTGGCTTCACTTTATCTCTGTAAAATCTTGCCTCTATAGTGTCTACCTTAGAACAAAAAGGTTGAGAATATATCTAGATATTTTATACCTTTTCACCTTCCCACAAGAGCAGAAGCTAATAAAGAGACCAAGGAATATAGAAGTTAGAGTGGATCAATTCTCTCCTAAAAAAAAGTTGATAACTTGTATGTGTGTAAATAATGAGTAAAGTGATCAACGAAGACTTTCCCTTAACATTATTTTTATAGGGAGAATTTCCCATATTTTGGTAGTCTTAACAATAAATGTGAGAACAGATACCTCAGTTGGGATCAGTATTCTACATCATCTTTGCATAAAACTTCCATAATTTTGGTCAGATAATATTCACTACTGACCCATTATTAAATAAAACTCTTGAATTTGTTCTGCCATTAATGTAGACTTTAATATGCAAAGGTCTTACATTTTGATTTAAAATATCTTATCTTTCTAGCACTATTGTTTTTGGAATTCCTAGTCTTATAGCCAACATAAATATTTCACATTCTCTTCTCTTAGATAAGGTTTTCACTTTCTTTTTAGGAGCTTTTCCAAAAGAGGCTAAGAGCATACAAAAGAAAAGATATATGGCTATTGAATAGGAATTTCCCTTACTATGAAGAATTAAATGGAATCTTCACCTTGACTTTCAAACTGGGATGACTTCTTATGAAACCTAGGACTTAGTTTTTCTTTTATCTCTCTATGCCCTTCTTGGATCACTTTTATACGTTCTTTCTTGTTATTTATGTTTAATCTCTTCAGAAGGAGCAGGTATTATAAACGGTGACTTCCTTAGGGTGAGTTTCTCCAAAGGTAATGCCTTGCTTCTTCCAAACCTGGTGGTAACTTTGTTTTTAAAGTCTCTTTTTTTAAGTTCTAGCTAATTGTATTGGATTTTTTGGATGCCTTATTCATAGCCAATAATGAGATGGTGGCACATGAGGATGTACTATAATCAAGGATGCATGTGTTGAAGGATTGGAATTCAAGGATCAGATCATTTTTTGAAGATTTGAAAGAGCTTTATTTTATGATTTTATCCTACAATCTCTACTTTTTTTTAAAATTATGGGAACAAAAATATTGGTACCTAAATTTGTATCCAATTGATCTTCCATAATCTTCAACTTCTTTTTCAGATCTAGTAAAAGATATAGATCAAACTTAGATGCATTAATAGTTGCAAGTGATAAGAATGGATCTTCGTCTATCACTATGGTTTTGTTAGCTTTAGCAAACATTAAAACACCCTTCTAAGAGGAGACAATGGGTTAGAGAAAAGCCTTTCTACTAAAAACTTCTCCATGGCATTCAGATCAATTTAGCTACTTTCCTCCCCTACCCTACAATTTTCTTCTTCTATTTTGCTACTGTCTACCATCTCCTTTGGTTCCTAGTAACCCCACACTCCATCCTCCATCCTCCATCCTCCCCTCTGCACCCAGACCTCAGTATAGGGGCATTGTGGTGTTTAGTACTATTCCTGCCCATTTTTCACTTCTAGCAAAAAAACCTACTTTCTCTGCACCAAGCTCTGAAACATGGCTACCTTCCAAAATTAGCTCTGCTTTCTTGCTCATTTTCTACAATGATTGAAAACTCACCTCCCAAACTTTCTAAATTCCCTCCTTTACCCTCGAGCTTCTCCCCCTCCTCCTCCTCTACTCCTTCACTGGTTCTACCGACCTACAACAATACAAATCTTAACCTTCATGCAAACCCCTATTCCCCATCCAAATCCTCTTCAGCCCACTCTTCCTCCCTTCCTCTCTCAAGAACACACCTATTTCAACTTCAAAGCCTCCTCTTCAGAAAATAGATCTAACAGAAAGAATCTCTACTATAAAAGCTAGGAAGACATGGAAACAAGTTGTGGGAGATAATTCTG
Source organism: Erythroxylum reticulatum (assembly GCA_025504915.1). Lineage (NCBI taxonomy): Eukaryota > Viridiplantae > Streptophyta > Magnoliopsida > Malpighiales > Erythroxylaceae > Erythroxylum > Erythroxylum reticulatum. The sequence continues at coordinate 22,177,896 of JANSVA010000218.1, forward strand.
ATGCCCTCTTGGTATTTAGCCCTCTAGTGGAACTTGAAGGGAAACTAATGATGGCTCCTAGCCTAGAAATGTTACAGGAAGGATCTAGAATATGGGAGGCTACTTTAGTGCGCTTTTTATGGATAAAAGACCTACATTTTCAATGATACAAGCTTGGTCTCAGAGAAATTGGAAAGGAAGAGGAATAATGAAGGTAATGCTCACTGAGGAAAATAACATTATCTTCACTTTCTCCTCGAAATCAGAAGCATAAAAAAATATTGAAGAAGGTTCATGGCATATTACACAACTTCCACTATTTCTCCAAAGTTGGTAGCTGGGAATGGAACTAGAAAAAATTATAAGGAAAAGCATCCCCTTATGGGTAAACATTCACAACATTCCTTTAAAGTAAATTACTTGTTAATATAGAAATCACGTATAATATGTAGAATACACAACAATGGGGTTGAATTGTGATAAATCGTCTAAGATAATAATCTTTAGAATCTTCTTGATTTTCTTTACAAATTCAGATGATTACAAAACAATTCACATAATTTGATGAGTAATGTAACAGCGAAATTTATTATCTATTCTTCTAATAACAAGAAAATTAAAGATAAGGGTTAGAGAATATGACGTCACGATTTATACTAGTTCACCCTTAACCTTGGGCTATGTCCAATCCTCAGAGTTTGTCTAAGATTTCACTATATCCTTCAATGTTACAAGTATTATTTCTACACTTACAGAGCCTCTTCAGGTCTCTCTCATAAAGTATTCTTTATCTACTTCCTTAGCCTCTCCAGGCTCTAGCCTTTCTTTCGCTGTGAAAGATATTGTTTGAGCTTTATGTTACAGATGTATTCACTCTCTTTCTTTTACACTAGAGTACAAAGTTTCTCTAAGTATGTTTCATACAATCAGATTTTCTCTCTTGTATCGTATTTTGTTTACGACTATAACTAATATTTATAACCTAAATCTTCAACTGTCTTCTTGAGAAATCTGCTTGTTGAATCTTCTAAAAATCGTTATTAGTTGAGTACTATAACTAACTCCAACTAACTGACTGACTGACGTTCTAGAATATTTTTCATTTGCTTCGTCTGGTGTTATACTTTGTTTGGTATTATGCTTCATCTAGTGTTATACTTCATCTAGTGTCATAGACTAAGCACTTCGCAATTCGTTTGATCTACCGAAGATGCTTTGTTTTATTCAGCTTTTACTTAAGTATCATCTTGAGTCTTAAGTATCGTCGACCTTGAGTCTTAAGTATCGTCTCGAGTTGACCATGAGTCTTAAATATCACTTACATTTATCTGCGCTCTTAACAAACTCATCAAAACATTTCACACACTTCTGTGATTATTATTATTTGATTTTCATCAAAATTAATAGAAGAAGTGAAGTTTTCTCGACTTAACATCCTTTAGAATAGTGGACTACTAAAGGTTTGAGTATGTTGGTTAGCTATTTGGGGAAACCTTTATGTATAGATGAAAATACAGCTTTGAGGAAAAGGGTTGGATTTGCCAGATTGTGCATGAGCATGGATATTTCCAAAGAAATGAAGGATTGCATTCCTATATTAAGGCTGGAAAATGAGCTTTCTCTTAGAGAGGATAGAGTAATGGTGACTTACCAATGGAAACCATCACTTAAAGCTCAAGGAAAAGAATGGAAACCTACTAGAAAAATCTTCAGTAAAGAAGACTATTAGGAGATGATGGGCATAGAAAAGATTGAATCAAAAGGTAAGAAAGTGGATGAAAAAGATGAACAGGATGTTAGAAATTCTGAATCAAGTTAGTTGGAAAAAGACTCTCTTAATATTGGGGAAAATAGTCAAGAAAGAAGTTGTTTGAATTCAGGTAGAAAAGGGGGATCATATCTGATTCTGTGGCTGACCAAACTAATGTTCAAATGGACAAAGAGGTGAAAGGACAGGAATCCAGTAATACTCATTAAGAAGGACGAGATGCAAATACCCAACAGAATGAACATGATCTTCAATAGGCTGAATTATCAAATAGTGGAATACAAGAGGAGCATTTTGAACAAATGAACTTTAGGAAAAGCAACAAGAGCAGTAGGAAAAGCTCCAAGGGTAAGACCAATCCTCTATGACTATGATACTATGAAGTGTACGAGGAATAAATAACCCTTCCAAGCTTAATGCTACAAGGGATTTTGTCCTGAAGGAGAAGCCTCAGGTGTTTTGTATTTTAGAAACTAAACTTAGGGAAATAAATCTGAACAAGCTATGATGTTTGGGTAGGAAATGGAAGTTAATTTCAAATCACTAAAGCCATGCTTATAGTAGGATTATCTTAGCTTATGGTGAGGATTTAATGGAGGTGACAGTTCCTGAAACAAATCAGCAATATATTCACACTAAGATCTTTTTCAAGATGGAAAACTCTATTGTGTTAGCTACCTTTTTATATGGTCTTAATCTTAGACTTCAAAAGAATGAACTTTGGAATGCTATCAGACGATTAAAGGCCTCAACAAATGCTACATGGTTAATGTGTGGTGATTTTAACACCATATTATTCAGATCTGAAGCTGAAGGTAATTGCAATTTACATAATTACTCTTTAGATATGTATGATTGTATGCAGGAGGTAGAAATTACAGATCTGAAATCTGAAGGCCATATATTCACATGGTCAAACAAACAAAGTTTTACTTGGCATATTAGAAAAATGTTGGACAGGGCTTTAGTTAATGTGGACTGGCTGAATTCATTTTCAGGAAGTATAGCAAAATATTTAGATCCTGGTATTTCAGACCATACTCTTATAAAGATTGACAATCTGTTCAATACTGTTAGAATCATTCATTCTTTTAGATTTGACAGTTTCTCAGAAACTATGGAGGGATTTCATGAGGCTATAATGAAAGGAATGGGGTATGAGTATTCTGGGACAAAACAGTATATTTTCCTTCAAAAGCTTAAGTTTATCAAGCTAGAACTGAAATCTCTCAATTCAAAAAGAGGACAAAATCTCTTGAAGGAAATTGAAAAGGCTAGAGAAAACTTGTCAGCTATCCAAGTTTCATTGGCAAAACATCCTACAGATGAGTCACTAGCTTTGGCTGAAAGGGAAGCACTAAAGAAATACTTGCAACAGGTGGATAACCAAAGTTCACTTTTGAAGCAGCGATCAAGAGTTAACTGGCTAAAGTATGGAGACAGATGTACTAAATTCTTCTTCAACTCAGTGCAAGCTAAGAAGAATGTTAGTATAATCACCTTTATTACAACTGAAGAGGGAAAGGTTGTGGCTGGACAAGAAGGATTAGCTAAGGAAGCATTCTTTTTTTTACAAGAATCTTCTAAGCATATAAGATTCTTCTCCTAACATAAGAGATGATCTTAGGAATTTTATCATAACAAAAATTCCTAAACATATGGATTCCTTATTAATTAGGCCTGTAACAGATCAAGAAATAGAGAAGGTGGTGAATGACACAAATGGATCTAAAGCTCCGAGCCTTGATGGCCTAAATGGTTTCTTCTATAAAAAAACTTAGGGTATAATTAGGGGGTTAGTAAAAAAGGCAATACATGAGTTCTTCCAAAAAGGGGTACTACTAAAGGAGATAAACAAGACCTATCTCTGTCTAATTCCCAAAACCTCAAATCCTTCCTACTGGATAAAATTCAGACCTATTTCTTGTACAAACTTTCTTTACAAGATCATTTCAAAGATTTTGGCAAACAGGTTGAAGTAGGCTCTCTAGTATCTCATTAGTGATAACCAAGGAACATTTATGAATAATAAGGATATTAGGGACAATATTCTTATAGTACAGGAATTATTGAAAGGTTATAACCGTAAAAACAACCTTCAAAATTGTACTATCAAAGTGGACCTACAGAGAGCTTTTAATAGTGTAAATTGGAGTTTTTTTTACTACAACCTATGAAGGTCATGGCTTTTCCTCATAGGTTTTTGAGATGGATACAGGAATGCATTACCACTACATCCTTCGAAATTCTAATAAATGGGAGTCCCATAGTGATGTTTAAAAGCAAAAAAGGACTTAAGAAAGGGGATCCACTATCACCTTACCTATTCCTAATATGCATGGAGGTCCTTACCCAAATGCTTAAGTATAATTTGACTAACAAGTCAGGCTTCAAATTCCACTCCAAATGTAAGAAAATTTCACTAACTAGCTTATGTTTTGCAAATGATCTCATACTCTTACGCAAGGCGAATGTCCACTCAGTTTCTCTTTTAATAAGCACTTTTAATTCTTTCAAAGAGCTATCGGGGTTGAATATTAAGATTCAAAAGAGCTAGTTCATGGTTTTAAAAAGTGCTATTCATCTATCAAATTCTTTGGTAGTAGCTACTGGAATGGAATTAAAGGAACCTCCTCTCCTCTATTTGGGTATTCCAATCTCATTTATAAGACTAAGGTATTGTGAATTCACTCGTTTAATTGAAAAAATTTAGAAAAGACTGGGTTTATGGACAAATAGAGCCCTATCCTATGGAGGGAAGCTTCAGCTCTTAAAGTCGGTTATCTCTTCAATGTAGAATTATTGGTGTTCCTATCTATTTCTTTCCAAGGGGTTTTAAAAAACAATTAAAAGAATGATGAAATAGTTCCTATGGGGAATAAGAATGGAGAAAAGGGGAAAGTAAAAGTCAGCTGGAAGAATATTTGCCAACCAAAAGAAGAAGGGGGATTAGGACTGGATTTAATAACCAAAAAGAACATATTACTCATGACAAAGAGAATCTGGAGAATCCTTTTTGAAAAACAGTCGATGTGGATCAAATGGATTCACATCTACTTATTGAAAAATGGGAACTTTTAGGCATTAAGACCCAAAGATAGTTATACTTGTTTCTTTAACCAAATTCTAAAAATGAAGGAGAAAGTGCAACATAATATCTCTTGTCAAATAGGGTTTGGAGAAAGATTTTCCCTATGGTATGATAATTGGACTGGCAAGGTGCATTATTTCAAAACCATATGGCAAGAACCCTACTAGCAAGGTTTCCTATGAATACTAAGCTCAAAGGAATCATTACACATGGAGAATGGTTTCAACAACTGAAATTAGGCTTCTGTCCATTCGACTATTCAGAAGTCTTAGAGAAAAGGATACTTATTTATGGAAAGGGAGTATAGTTTCAAAAATCACTCTTAAGGAAGCTAAGAAATTGAGTGAGGGGATAGTTAACAAAGTGGAATGGTGTTCTATAGTATGGAACAAAGTTCTTAAACCTAATACTAGTTTTTTTGCTTTGGCTTGCAATATTGAATAGGATCAACAAAATGGATAGGCTACAATTCTTAGCCACCTCAAAGATGTGCACTCTATCTAATCTAAAGGATGAAACTAGAGACCATCTTTTCTTTTAAGTGTGATTACTCTAAAGAAATATAGGCTAAAGTCTCAAGACTTAGTATAAGGGATCCTATATTAAATAAACTCTATGACATACTACTAGAGTTACCCCATCTACCAGTATCAAAATATGACAGAGAAGTGATCCTAATTTCAGTGGCCACTTGCTCTCAAGAAATTTGGAAAGAGAGGAACTACAGGAGGTTTGAGCAAAAGACCACTTCCCTACCCTCTATTACTGAGCTCATAGTAGCTAGCATAAAAGAACAACTGATTTCAAACCAGTTGAACTCCCACTATAGTAGAGGAATAACTCTCTAATGGACAATCTATCCCTTGATCCTAAATAGTACAGTAATGCATAACCAAAGTTCTTTCTACCTACAATTCAAGCATGCTAGATCTCATTCATCAAGGAAAACAAAAGACAAAGCATGGATCTGCAAACTAAACAAGGAAGAGGAGCAAGGGACTCACCTGATAAGAGCAGAGAAGATCTTCCTCTCAGCTTTGAATTAGCTACCCCTCTATTAGATTGATGAGTTATAATGTGATGAAAAGAGCATAAAGGAGCTACCTATCTGGGAGAGAACCTTGCAGAGAGCATCACTCACACATTTGGTTGGCCATATTTAGAAAATTAGGGCAAAAGATTAGTTGCCTTAAAATGATAAAAATTGAAGAGATTTAAAGGAAGAGATTTACCTGGGTAATTATAGCACCCCACTCCCGTAAGACACATACCCAATATCCTGTATGATATCTGAGTCCATGCCTAGCGAGGGTGGTATGCTAGAACACTCAATCAGTCAAAACTTAGTACAAAATTTTTTTTGAACTACAAACATACTATACGAAAATTGATAACCAAATCGGGCCCATTTTATTCGTAAACTTTTTCAATCATAACAATACAATCAACATAATTTCAATAGCCATTTAGGGGCCCATTACAAATACAAACACTTTAGTCATAATGTCTTTAACTTACAACATAAATACATTTGTATACACATTATGTAAAAGTTTTTGATACATTATTCGATAAAAAAATTTCGGAATATAAATATACAATTCAATATGAAAATAGATAAGTACAATACAAACACGAATTAATCCCGACCTCTATCCCTTACTTATATGTTGTAAGTATACTCCCGTTTGCCTAACGGGGTATTCTTTTGATCCTTAAAAATATTTGCAAATTTTGGGGGAGTTTTGCGAACTCAATGAGTGACCATTATCGATGGCTCACCCAGTCATATAACACATAATTCACATTTACATCATTTCATATTTCACACTCAATACACTTTAATCATTCTTATTATGCATATACAGTGCACATAAGACCCACTTTTCATTTATTACTTTGTTGTGACCGAGTGCCTAAATTGTCCCTTATCTATTAGATACCGGGCTCATTACTAACTATCCCTTATTCGATGGGAATACAGGGCTTATTTTATATAGTGAGCCTTAGGTTCTTAATCACTTTCTGAGCTCGAGGCTTTTTTAAGACTTTGAGCTTTAAGCTCTGATCGGTGGCGACTCTGGTCATAACTCCCATTATCTGATCATGCATTCATATATGGAATGCATCTCACACTTTCAATCAATCATATTATGAAACATTTCGTTCGTCACATTCATATGCAAGTAGCACTTCAATATCTCATCCACATTTCACAATCATCAGACCTTTTGTTCGGAATTCAACACAATTAATCACATTCATATGAGCATTCAGTAGTCAATCAATAGCAAAATTCAAACAAAACAAACAATGAAATGAGACCATCTAGGTCTACTCACAATACGCTCCAGATTAGCATTTGTTTCCAAATTTTAGAAATGCTTGAATGCGGACATTTAACTTACACAACCCATTTATACAAGACACACGTTGCACACACAATAATAATAGCACACTTATAAGCATTTATTTATGCACAATTGTATAAATGGACTAGGTACAATGCATGCTCAATGACAATCCCGGGTACTTTACCAATTTCATATCTTAAACCTATTTTCATTTCATAATTTAATCACTCATCATTTCTTTGAATCACAACCTCAATTCTTTGGTACTTTGATATCAATAACTCATTCATTAATTTACCAATATAATCCTATATATGACTATTGAAGAGAAAGAACATAGTATATATATATATATATATATCATTATCAACATTCTGTTTTAAAACTCAATATTTCCTCTTCATTCCTATTTCATTTCAGCTTAACATATCACAATCAAATCAAAATCTATCATTTTTTATAATCATCAAAAACAAAAAATCACTCTCACGTTTTCTGCACTTTTTCACTTTCATTTTTCTGCATTTTTATATTTTTACATTTACTTCATTTTCTTTCTTTAATTATCATTTTAATCACTCTGTCTCATCTCCAGACGTCACCATACACCTATCTCTTAACTTTAAATTCATTTTCAATCATCTCTGAAAACACTCCAAAACTTACGTATATATATATATATATATATATAGTGAAAACATCAACATGAACAGAGCATTCACATATGAATATCTCTATTTCCTAACCATTTTACAGTGAATTCACGATGCATGCTCCAATTCACACAAAAATACATAATCATAACAAGCTTACTTATTTGAAGCTCTAACATCTGCAAAAATCTCGTAGCCCTAATCCCTCATGCAACCACGTAGCCATAATCCCTCACTCTCATTAAACTTGGCATCTAATTGTTTCGACCTCCACGATATGTAAGATTAATATCAATGTTCAAAATATTCGCTTTATTTTTCGAATACACTCTAATTGTCCTCTATGATCATAGTCACTAATTGATCCAATTTTGTTTGGATCACTTTAATCTTCAATACTATAATGCTATCGGGGGCATTGTTAACTCCAACAAATATAACCCAAATTTCCTTGTACCCATGATTTGCTCTATTAATTCTTTAAGTATCTGATTCCTCAATAGGGAAGTATTATCTCATGTTATTTTCAGTTTTCCCAATTGACTTCTTTTCTCCAATGATTTTCTCAATTCATTTGATTTTCTCTGATTTCACATGTATTTATTCTAACGCCTGCTCATTCATACTAGTCTCTCCACACATTTTTATTTATTAGAAATCTTAATTTCCTATGTTAGCAACACATTCATCAGATCTGATTTATATCTCATATATTTAATGTCACCTCGAATTCAAAAATCCAATTACATAGTTGGATACTTTTCATCATCAAAATGCATACACTATTTGTAGCATATTCTACATCTCATGCTTGAGTCTCCGTTAGGAATAGGACTCCAATATCATTTCTGATTTATTCCTTCCTTGATCATGCTTAAGGATAAACTACTTGGTCTGCTTAATATAATTCGGTGAAATTCTTCTCCGAAAGAAGATTTCTTATTCCCAACATCTATATTGTTTATGTAACTCTTTTCAATCCACTGTTTCCATCATTATTCATCAGACATTCTTAGTACCTCAAGAAGATCAATTTCTATTGTCTCTTACAAGGTTATGATGTTCAGGTTACCAAAACCCGATAAAATAGCAGACATCATTATTGTCACACATGCTTAGGTGTGTATTATCAAGGTCATCCCATTTTATCCCGAGATTTACTTTTGACATGTCACCAATTATCTTACAATAGTAATACTTTACAATTTGTCATAAACAATATTTCTCTCTTTATCCTTGCCACAATTGGGGTTTCCTCGCATTGACATATACTAAGATCAACTTTACTCCAGTTCTCTAGGATTAACCTCTTCCAGTGTTACACCAAGTCATAATGATTCAACTACCATATTAGGTGCCTTAACTCTTCTCATTTGATTCATCATCTTTCTCTTTATCTTATTTCTAGCTCATCTTCTTATTGTCTTTTATTTCATCTCCCATATGTATATTCTCAATTAATTCATAATTATAGAGGCATAACTATTATGAAACTCAAGTCTCCATTCCACAGATATATTCTCATACTAAATCATAAACTCTTATATCGATAATCGCACAACCATTCTAAGTCCAAGTTCAACCTTTCAACATCATATATATATAATTATTTTCTTTAAACTTGGCTTGTACATTTTAATCTCATCATTTCTACTTATATCCTTATTTTCCTCAATCAATCAATAGCAATATACCTACTCACACCTATATCATATTCAAGGACATATCACCATTGTGGTGAATCTTTATCTATCATACAGAACCAGATACTATTTCTCATTTCCAAAATTTCCATAAACCTTTATTTTCTCACATTCTATCAAATCATCATTTTCTCAGTGCTTCTAACAACTCAGACTCTTAGGGAATGCTCATGCATGTGACTCATACTGGGGATCAGTTACCGTTGTCTCCTATGACATGACTAAAATGCATGTGACTTAACACATATTTCAAAATGCCCATATAAGATAGTACTTCTAGGCTCTAATACCATATAAATGTAGCACCCCATTCCTGCAGGACCCGAACCTGATATCGTGAGTGATATCTGAGTCCGTACCCCACGAGGGTAGCATACTAGAGCACTCAATCACTCAATTATCAGTATAATTTCTTTTGAAACATATGTGGAAGTAATAACCAATTCGAGCCTACTTTATCTCATAAACCTTTTCAACCATAACAATACAATCAATAAAATTTTCAATACCCATTTGTGCCCTTTCACAAATACAAAACACTTTAGTCGTAATGCCTTTACATTACAACATAAATCATATAAACATTTTTCAAAACTTTCGGACTACATAATTTTACAGAAATCGCGGAATACAAATTTATACAAAAATAGGAAAACACTAATGCAGATGCAAACTGATCCCGACCTCTATCTCCCATTTGCCTAACGAGGTATTCTTTTGAGCCCTAAAAGATATTTGCAAATTTTGGGTGAGTTTTGCGAAATTAATGAGTGACCATCATCGATGGCTCACCTAATCACATAACACATAAGTCACATCATTAAACATTTCATACTTCACATTCAATACAATTTAATCACTCATATTATGCATACACGGTGCACATGAGACCCACCTTCTATTTGTTACTTTGTTATGACCGAGCGCTTAAATGGTCTCGTATCCATTGGATATCGAACTCATTACTAATTGTCCCTTATTCGCTTGGGGATATGGGGCTCATTTTACGTAGTGAGCCTTAGGCTCTTAAGCACTTTTGAGCTCGAGGCTCATTTTTATTCGTTGAGTTTTAAACTCTGAATCACTTTTTGAGCTCGAGGCTCTTTTTCACAATGTGAGCTTTAAGCTCTGATCAGTGACTACTCTGGTCATAACTCCATTATGTTTCATGCATTCATGAAATTGAATGCATCAATTACATTTGCATATTCTCATTCATGCATATTCACATATCATCAGAGTTAGTCCGGCATTCAGCATTAAAGTTGAGGATTACACTTTCATTCATATACAAATGCACATTCAAAACATATTTATCATTAAATTATGTAGACTTAGTTTTTCTTATTCACACACAAGTAGCACTTCAATATCTCAACTAAGAATCACAATCATCGGACCTTTGTTCGGAAACTAACACAATCGAACACATTCATATAGACATTCTGTAAGTAATCAGTACAAAATTCGAAATAGAACAAAGAATGAATGAGACCATCAGGTCTACTCACAGTACACTCCAGATTAGCATTTGCTTCCAAATTCTGAAAACACCTGAATGCAGACACTTAACTTGTTTGAAGCTCCAATATCTGCAACAATCACGTAACCCTAATCTCTCATCCAACCACGTACATTAATTTGAAAGTTGATAGAAGGTTCGATTTTTCTTAGGGTAAAAGAAAGAAATATCAAAGTGGATGTGGTGACAAACAAAGAAAAGAAAGATTTAACTTTGGTAAAAATTTGATGGAAAACTCTGTGTTGGAGGAACTCTAGAGAAAGAAGTTTCAAGAAGGAT
>JANSVA010000218.1:22200550-22236045 GCA_025504915.1 Erythroxylum reticulatum
ATTTCATTCAAACAATAAAAAAACAAAAACCTAACTTTATTCTATTAGTTTTTGTCTAACTTCCCAGTAGCCATCAACCTCATATATCTCATTCAAACAATAAAAATAAAAACAAAATCCTAACTTTATTTTGTTAGTTTTTATCTGACCTCCCAGTAGCCATCAACCTCCCTACCCATTGCTACTTGATCGAGATGTTGAGTCTTAAAATTTTTATCCCTCAATTACCACAAGTGCATGGCTCATGAGTTGTAGTATTTGAAGGGTCAATCCTACGAGGAGGAAACTAATCTAATCATAGGTTATCTAAGGCTTAGAAATTAATAAAATGAAATTAGAAATGAAACAAGAATATAAACACGGGAATTTAATTGCAGGAATTCAAATAAAAAAATTAACACAAAACAAGAATTGAAATTCAGCAAGACAAAGGGTCGCTATGGAAATTAATCAAGAGAAATTACCAAGTTGTGAGAGAGGAGATTCTACTTATCATTATCGTAGGTACAATTACTCTCTCTTAAGTTATAATCTCGTACCCTAAATTATTAACGCTAACCAAAGCATGGAATTTGCAATCTCTCAGTTAACAAACGACCCATAATTAAAATTAGATTGAAAGCTTTGTACTAAACTATCGGGTCTTACACGGGATCTCTCTCTGCACCAAAGCCAATATGATTAACTACATGGTCTATTGGATCACCTAACTCTCTTTTACTCAATCCAATCATTTTTATCTGGCTCATCCTCTCGATTTGTTACCGAAATATGCAAAAATCGAAGTTACCACAACACTCAATCAATAAAACACAAAATAAACTATATTGACGTTAAATCAAAGTAGAATCTCAAAGGAATAGTTAGAACATTGTCAACAATCTAAAACCCATCATCATACAATCCATTTCAATCTTATATATTAAATGAACAAAAATGAAATGGAAAGGAAATAACACTTGGATCGAATAAACCACGAAGGTATCAGTGCCAGGACACCACCTAATCTGGGAAGTAGCAGTGTTAGGACCCGCTTCTTCTTCTCTCTTTCTGTTCTTTTCTCTCTACATTGAACTTTACAAAATTGGCAGAATGTAGAAGCTCCCCTTGTAGGGTTATATTATGTTTCTTTTATACTCTTTTTTGATTAGGACAACCCTAAGGTTTTTTCGGGGTTTGAAAGGTCCCTCGAAAACTTAAAACTTGAAGCAGCCCCACATCTATTTGTGTGTAGGCTATGATTGCGACCCTAACCTTATATCACGATCACAGTCGTCGCTCTTGGCACTTGCTTTTGTCACGATCATGGCCCTGAGTTAGCTTCCAGGTCTTCTTTGAATCTTCTTTTATTTTCCCCTCTTTGTCCTAAAACACTAGCAAACTTATCAAGGCACCTCAAATATATAAAATTGAAGATCAAAAGTATGCTCTAAATCACAAAATGCTTTAAACACAAACATCTACTAACTACTAAACAATCAAATTAACAACTAAGTAAACTACGCATAAAAACATGATGCAATCTACAACTATCACTACTCCAAATGATAGTTATTCATCGAGTCTCAAGTGTGCTCTTACCATGCTTTCCTCCATGTACTACCTATCTTCAACCTGCTTCAAGACCTTTTCGTACTCAACGTTATGCATGCAATAATCATCTCCCAGCCAAAAACTTCCATATGTTAACCACCGACAACTTTTACTTACTTTTAGCCATCCTTCACTAGTTGTCCTATTCAAGATCATCACCTACTTCTTCACCATCATAATTCACATTGTCAGCTCCCAGCCTCATTTATCCATCATTCTAAGTCACTTTCCAGTCTATAGCCATAGTTCTTCTACCATTTTCTTCCTTACACATATAGATATGGACTCTCTTCTCCTTCTCTTAATAAGTCAATTTTTTGGTTACTTAATGAACTTAATATTGAGAGAGAAACTCCTTAAGAGGAAATGAGGAATAAAGGAGCGTTAGAGGGATTGGGCCATAGAGGGAAAAAATAGTTAAGAGATTCTTGAAGGGCTTTAGGAGATTGTATTTCTTCCCTAGAAGGCTTCATAGAGACAGGAAAAAAAGATAAAGATACATCTTTAACTTTTAAAAAGTGATAATTAAATGGAATAATAAATGATGTATTAGCTATCATGTTGGCATATTCGTTAATCTAATAGGCAATATGGTCTCAAACAATAAGGGGCGTCATGCCTAACTAATAAAAAGTTCACATAATGACTCTTTTTGGGAAGAATTGATCTCTTTTGTATATGTAAAGGGGTGAATTCGTACCATAGATCACAATAGGGCTAACTTAGACGTTTTGCAATATGTTGAGGAGCAAATTAGACCTTTTGCCTAATAAAAAATATTTTAACTCAGTCATTCAATTTGGATTATAAAATTATAAAAGTAGTCAATCACAAATTCAAGTAACAAATTTCCCCTTATTTCTTTGTTCTTTTTAATTCCTCTATTCCTTTTCTTTGTGTCGAGTCACAAAAAATAAGTAAAAGATAAAAGAAACAAGAAACAAGAACATGACTTCAGTGTCCAAACCTAAAACATTTAGATAGCTAAGGATATCATCCACATGAACGAGGGGATGCCAAGCTTAGGGTAACTATGATTCTTCATATATTTTCTCAATTTTTGGAGAATTTAAGTTAATTAGATTATAATTAAGTTAATTAGTTAATCATAGTTAATTGTAATTAAATCAATATTTATTAAAACTTTAAAATGAAAAACTTAAATATTACATGTGAATCCTTTGGGTATGTGGCATCCTTGTGACATGGTATAACTCACATATCAATTTAAAAAATAAAACATATATCTAATCTGACAAGACACATAACAAATAAGAACTTAGTTATATTTAATTTTTTGTACATTTAATATTTATATTGAACGTCTTATAAATGTTAAGATTTATTTTGACCACTTCAAAATGATTAAGTTCTAACTTGTATTTTGATTTAAAAAATATTAACATTTATTTTACACTTTTTCCTTCTTTTTTTTGAGAAATAAGAAGAAGTTTGTAAGTTGAAGTGGGCCTGCCAGAAGTCAAGCCTCAGATAGGACTGACTCCGAACCTCAGATAGCCCTGGAAGGCCCAAATGAAGAAACTTTAAATCACCCAAACATAACATAATTAATACCCTAGTAAGCGCAAAGTAGTGCAATTGCAGCTTACCATGTCTTCAAATGACCACTCTGCCCACTGTTTGCAAAATGTCCATAATAGGCTCAACACCCATCTCGATGTTTGCTTTGCCTTTGCAGCCTGCTAAACCCGCCGACTCGGTGTTTCCAGTCCAGAAACCCCTCTGTGTTGGTGTTGGTGAAAAACGTTTGAACTTTCAAGTTGATAATGGCAAAAGGAGAAGATGCAGTGACCAGGAAGAAGAACAAAGCGAGAAGAAGGAGAATGAACCAGGACAAATCGAGTGTGTCTGCTCGTGTTGCTTCCATAATCGCCGCCAAGAAGCGTCGTCTGTCTGGAAAACGCCGCAAGTGCCAGGTATACCTATACCATAATTAAAGAAGCAAATTTAAGTGTTGCGCTTTGTTGGCAATTCGTTTTCTTTACGAGTTCTACTACGAGACAGCCGCTTTCCCATGTCTTTATATCTGATTTTTTTCTGTATTTTTAATCGTGAGTGAGGGTATAGATGATAAGAATATTGAATTTAAGAGGATTTGACGTGAAGATGACTTTTGTTTTCCTTAATTTGTCTGCATTTTCGGTTAGTGTTGTGGTTTCCGAGTTTTGTTAGCCTAAGATGGAAAGGTGCTTAGCATCTGTTTACATGTGATGAACAGGGGATGTGCTTTAGCCTTCCCACTCCAGAGGATCCGTTTAATGATACGCATGGTAAAAAAGATTTTAGAGGGAGTGAATCGGAAAAGAATGCTAAGATCCCAGTGAATGGAAAGGTGAATGTGAAGGGAAAAACAATTGTTCCAAGGAAAGAATTTGTTAGTGGTAATGAGGGAGGGATGAATCACCTAGAGCATAAAGATAACAAGGCTTTCAATTTTAGGGTTGAGTGTAAAACAGGCTTTAAGAACCCTGCTGATTCGGGAAGCACAGGTACTCCACTGAATGGAAAGAATGGTGGACGAGATCAACAAAGAAAGGCCTCTGAAATCTTGGATTACCCGTCGAGGTTTCTTATTATGTGCTTGAATGAGATAGAAAAGGAATTGCGGGGTGAGGGAAACTATAGTGAGGAGGAATATAGGCCTCTGTATGCTGAACCATGGGGGGTGGATTTCTTGCAATGTTACTCAACTGGAGGAGATTTATTGGAGACAAGTGGATCTCCCTTTACAATCAAACAAATCGCATGGTTGGTTTCTACTGCAGCTGATACAATAGCAAGAAAGGAGAAACAGGGATTATCATTTGCCACACCATTTCTTCTTTTCCTTGTCCCATCCCAAGAAAAAGCTGCCAAGGTTTGTTATTTCTTTATTTTATTTTTCCTTTACATAATTTTTAAAATTATCTCCATTTGTTTTGGTTGGCAATGCAATAGTGTGCATATTTAGTTTTCTCATTCTTTTGCTCCTATATTATACTAGGTGCGTATGGTGTGCAAACCCCTGAAAGCTTTTGGCATACATACTGTCAGTTTACATGCCGGTGCATCCTTAGATTATCAGATTCAAGGGTAACTGGGACCATATTCTCCTAATTGCTCTCTTCTGTCCTTTCTCACTGTTTGTGACTGCTTATACTTACACATAGTCAACCTTTCTGTATAAATTTCTGAATGTTGTGCATGTGGTTGTTTGCATATTTATTTGGATATATGCAGTAACCATTGGATGAGTGCATTTTGTGAACATGCTATTTCAGCTTGTGCGGATAAATAGCTGAATTGATATCTGTTTTCCATTATATTCCTCACAAAAAGTTTCTGCCATCTTTGTAGTTTGAAGAAATGTGAACCTGAGTTTCTTGTCTCTACACCTGAGAGACTTTTGGAGCTTGTTCACTTGAAGGCCGTTGACATATCTTCAGTCTCCTTCTTGGTAATCTTTTAGCATTTTCACTGATACTGACCTTCTCTTAGAATACTCTAGATGTTTTGCAAAATGAAGAGCTGCAGATAAAGGGAAAAATCAACTTTAATTCATCCAAAATTTTTGTAATACCTTGTATAAGTTATTTATTCTCTGTCATTGTTTTCTTTTTGGGAAAAAAACTAAAAATGACATCATTCATTGAAGAGGATCTTTCAATGCTTTTAAAGATTCATCCTTCTCCACATTCATTCTTCCAGGTTTATGATTTTATACTTGTAATATAGGTTGTTGATGAATTGGAATCTTTCTACAAAGATGGTCGCTTCAATGCCCTAAAATCAATAAGGCGATTATTCACTGGAAACCCAAATACTGTGGTTTTCAACAATATCCGCAGTGATGGATCTCCTTCAGCACTGGAAGATAATTCTTTCTGGACCAATTTGTAGATTATCTCGTATTCCTTGTACTCCCAATCAAAGTGCATTATCTGAAATGTAAAGATTTCAAAGGTTTGTACATTGCATGACTCCTAATGTGGTCAAGTTTTTCACCTGCACACCTTTATCAAGATTCACTTTTGCTTGATGCTTGGTTGTGGATTCACTGATTTTCATTATTGGCATGTTGTGTGACATTAGTCCTTTGTTCTTACCAAATGAGTTTTACCTGGTTCTCTTTCCTGATATTTGTTTGGTTATCAATAGTTTATTTGAGTGCAGCCCTCTTGTGGCAGGAATTAGTTTCTGGCTTTCCTTCCATTAGCGTTTATCCACCTTTTTCCCTGTCCATTGAATACCTTCAGATTCTTACAAAGCATGGCCTGGCAAGCTACCATAGATGCCCAGTTGCTAAACTTCATTGAAATTCTTTGAGCAATGTGTGCAGGAAAATATGCGAAGTTAGCGTCCTATGTCAAAGATGTCATTATGAGGTTAAAAATATCGTGTTCTTTTTTTCCCAACATAATTTCTGAACGTGTATGTTCTTTCGTTTTTGAGAGCTCCTATATTCTAGTATAGCCAGTATTTGGGTGTTCTTGCAAGTGGGTCAGAAGAAAATGCATCATGAGACCTGAATATTATGGGGTTAAGCCCATTGTGTTCAGCAATTGGTAAGTACAAATTTGGCTCAGATATGATTTGATGTGCTTTCCACTGGAAGCACTGCAAAAGTATATCCTGATGAATGTTAAGAAAATGATCATATGGATAAACTTCAGGGAAGTACAGTCCGTCATTTTGATCACAAAACAAGTTCTATTCAACGAGGAACATTAGCCTTGAGAAAGAAGTGTTACTCTAGAGATCCCTTTTCTGTGATCGCCTATGTCATTTCCTTTTCTTTCTTAATGTAATAATATTCGTCTTTCCCAAAACTTCCATTACTCGGTTTTCGATACGCTGCGAACGCAAGAATGAGTAAAGCGAAACGTTGCATTGTTGTGTAAACGAGAAAATGAACGATATTCATAACACATCGCTCTACAAGTTTGATGTACAAGTTGTTTTGAGTAATGCTTCTGACAGGCGTATTGTGAAGCTGTAATTGTAAAGCATACTTGCTCAGCGGGCAACAACGGTGGGGTCAATCTGAATCGCGGCCCGGAAAATGACGCGACATCAACCATTGTACCTAGGAAAGTAATAAAAAGAATGAGCGTGAGTTATATAGATAGGTAGGAGAAGCTTGTTTTTTCAAGTTTAATCATGATGTTTCTGTCCTTTCTTTTTCAGAAAATTCGTTTTCAATCCATTATTCGCCCTTTGAGCTAGATTTTCCTTAACCCCCTAGTATTTGACCATCCCACGCACATTGTGTGCGCAATAGCAAACCCCTTCAGTGTTCTCTCCTGAACAATGCCATAGTTCCTACCCTCCCTGTTTTGATGATTTTGGTGGATTACATATATAAGATAGCAAAACTAGATGTCAAACCTTGCTGTTTCTTCATACAGAGCAACATGGAACTTAAGATAGACCTTGATCACATGGAAATAGGAGAATTAAGCTAGTTAACTCAAATTGACCTCAGTATATAATATTGCTCTCGTGTTCTGGTTCTAATAATTAATGAGCACTGGAGAAACTATTAACATCTCCTTGCCACAAAAAATTGTCTGGTCGACACGTATGTTAACATCATTCCTTGCTTTCGCGCTGAAATTACGAGGTAAACGAAATCAATGAGCTAGTAGCGTTTTATCAGGTTACATGGACCCAGTCCTGAGTTTAGTTGCCTTTCGGGACTTAAAAAGTATCCGAGTTCCAAGACTTTAGATGATGAACATGAAGCCTAATCTCGTTTCACCCACCAAGAAGTTTCGCATTTAGACATGTCTTATAGTTGGCCTGAAAGAAAGATGAAGCATCAAGCATTCAAAGCTGGGGCTGTGAAATCATTATTTCATCATCAACGACCAGGGATTCCAAGTATGTTGAAGGGCTTCCTACCACAATAATTCATCACTATTTTTATAAGAATCTCATGGTTGAGCTGTCAAATTTTCATTCTCGGCTCTTTCAAAGAGATTCATGAATTTACCTTTCTTTTGTCCAACTTCTCTAAATTGGAACTTCATCTTCTAAAAGAAGATTTTAAAAATTGTGACATGGGATCTGATAAAAAGCCTTGGGGTATATGTAGTAGCGGGAATATCATCAATATTCTCTCATAACTTTGACGTGACGAATACATACTACAATTTAGAACATTCACACTGAACCAACAGTGTTGCCAATTACATAAGACTGTAAGCGAATTCCATTACTTCTTGGGGGGTCCCAATTCTTCGTCAACGGGCATTATGACATTAGTGACACACTCTGGATGATACTTTCATGCTTGATTGCCTAGTATGTTGGCAATCAAGCATGAACGTATTGTTTCTCCCCGTTGAGGCACTCAAAAGTGATGCCTCACTTGTTAATTCTCTCAAGTGGGTGAAGGTAAAATTGCCCTTTCATCGATCCAAGTACGTCAGCACGCTCATGTTATTCTTTCCTTGTTATCACAAAGAGTAGCTCTACAACTTTTCCTTCTCTTCTTGTCCAACTTCATCTATGGTATGAACTTATTTGCAAGAAAATCGAAGCTGTTTCTTACGTAAAAGCTTGAACTTGGACTACGGATATTTGAATTATATGTTTCAAATATGTCACTTAGTAAAGGATTTGATTCAAGTGGTATTTAACTTCTAAAATAACTCGGGTGATTAAAAGCTTGGTAATTACTTAATTTAGATACAAGTTGGCAACTGCCTAAGGAATGGACTCCGAGGTTGACTAGAGGATCGTAAGTCATGTCTGGTCAAAAGTGAAGGCTAATAGGATTATGATCTAAGTCCAGGTTCTGTCGAGAAGTAATGATCTTATATGATCTGAGTCGAGGTTCCTATCAGAGGAACGAATATTGTTTCATACTTGTTGATATCAGTCGAAAAACGGAACGATATTTGTTCCTTCGGTACTGACCTTTAATACAGGTTGGTACTGGTATTTTTTGTTCGGTTTCGACTGGTACGTACAATACTGGGACATAGTGGCCGGTACCATAAAATTAAAAAAAGTTAATGACCAATTTGCAATTTTTTTTAAAAATTCCTAAAAATGCTAAACCTGGAAAAAATTTCCCCAAAAAATGCTAAACCTGGAAAAGTTAAGCAAAAAGGTTGCAGAATATATATAATTCATTTTTTTTTACTCCTTGTGTTGCACATTACATTGACTTAATGTTGGAGAATATAGGAGATCCTAAGTATTTTCCTGTTATTAATGAGACTATGTAGAAAGCTAAAAAGGTGACAAAGTTCATTTATAATCGTGCATAGGTATTAAATTTGATGAAAAAGGAATTTACCAATGGTAAAAATTTGTGTCGTCCTGCTGTGACAAGATTTGCAACAAATTTTTTATCACTTCAGTCTTTTATTTCGATGAAGAAAGAGTTAATACAAATATTTACAAGTGATAAGTGGATTGCATCTCAGCATACTAAGTCTAATGTTATCCGAATTTGTGAGTCTTTAGTGAGAGTGCTTCACTTGACTAATAGTAAAGAAGAGCCAACAATGGGTTGTATTATTGATGTCATGGAGAGAGCGACGGAAGTAATCAAGGCCAATATAAAACATAGGTCTTCTTTATACACATCATATCTTTTAGTCATTAATGAGAGAAGGGAAAGATAACTTTCTTCTTCATTATTTGCAGCTGGGGCATTTTTTAATCCTAGTGTCTATTTTAGGTTGGATCTTACAAAGCAAGCTGAAGTTAATAGAGGAATGCTTTTAACTATTACAACAATTGTTAGCATTGACGCGATGAAGAGCTTTTAAGCTCACAAATAGAGCTTTACAAATTGTCTTATAGAGATTTTGGAATGCCGATTACTATTCGATAAAGAGGAAAGCTTTCTCCAAATATTAGTTATTTCCTTTTTCTTATTCGTTGAAAATTAATTATCACTTTATTTTATTTATAACACTATTTTTGTTATCTTATGACTTACAGTTTCTTGGTAGGATCAATTCGAAAATGATTTTCCAGAATTGAAGAGGTTTGTAATTCATATTTTAATTCAATGTATGAGTGCAACAGGCTGTGAACGAAACTGGAGCACATTTGAATTTATCTACTAAAAAAAAGGAATAGAATGGAGCATAAGAGATTGAACGACTTAGTTTTTGTTCGTTATTAAAGCTTTGGGAAAGTTATGTTATTATCATTATTAATTTCAATATAATTTCTTATAATTTTCTAATAATTAAATTTAATTTTTTACTAGGAGTCTTAATAGCACAAGTAGTTCAACTGATCTTATTTTCATTGATAATATTAATCTTTTGGTGGATTGGGTTTGTAAGGAACCGAATTTGATAGATGTCAATGACTTGGAAGATAATCTTGGATGAGAAAGCATTGACATGTCATTTGATGCATTAGATTTGAATGAAAATGATGATGAAGCTTCTCTAAATGATGAAAATTTTGTACTAAATAATAATTGGGGTCAGTATAGTTATAACGAGTATCCTCCCGTTGACGATTAAATTTCGTTACAGGTTTTTGTTTATTCTCTTCTTTTAATTTTACTTATATTTAATGTTTATGTTACATTATATATATATGTAATGTAACTGTAAATGTTTTTGTTTCAGGTTTAACTTCTACTTAATTGTTTCTTCGTTATAAACTCTTTTTGTAAATTGTTTAAGGATATTTGTGGTTCTTTTTAGTGGATGTTTTGATGTAATTATTATTTATTAAAATGATGAAATTGTATTATTGTAATATTTTAAATAATTTATATTATTCTTAATTTTATATTTGTATCATGATGATTGTCTTTTTTATATTAATTGCGGTTATTATTTATATGTGAAATATTTAAAAATTATTGTTATTTCATATTAATTGTGATTATTATTTATTATTATAATTTTTGAAAACAGGATTGATGTAATCATTAAACTTGTAAAGTATACAGTATAATTGTATAATATACAAATGGACTATTTTGCAAAATTTAAAATTTTTAGGAACTATTTCATAAATTTAAAAAATTACCTAAACCGATATCCAGTATTGATCGGTACCAGTATAGTACCGTACCAGAACTCAATCCAATATCAAGTTCGATACGATATTTGCAACTTTGGTTCCTATCTAGAAGCAATGATCCTATTGTCACAACGACATTACTCAATGGGCATATTCATTCTAAAAAAACTATCTCTATATAGATTTTCCCTTTTTGCCCTTCCCTCCTTCCTTTTTTAGGAAATCATTTCACTGGTCATTCTCGAGAGTTATTCTATAATCTTGCCCCCAACAGTGGTTGAGGCTTCAACCTCACCAAAGCGCTTGTCTATAAGCCTCCTAATGTTTTTGATGGAGAAGGGAGATACTTCATTCGCCAACGATAACTCCCACCCCCCCTCCCATGCTCAAATCTCACCTTCAGGGGTAGTCAGAAAGAAGGACTAGGCAATCTTTGTTGATCTCGTCTCCAGTGGATATCGGAAACAAGGCAATGACTAAGCAATCTTCGGACAACTCGTATAACAATAATGCACGAAAACAAAGATTCAGTTTCAACATAATAAAGGTACGTTGAAATACTATTCAAATGTGCTTCAGAATGGGGTTTTATCCCCTCCGATTGAGCTGTTACATGCACGTGCAAAGGCATGGTCCTCTGCAATAAATGGCTTTTTTTTGTCCATGCGCTTAGCCTTCCTTGCAGTAAACGCAAGAGCGAAGGCACGATGGGGAAAAAGGGCTTGAAAAAGTGATGTTTCGTGAGGATGGAACATTGTTGTTTAAATTTTCTAATGACTCTCACCTTACAGAAATAGTGGAGCAGGGACTATCGAACTTCGATGATCAACCTCTATTTATACAAAGGTGGAAACAGGGTATGGAGTTGGATAGGGGACAAATTGATGTTATCCCCACATGGGTTAACTTTCATAATTTTCCAATGGAATTCTAGATTGTTGAGGGATTGAGCTTTTTGGTTAGCTCATTAGGGAAACTAGTGTGTATGGACTCTCAAACAGCCTCCATGGAGTGAATTTGCTACTCCAAGTTATGTATTGAAATTCCTAAACAGGCGTCTCTTCTGGATAGATTACCTATCCTAAGGCTCAGTGATGATAGGGAATTGGTGAAAACTGAGATACATATCAATCACCTTTGAAAGCCCAGTAACGTAGACAAACAATGGGTACCAATGGGTAAGGTTTTTAAAATCGAATGGCATGATGAACTATCACCTCTAGCTCCTTCCTGCGATCAGGTAATGCTGGGGACTCTAACTATAATGGAAAGGAGATTACTCATCTGTCATAATCTACTGGGCCTATGCCCTCTATTAAATTGGAAGATGTTATTAATTCTAAAGGTGATAAATCAGCTAATTTAGGAGATGCTTATCCCCACCTCTTGCGACTGAGGTTGATATGTCTGATAATCAACAATAAAGCAAGGCTATGGATGTGATTGAGTCAGTGGAGAAGTTGGGAGTGGCTGATGTTAATGCAAAGTGTGGGATAGTCTGGAGTTCAGAAGTTATACTACTTTGGAATACAAAGACATGGGGACTATTAAGAATGCAATTGTTGCTAATGTAACAACTTGGCCACAAGTTAGAGATAAAGCAGAAAATCTCACCACAACTTTAGAACTACAAATAACAGAGAGTACTCCACGGGTAAATTTAGATGTTGAATGTGTTCTTAAACATGATGACACTATATTCGGATGTATGGATACTAAGGATATGGAAACTCATTCCACTCCACTTGAGGTTAATTTTCCTAAAGTTTAAGATGATTTTTGGCTGTAGCCTAAAAATGCTAAATGCAAATCAACGAGAAAAAGAAAACAAACCCAAGTAATTGGGAGCTTCTCCCATTCATGACAGTTTTTGTGTAGAATCTAAAGGGGTCTAATGACCCTTTTAAAAAGTCATTGGTGAAGGAGATCTTGTTGGATAGGAAGCCTTATGTCATAGGCCTTTTAGAAACCAAAATTTAAAAAAAATCCACTTTCCCTCATAAGTTTTTGGGAGCTAATTGGGAGTTAATCTCCAACCATCAATCACACTATAATAGCATAATTATATGTCTCTTTAATAAGGAATGAATTGGAGTTCAAGTAATGGAAAATACCGATCAACTTATTCATCTTCAGTGTCAATTTCATAGTCTTACCTCAACTTTTGAATTGACTCTAGTGTATGTTTCAAATTTTGGATTTCAAAGAAATCAACTCTGGGGAGAGTTGGTAAATATTCAGCTTTGAATATCTCAACCTTAGCTTGTGGTGGGAGATTACAATTGCTCGCTTAACTCTACTGAAATTAAGGGAGGTCGCTAGTTCAATCTTAGATTGAACAATGAATTGTTTAATTTCTTTAATAGGATAGACTTGGTGGACCTCATATTTACTAGGAGATTACTTGGTCCAATAATTATCAAGGAAGTTTACTATTCTGTAAGAAGCTAGATTGATGTCATGTTAACTCTTTATAGTTGACATAGTTCTTTAATTCCTATATATATTTTGGGGAGAATCTATTGTCAGATCATTCATATCTACTGATACATATGTAAGAGGAATGTAGGAAAGTGGCTGCACCATTCCATTTCTTTAATGGATTAACCCAAAGAGCTGGTTTTTCTGATCTAATGAGTCAATGTTGGGGTAATAACATTGTTGGTTTTAAATCATTTTAGTTTCTGCAGAAGCTTAAATTGGTGTAGGAAGCCCTTAAAGGTTTCATGTCAAGCCAAAACCTTAGCCTCATATCTTGAAAAGAGAGACTTATTCTAGCACAAACTGTCTGTTATGATGATTCTCACAATCTAGAGCTCAGGAATGTTTAAGTGTTTTGCCTTCAAGAGTACATCTCAGCTCTTACACTTCGAACATCTATTCTTCAACAGAAATCCTAACTGAACTGGATAAAGAAAGGGGACTCTAATTCCAAGTACTTTCACTCCTCCTTACCAGCCTGACGAAATAACAACAAAATTTCTATACTCTGAGATAGTGGGGAATAGAGCTATTCAGAACAGATACAGTTACAAGAATTGGCTTGTAATCATTTTCTTAATCTTATAGGGACAGATACCTTCTCTATGCTTAGTCCAAATGTGAGGAGGATGTTTGAATGTTCAATTGATCAAAATATCAAAGATATGTTGATGTCTCATATAAAGAGCATGATGTTAAGAGAGTATTACTCAATTTGAAACCGTCTAAAGCTCCAGATGGATTCACTATTCTCTTTTTACAACATACATGGGATTACTGGTAAACTTTTAATTGAGTTTGTGTTGGAATTCTTTTCTTCCTACAAAATGCTTCGTGCATTGAATCGTACCTACATTTGCTTAGTACCGAAAAGAAGTAATCCTCAGAATGATTTTCGGCCTATCTCGTGTTGCAATGCTATTTATAAAGTGATTTCCAAAATTCTGGTTGAGTGACTCAAGAAGGCTATTTTTGGCATCATTAACATGGCCCAAGGGGCTTTTATCCCTGACCATAATATTGGGGATAACATTCTTCTTCTGCAGGAACTACTGAAAGAGTATAATGCAGGCAAGAAACTCAAAAGTTGCTTTATTAAAGTTGATTTCTTTAAAGTTTTTGATATTGTGAGTTAGAGGTTTATGTGAGTTTGTCTTGAAGCCTTGCAATTGCCTTCTAAGTTTATAGAATGGATCATGACATGCATTCAAACTCTTTATCTTAGTATTCTAGTGAATGAGGTTTCAACTAAGCCTTTTAAGATTGCTAAAGGAATTTGTCAACGAGATACTTTGTCACCTTATTTGTTTACTCTTTGATGGAAGGATTTTCTCGATTGACTTCTAAGTTGATATCTTGCAACAGGAACTTCCAATTTGATTACAAATGTAAAAGCCTCAATCTCACGCATCTTATGTATGCAGACGATCTTTTGATCCTTTGTGGTTCTGATTCATAGTCGATAACCATGATGATTCATGCATTAAAGCTATTTGTAGATTGGTCAGGTTTGAAACTTAACTATGCTAAAAGTTGTTTGTGCCTCTCTACTATTGTGAGAAATCTTACTAAAATTTAGCATCTGGATGGGCTGAATGTGCAATCTACTCCTTTCTCCTACTTGATTGTTCCTATCACTGTCTCCAAGCTAAAGTTTAATGAATGTCTCCCCATTGTTGAAAGAATTAAGGCATAAGTGAATGCATGGCAAATCAAGTTTCTTTCTTATACTGCCTGAATTACTCTTATTAGATTTGTCTTAAGTAGCTTTCATATCTATTGGACTACTCATATAGCCTTACCTAGGAAAGTACTTAAGGAAGTCAACAGAGTTCTAAAAGCATTCCTATGGACTGATTGATTTGAGAACTCATGGAATGTCAAGGTTAAATGGAGTGAGATTGTTATTCCTAAGAAATTTAGGGGTTTAGGGATTGTTTCTATCTATACCATATAGAAAGATTTAATTTACAAGAGGCTCTAGAGGTTGTACACTAATCATAATGCATTATGCGTCAAATGGATCCATGAGTTTCACATGAAAAATCTAAAATTTTGACAAGCTCCTTATAGAAGGGAATTCTTATGGATACTTATCCAGATGATGAAGATGAGAGACTTAGTTTATCCTTGTATCAAACATAAGATTGGCAATGGTGCTTGGAGTTGACTTTGGTATGATAAATGAGTTAACTCGAGTCCACTCATCTGTAACACACAAATTCAGCTCTTAAGAAGCAAAATTTCTCTCAATCTAAAGGTCTCATCTTTTCTTTACAGTGGTCATTACTGTGGGAGTTTCCAAGGTTTTGAAAATCTGGTCTAATTCTTACCCCAACAGGTTAATGTATTGGAAGATGATTTTATAAGTTAGTTTATTAATCTGATTGGTACATTCTCCAATAAATCTTGTCATCAGCTACTCGTTAGGGGTTTAAATGAGGCACCTTGGTTTACGCTTTCATGGCAAAATTCAATCCACCCAAAAGCCTCTTTTATTTCTTAGCTTGGGATTAAGAACAAAGTTGGGACTAAGAATAGATGGCATGACACTACTAATACAATTTATGTCTTATGTAAAATGGCAACCAAGAATTAAGATCATCTCTTTTTTCTCTGCAACTACTCTAATGTAGTTTAGAGTAGAATTTTGCACCTGATATATTTTCATGGCTATTATTATTCTTGGTAACAATCTCTTAATTGGGCCATCAGGAACTCTCAACATGGAAGGCCTAATGTTATTCTTGTTAAAGTTGCCTTCACTACTTTTATATACTTTCTTTGGAAGGAATGTAATGCTCGTTTATTTACTAATCGTGACGAGGAGAAATATCAAGTAGCCGACAGGATAGTTAATTGGATTATAAAATCCTTAAGTACTAAAAATCTTCTTTATTTTCTTTCCCCCGATATGAAACTTAAGTGGAATCTTTAATATGACTTCTCAGGATACACTACTAACTTCATTTCTTACTCTTTTGTTCTTATATATATATTATTAGTTTAAAACCCATTGTAATGTTGTGTCAGTTTTGTCTATAATTAATGCAAATTCAATTTCCAAAAAAAAAGGGACAGGGAAATAGATCAATGAAAACTAAAATAGCCAAATCATTTTGAATTGCTTCGTCTAAATCCAATGAAACTAGCACTTCTTCTACATTAGGGATAGAGCAACAGGAATTAATGAAAAAGGCAAGTCATAATGCAATTTTCGACCAAGTCATAGGAAAATGCATTCAAATACCGTTATGATCGATTTTGGCACCCCCTTCGTAAGCATATACTAATATATACTCACTTTTGATGAATACTTAATAATCTAGTTTGATTATGGGAGTAAGATTAATTTCAAACACATATTACCTGTAGACTAAAAAGGTTATTAGTTAAGACTGGAACAATAATTAATTTGTTCTATTATTTCTAATAGACTTAGATACATATTTGTCATGGTTAAATAACCTTTTAATTCTTAATATTTATTTCCAATTAATGTTCTATTAAAAAGAAGAATAAAATCACACAAGTTTTCGTTGTTATATGTGTTGCTGCCGACTGCACCAAAGTCAAGAAAAAAGACAGCCGACTGCACAAAGTCAGAAATAGTAGGAAGAAAAAAAATGGAGGCCAATTGTGGACAGTCTGTTCATCGCTGGGTGTACGCATATGAGAGGCCTATAAATAAGCCTTCCCATATTAGTTTTCTAATATCCCGAAAACTTGTTCTTTTATTAAATCCGCACAAAAGTTTATAGAGTATCTTTCTTATTTAGTGAGAGAGTTAGCGTTTCTCTTTGTAAATAAAGAGAGGTTGTACTCTTAAATTTTATAGTGAAATTTCTTTTTTTTGCCCATGGTTTTTATCCTAACTTAGGAGTTTTTCACATAAAATGTGTCTATTCATTACTATTCTTTCAGTCCTATTTAGTTGCGAACTTGCTCTAATTTGGTTAATTTTTACAACAAGTGGTATCAGAGCGAGGTGAGAAAATTACGACAAATTTTTTGGCGTAATCTGTTCAAAGTTCGGGTGAACACAATGAAAGTTAGTGAACAATAACCACAAAATGTAACAACTGTTCATGTATTTATTTTTGCATTAAATCGTACAATTTTTGTAATTCAAATATGCAGTACTATTCACATGTATGATACTATTTATACATACGCATATGATATTATTCACATTTATGGAACTATTTATATATATAGGTACAATTTATATATACGGGTACTATTCACATAAAATAGTGGGAGCCAAAATTATGTCCATTATAGAAGCAATGACAACAAAATTTGAGATTGAAAAGTTCAATGGGAGTAATTTCTCATTGTGAAAGTTGAAAATGAAGGCTATCTTGAGAAAAGATAACTATTTAGCAGCCATCAGCGAAAGACTGACAACATTCACAGATGATAATAAGTGGAATGAGATGGACGAGAATGCCATTGCAAATCTTCATCTAGCACTAGCAGATGGGGTGTTGTCAAGCATAGAGAAGAAGAAAAAGGCAAAATAGATTTGGGATCATCTCACAAAATTGTACGAGGCCAAATTAGTCCACAACAAAATTTTTCTAAAGAGGAATCTATACACTTTACACATGGCAGAATCCACTTCGATGACGGAGCACATAAATACTTTAAATACTCCATTTTCCCAACTCACATCATTGGGGCACACAATAGAGATAAGTGGATATGCGAAACTTCTACTCCAAAATCTACCATATTCGTATGATCAACTCGTCATCAATTTAACAAACAACACAAACACTCTAGTCTTCAACAATATTACAACTGCTATTCGGGAAGAAGAGAGTTAACGTAAAAGTAAGGAAGACATGTTGATAAATTCACAATAAGCAGAGGCCTTGGTGGTGACGAGAGGTAGATTAATGGAATATGGCTCAAGTGAGAGTCACAGTTATGATATATCAAAATTCAGGAGTAAGAAGAATTTCAAGTTCTACAATTGTGGCAAGAAATGGTACCTGAAGAAGGATTGTTGGAATATGAATAAGAAATATTCTATTCCTCAACGAAATGCCACAAATACTTCAGATGATGGAGGTGCAATGGTCTATGAAGCAGCAATAACTATTGGAGGTAAGAGAAAATTTGTTGATGTATAACTTCTCGATTCAACAGCTACTTTTCATATGACCTCTCGAAGAGAATAGTTCCATCAGTATGAATATGTCTTGGGGGAATCTATGTATAGTTGTAATGATCAAGCTCTACAGATCGTTGGTATCGACACCATTAAGTTAAAGATGTATGATGGGACAACTCAGCCTGTTGAAAAAGTGTCACATGTGGAGGGCTTGAAGAAGAATTTATTATCTATAGGACAACTGGATGATCTCGGTCTCATATTTGAGATTTAAAATAAAATCATGAAATTGATTAAAGGAGTGCTGGTATTTATGAAAGCAGAGAAGATTGTTGCAAATTTGTACATGCTAAAAGGAGTAACTTTACAAGAAGGAGAGGCATCCGTTGTGAAGACTAGTCTAGATGACAAACCTACAATGATGTGGCATAAAAAGCTTAAACATATGTCAGAACAAGGAATGAAGATGCTTGCAGAGAAGAATTTACTTTTAGGTCTCACAAAGGTATCACTACCCTTATGTAAGCATTGCATTGTGATTAAGAAGCATCAATTGAAGTTCAACACATCAAAGTTCAGAAGAAAATCTAAAATTAATTCACTCTGATGTATGGCAAGCACCAGTTATGTCCCTAGGAGGAGCAAATTTCATTGTATCATTCATTGATGATTATTTGAGGAGATATGGTGTGTTTCCTATCAAGAGGAAGACATATGTGTTTCCAACTTTCAAATTTTACAAAGCAAGGGTGGAAATCGAATCTGGTAAAAAGATCAAGTCTTTGTACTCAAATAATGGAGGTGAATATACTAGTAAAGACTTTGATGGATTCTGCAAGCAAGAAGGCATCAAAAGGAAGTTCACGACAGCATACACTCCTCAACAAAATGGAGTAGCAAAGCAGATGAATAGAACTCTGTTAGAAAGAACAAGAGCAATGCGATATTGAGAACTGCAAGCTTAGATAAGAATTTTTAGGCAGAAGCAGTCAATACCACCTGTTATGTGGTGAATCAAGCTCCATCAACTACAGTTCAGTTGAAGACATCGATGGAGATATGGACTGGTAAACCAGTAGATTATTGTAACGTCCATAGATTTGGAAGTCCTACCTATGTGATGTTCAATGCCCAAGAAACTACGAAGTTGGATCCAAAATTCAGAAGATGTATTTTCTTGGGATATACTGAAGGAGTAAAGGGGTATTGTTTGTGGGATCCCACTACCTACAAGATTGTTATCAGCAGAGATGTTATTTTCTTGGAAGATAATGACCAAGAGCAAATAGAAGATATTAGCACTTCAAAAGAGAATTTAGAAACTACAACAGTATAAATGGAAAGGGGATTTGATCCAAATGATTCTTTTGAAGTTGCACCAGAGCACGAGGAGTAAGAACCAGTCGAATCTGATGTTTCAAATATTCAGAGATTAACTCGCACAAGAAGACCACCGAGCTGGCACTCAGAGTATATTATTCAGAGCAATATTACATACTATCTTTTAAGTGAGGACAGAGAGCCATCAACTCTTCAAAAAGAAATGAATAGTTCAGATGCATTTTAGTGGACGGCAGTAATGCAGGAAGAAATTGAAGCTCTGCATAAGAATTAGACATGGGAACTAGTATCACTACCATAAGGAAGAAAGCTTATTATCAATAAATGGGTTTACAAGATTAAACAGAGTCGTGACGATCAAGTCGAGCAATATCTAGTTAGTGGTAAAGGGATATACTTAGAAGGAAGGAATTGACTTCAATAAAATATTTTCTCCTGTGGTTCGACTCCAATAGTTTGAGTAATCTTAGTAATGTGTGCTACATTTGACTTGCATCTTGAGCAGTTAGATGTGAAAATTACATTTCTTCATGGAGATCTTAAAGAAGAAATTTATATGCTCCAGCCATAAGATTTTGAAGAAAAAGGGAAAGAGAACTTAGTTTGCAAGTTGAACAAATCTCTATATAGTTTAAAACAGGCACTGAGGGATTGGTATAAGAGATTTGATTCCTTTATCATGAGCCTTGGATACAACAGACTGAATGTAGACCCTTGTACATATTTTAAGAGGTTTGAGAAAGATGATTTTATAGTCTTGCTGTTTTATGTAGACGACATATTGGTAGTAGGCCTCAATAATGATCGTACCAAAGAATTGAAGGCATAGTTGGATAGGGAATTTGAAATAAAGGACTTAAGACAAGTAAATAAGATTCTAGAGATACAAATTCACCGAGATAGAAATAATAGGAAGATTTGACTTTCTTAGAATAATTATTTGAAGAAGATATTGCGGTGATTCAACATGCAAGATTGTAAGTCAATTTATAACCCTCATCCTGTTAATTTCAAGTTATCCTCAAGTATGAATCCTAGTAATGAAGAAGAGAGGATGGAGATGTCTCGAGTACTATATGCATCAGTAGTGGGAAGCTTAATGCTCGCTATGATTTGTACAAGACCAAATATTGCACATGCAATGGGAGTAGGTAGTCGATATATGGTGAATCCTGGTTGAGAGCATTAGAATACTATTAAGAGGATTCTTAGATGTATCAAAAGAACCTCAGATGTTGCATTATGTTATGAAAGATCAGATTTTACTATCAAATGATGTGTTGATGCTAATTATGCAGGTGTTCTTGATAAAAGTAAATCCACTACAGAATATGTGTTTACACTAGCTAAAGGAGCTGTAAACTGGGTTTCAAATTTACAGTTAGTTGTGGCTACGTCAACAACAGAAACATAATATGTAGCAACTATACAAGCTAGTAAAGAAGCAGTGTGGTTGAAGTTGATGTTGGAAGAACTCGAATACAAATAAGAGAACATTATTTTGTTTTATGATAACCAAAGTGCTTTGTATCTTGCAAAGAATCTAGAATTTCATTTAAAGACAAACGAGTTCAATATCATTTCGTTCATGAGAAAGTGGAAAAAGGAACAGTAAACATACAGAAAATTCATATAATGAATAACCTGACAGATTTTATGACGAAAGCAATTAATGGTGATAAGTTTATGTGGTATCGATCCTCATATGGCCTAACAGAGATATAAGCAAATGTAGCGGCAAGGTAAAAAGAATAATGTAAAGATATGAATGACTCTCAATCAAATCTTCAAGTAGGAGATTGTTGCTGCTGACTACACCAAAGCCAAGAAAAAAGGCAACCAACTGCACAAAGTTAGAAATAGTAGGAAGAAAAAAAAAAGGGAAGCCAGTTGTGGACAGCCTGTCTACAGCTGGGTGCATGCGTATTATAGGCCTTCTCATATCAATTTTCTAATATCCCATAAATCTCTTCTTCTATTTTAAATCCTCACAAACGTTTAGAGAGTATTTTTCCTATTTAGTGAGAAAGTTAGTGTTTCTATTTGTAAAATGGAGAGAGGCTGTACTTTGAATTTCATAGTAAAATTTCTTTTTCTTTCCCATATTTTTTACCCTAATTTAGAAGCTTTTCACGTAAAATCTGTCCATTTATTATTATTTTTTCAGTTCTATTTAGCCACAAACTTGCTCTAATCCGGTCGATTTTTACAACAGTATACAGTATAAATTTTATATTTACAACATAAAACTATTATTTATTGTATAAACTTATCAATAGTGTGAAATTACGAAATTCATGATACCAAATTGCCATTTATAATATAAAAATATCAAAAGCTAACGTAAATGACATTTAGGCAGTACATATGAGAATTATATATAAGAAAAGAGAGAATAATGTATCGTAAATGTCATATTTATATGTTGAGCAATAAATCTATATTTTTAACACGTCTTTTGTCAATGGTTTTGGATCCAGGTGAGGCATTGATGCTACGTTAAAAAACGAAATGTCAGGTTTTTACCACACCAAGAATGCAAAAGTGAGAGCTTAACTGCTTGGTTGGGTTACAGCCCTTAACAGCGGACTCAAAGGAAATTAATTAATACCAGAATAGGCAATAAAACTTGCAAGGTAAATGCTACCTATATCTGTTTCTGATTGCAACTGTTGGATCAACAGTCTTTATCCTTTTGACTAGCACTGTTTTATTACTTATATATATAATAAGCAATAACTGATGCAGTACTGGCACAAGGGCCTCTCTTCTCTTCTCTTCTCTTCTCTTCTCTCTTTCGTTTTCTTTGATCCAATATCTTTACAGGTTCAGACTCTAGTGGGTCTGATTCTGCAATCGAGTGACTACATATGCTTCAATAATTAGTCACTGACACGGTGACACCAAGTCCGCTCCAGCTAGCTTTCTCCCACATTGCCTTAACGTAACTCGAAAGCGAAAATACAAGTGACGAAGCAAAAGAAGTTATTCTTCATATTTTCGCAAAGGGCAATCCCTTTATACGTACATACATTCACACGCACATATATATATATACAAGCACCAGGTACTGACATTATTTAAATCCTGTGCACTTCAGTTACTTCGCTTTGCCTTATGGATCGTCTACAATCCACCAGCATTTTTCCTGGTACATTCCGGGATGAGATTACAGGCCAATTTAGGCCGATTTGGCAAGTTCTGAAAGCACCACTAATCGTGCCTGTGTTGCAACTGCTGGTGCAATTGTGCTTGGCCATGTCAATAATGCTGTTTATGGAAAGACTATACATGAGCATTGTTATAATTTTCGTAAAGTTGTTTAGGAGAAAACCACACAAGAGATACAAATGGGAGCCTATAAAGGATGATGTTGAGCTAGGCAATTCTGCATATCCTATGGTTCTAGTACAAATACCAATGTACAATGAAAAGGAGGTACTTGATGATTTAGATGTCGATGTCGATGTTGTTGTCCATATCTTACATTTCTTGAACATATTACAGTAGTTTTGATTCAACTTGTTTAATGTAAAAGGTTTATCAATTGTCTATTGGTGCTGCATGTGGACTCTCATGGCCGTCGGATCGTATCATCATCCAAGTTCTTGATGACTCAACTGACCCTGCCATTAAGGTTAGATCTTCTAGTATGATTTTGTACCTTGAATTTCTTGGTACAACTATCTTTAATAGGAGATACCCTTAAAGATGGTGTTAACTTCAATTTTGGTTTATAACTATGAAACAGAGCTTGGTAGAAACGGAATGTCAGAGGTGGGCAAGCAAAGGTATAAACATAAAGTACGAGATAAGGGACAACAGGAACGGGTACAAGGCAGGTGCACTTAAACAGGGCATGAAACACAGCTACGTTAAACAATGTCATTACGTCGCTATCTTCGATGCCGATTTCCAGCCTGAACCTGACTTTCTTTGGCGCACTGTCCCATTTCTCGTTCACAACCCCCAGATCGCTCTTGTTCAAGCTCGCTGGAAATTTGGTAGTTAATCTTCTAATGCTCCTTCGTTTTCATTACATACTTACAAGTCTGCCACGTCCTTGTCATAATGCTGACTGGAAGTGTATATAATTAGGAGGTGTGTTACCATATACCTCTCTCCGTTCATCCATTCATTAACTGTTAACGAATGGATAGATAGAGAGGAGAACAAGGTGACACAGAAACAAGAATGAATGGATGGATGGAAAGAAGCACGGAATGACATATGAAAATGCAAAAAGTCACCGTGTGCCTATAATTAAGAGCCAATTATTTAGTTATTAATTTGATGGTCTTTATGACTATTGTGATTAACATAAACTAAGTTATCCTTACACACCAACTAAGGGAATATTTCTCTGAATTCAAATATAGATTCGTAAACCTACTTACATGTTGCAATTTGGACCAATATTCGTTGTTTCCAGTAAGGCTTTGAAAATTTGATTAAATGTTGCTGGTTGGGGTAAGGCTTGAACACAATTGATCAGAGGTTTAACTCTCCTCAACAAAATCTCCATTCAATCCATTTCTTCATTTGTCAGCAAGTGGGGTGAACTTTATAGGAGATCTAAGTCAGTCTCAGCCTATATTTTTGTGGGAAGTCCCAACGAAATATTTGGTCAGATGGTAAATATCGGATGGATACACGTGACATAAAGCATCTAGTTTAATCTTGTACCTAATGAAGCTTCGCGGGGTGATCATGTAGTTAATGCAGACGAATGCTTGATGACAAGGATGCAAGAAATGTCATTGGATTACCATTTCAAGGTGGAGCAAGAAGTGGGATCTTCCACCTATGCATTTTTCGGCTTTAATGGTACGTAACAAAAAGCTTGGAAAGTGTTTCGTTCTGTTCCTCTCAATTTCACGCTCTATATGTGATCGATGCAGGCACTGCCGGTGTGTGGAGAACATCGGCACTGAATGAAGCTGGAGGATGGAAGGATCGGACCACCGTGGAGGACATGGATTTGGCTGTCCGGGCTAGTCTTAAAGGCTGGAAATTTGTGTATGTTGGTGACCTCACGGTACATTACATCCTAATTCACTTTACCGTATCCAACTATTCTTCACTTTTATCAATAAGAACATTGATTTCTTCCGTACCTTAGGTGAAAAATGAACTACCCAGTACTTTTAAAGCCTATCGGTATCAGCAGCATCGGTGGTCTTGCGGCCCTGCAAATCTCTTCAAGAAAATGGCATCAGAGATAGCAAAGAACAAGGTGCCTGCCTGCCTATATACGCTTGTTTCCTGCGACCATCTACTTATAATCGAGATATTTATGAGACCAAATATTAAAAATTATCAACATCTACGTTTGACTCTCATTTTTCTCCAGAAAGTGTCAGCTTGGAAGAAGTTTTATGTCATCTACAGTTTCTTCTTCGTTAGAAAAATCGTGGCTCATATTCTCACATTTACCCTTTACTGCGTTGTTTTACCGGCAACTGTTTTGGTTCCTGAAGTAGAAGTCCCCAAGTGGGGAGCCATCTATATTCCTTCCATTATAACAATCCTTAATGCAATTGGAACTCCAAGGTTTTCCTCTCCCCATTCCTTTTTATTGTTGCATTTGTATTCATATTTAGTACTAGCCAAAACTCCAAATTCTGCGAATTGATTTAATCATATAGTTTCTGATATAAGCACGTCACATTCTGTAGATCTTTGCACTTGCTGATTTTCTGGGTCCTGTTTGAGAATGTTATGTCTCTCCACCGAACTAAGGCAACATTTATAGGACTGCTTGAGGCAGGGAGAGTAAATGAGTGGGTTGTCACTGAAAAATTAGGTGATGCTCTTAAGACAAAGTTCACTGCCAAAACTCCTAGGAAGTCTCGGCTCAAGATAGGAGAAAGGTACATTTCAGAAGCTACTCGTCTACTAATTTATCATTAGGAAATATTAGAATTGAAGATTATGGTATTGCTTTAATAAAGATTGATACTCAAGAAACTTCTAAGAAATTTGGGGATTAGGAAGTAAAAATCATTATGTATGTGGTACAAACCACGACGAGAGAAAATTGTCTTTGTAAGATTAATTTATGTAGCTGATGAATGTCTGTTTGTGGGTGCTTATTACAGACTTCATTTACTAGAGCTTGGTATTGGAGGCTACCTATTCTTCTGCGGTTGCCAAGATTTTGCATT
Organism: Erythroxylum reticulatum; assembly: GCA_025504915.1. Taxonomy (NCBI): domain Eukaryota; kingdom Viridiplantae; phylum Streptophyta; class Magnoliopsida; order Malpighiales; family Erythroxylaceae; genus Erythroxylum; species Erythroxylum reticulatum. Next base: position 22,226,267 of record JANSVA010000218.1, read on the forward strand.
TGGAAAGAACAGCTATTTCATATTCCTCTTTCTCCAATCTTTCGCCTTCTTCATTGCAGGGATCGGCTACGTAGGCACTTTTGTTCCCAACACTTAATGAGACATGTCTTGGCTCATAATCTGTACCCTCAAGTGTTTTCCAGTCAAGAAATCGAGGTTATGATACTCGTTTCCTCTAGCTAGTACCATTTCTTTTTAGCCTTTTCACAGATTACTTAAGCAAAGGTTGACCTTTGTTTTTGTATTAAAGTTATCAATTATTGACGTGAATTGTTTGCTGCCCTTTCCTTAAAACAAGCCACACGAAAAGTGTATCAGAACTGATAAAAGTGGCCCATGGCCTTTGCCAAATCATATTTAAAGTCTGTATTTGATCCTTTCTAGATTAATGGCCTTTCAACTTTGTTTCTTCTTAATTTAAGAAATTTAAAAAAAAAAAAGGAGAATATGGGCTCCCATACCGAACTATGTGAGAAAATTATCAAATGGATTTTTTCTTCTTATATATGAGTTTAGATGAGAATTATGTGATGGGAAATTGGAGGAGATCTCATCTTGATGGTAGCAAAAGAAAACAAATTTTTTTATAATAAAGATAACCTTAATTTTATAACATGATTAGTTTGTAAATATAATATAATATAAATCATAAATTATATTTTATTATGAAACTTAAATTCTGTTTCGTGGCTCCTTTCGATTCAACTTTGCTAAATGACATTTAAAATCTATCATTGATTTTCTAAACGACATTTAAAATTTATCTTTGATTCTTTTTTATAATGGTTTTTAAACTTTTTTCTTGTTAATTTTTTTTAAACAAATGAGCATATGAATTTGGACATGGAACTATATAAAATTATCAAATGGAATTTTCCTTGTATATGAGTTTGGATGGAAATTATTTGTTGGAAAATTAGGAGGAGATCTCATCTTGCAAGTAGTGGAAGAAGACAAAAATTCTTATGATTTATTGACAATCAAAATCATTTTAATTCTATAACATGATTAATTTGTAATTATAATAAAGCACGAATTATAAACTATACTTTAATACAAAGCTTAGTTTCCTTTTTTTAAATCTCCCCTCAAATTCACAAATTATGTACAAATTGGTATAGTTATTCAAATATCTGGCCTCAAACAATACTATACCAACAAATTGAGAGGACCTTACAAGTGGTAAGGATAACCTAAGAGTGCTAACTCTCACCTAACTTACACATATTTGTAATAAGGTTAGACATTTTAGTAATATAATTCTAACTTTAATTAAATTTATTATAATTCTAATTAAATACCCATTAGATTTCCATAAGATTCAATATCTAAGGTTAGTCTTTATCTATCAAAAATCTTATAATTGACTTTAAAGTTTCTTAAATTTTACTATCAAGTCCAACTTTATAAATTACCTTTTCTGTCTTCAATAAGTCTTTATATAAGATCTATTAGGTTCTTAAAAAATTAGCAATAGATATAAATTATAATTTTAAACTGTATTTAAGATTAGATGAATTAAATTCTTTTATTTTATCTTTGATTCTATAATTAAATAATTTATATCCTTATATTAAAATTGACATGTAATACTATATTATTACCATCGAAATATTAAGAATAAACTTGGCAATGGGACAATATGGATGGGGGCCCACCAAGCCTTGAACCCACCCTAAAATTTTGTGCTTGAGTCTAATTTTGATCCAAAGCTTGATCAGACCTAAGGCTCTAGGTTTGATTGCAAGATTGATTAAATATCTTTTAAATTTTTAAAAATTAAAATGATATCATTTTATTCAAAATAACGTCATTTAACTTGAAAATTTTAGATTTTGAGCTTTAGGTCAAACCAAACAACCTAACGTAAACCTGAGCCTTCCTGGGGCTAGACTCTAATTATAAAATTAAAAAAAAAAACTCAAGCTCAATCAAATCAAATTGAGTTTTCAACTTTGAGTCAAGTTAGGATAAGCTAAACAATTTTGTGATTCTTAATTAGGAATATTAAAAGTGTTTTTGTGATTCTTAATTAGGAATATCAAAAGTGTTTTTAAATAAGCTTTCTAAGCACACTTTTCATATTATTTATTCATTTCTTCATATAATATTCTTATTAGACATAAAAAATGGAATCAATATTTACTTTATTTGAGTCCAACTAAATTAATTCTCCAATATTGATTATTGATTATTTTAATAACATTTAAAAACTATTTTCAAAGTTTATATTTCACCTTGGTCAAGGATTTTTCAAATTAATATTAATTAAGAATAGTAGAACATTCTATTCAATCATTTTAGAGTAATGAATCTTATATTAATCAATCAACTACTTCAATATAATTTAAATACTATTAAATGACTACTAATCGAGTTACTTCTAGCTATAATAGGTCATTAGTAGTATCAAAACATAATTATTCCTATATAAAATATTTTGGGTGTCTCATGAGAATGCTCATAGATACATAAATAATATTTCATATGAAATTCTAATGTCAGATCAGTTTAATGGACTTGTTTTCTAATAAGCACTGACATGTTTGTTTAAGTATCTTTATGGTCAAAATGGACTTTAAGGTTTTATTTAATCAAGGTTTACTTTAAACCTAAACATTTGAGAACGTTCAAATTGAACTGTAACATCTAATAAATGTTCTAAACATTTTAGAACATTCAAATAAAACCCTACCATATGATAAATGTTTTTAAAAAGCCCCTAACATCTGATAAATGTTCTAAATATTTTAGAACGATCAAATTAAGCCATAACATTTGATAAATGTTTTTCAAAAGCCCCTATTTTAACAAAAATCAAATTACTCCATCAAAATTTTACATCCTGAACTTTTATTTTTTTAACGTTGACCCCTATAGCAAATAAAAATTAAACATGGAATATGAGGGCCACCATAATGTTGGAGGAAATTAGGGATGCTCTAATTCACCTAAACCCCAAATCTCTAGGCACTTTTTCTCCTCCACCATAATGTTGGAGGAAATTAGGGATGCTCTAATTCACCCAATCCCCAAATCTCTAGGCACTTTTTCTCCTCTCTCTAACAAACTCTTCCTTGCAGCTCTCTTCGCATGTTCTCTCCTTGACATTTTCTCTCCTCTATTCCTGGTCAAGGTTTCTCAAATTAATACTATTGTAACATTCTCGCCAATTATTTTGAAGTAATAAATCATATAATGATCACTTGGCTATCTTAATATAATTTATTTACTGTCAATTGACTATTAATCATAAATTAATCACTTAACTATCTTAATATAATTTATATACTATCAATTGACTACTAATTGAGCTACTTCTAACTATAATAGGCCATTATAATTTATATACTAATCCTTGCTCGATCTTATCTAAAATCAACGAGTCAAGTATAAACAAACTAAATTTCCCATGGCCAGATCTAATATTAATGAACCCCAATTATTTATTTGATTTTATTTTTGTTATCTTAGACAAGATTGCACTCCATTTTAAACTCTTTGGTTTAAACTGAAACAAAAGGAGAAAAAAACTATAAACCTAAAATACTTTGAATCCATTTAAAAAAAGGCTAAACTAAAAGAAAATAGAATGTTTAAAGAGTTTATCTTAATTAGAATACTGTAGGCCAAATGAAATGAAGAAAAAGCTTTTCAAAGTTGCATGACCTGAAATGAATCAACTGCCGGCACCAACCAACTCAAAAAATATACGAATTCCTTTATGTAATGATCAAAACGGTGGCGCAGCTTACATGATTGTCAAAAACAAAAAAAGAGCACAATAGTTTTACCATCATAGTATGATCAATAACCTCAAAATTTTCAAATAATAACTCCGGGAGCTACAAAATTTAGCAAGCCTATTGCTTAAACTGTGGTTACAGCAATACTTCAATCGAACTTCAGGCAGACTAATGTATAGCTGAAACACCTTCAGCGAGAAAATATAACTTTCCTGTAGGATTATTCTGATTGAATTGAAACAAACACTTAGTTTTGTAAGCGTCAACTAATTTCTACAAGTTTATGGTATCTTTGGGATGACAACGACTCGAGTAAGTCGTAATGGCCATATCCATGAAACAACACACTAATAGGATTAACTTCACATCTCTGGTACTCTTCACCATAATTTGCTATGTTTACCAATTTTCCCGATCCAGCTATCATGAAGACCGATATCATTGTCCTGTTATAACAAGTGAAAAAGCAAATCAAACTTGGATTAACACGGTCCAACTTCAACACACATCACCTACAAAACTGGATCAATACATTTCAATGGAGAGCATTTGTCAAACAAAGAAGTTCCAAATGGAGCGCTACAAGGAAAGCAAAATAACGGCAATGTGCTATGAAAGTATCAAGAATGTTCAAACTTGAAGCAAATGAAGCCTTACATTCAAGTAAAAGATAATAATCTAGCATTCAATGTTTAAGGCATACTCTTATAGAAACCGAAAGTATTACTCCGACAAGGGTCCACTGGTATACTCACTTCAAAACATGAGAAGCCATCAACAATTCTGGCTCTCCACCCCATACATAAGGCTGTCGAATCCTCGTCACGTAAACATCAAAGTCCCCTTCTATAAACCTACGTCAATTCCTTTACGTAAGAAAACCCCAAACAATTAGACAATCAAAAAAGATGAAACTTATACTTACCATTCAGCTTCTTTCCGCCTCTTTAAGAGCTCATCCACTACCTATCATATCAAAACCAACACCAGTTACAAAATTAAATATCAAAAATATTAAAGAAAAAAAATTGAGAATTTTTTTTTTTACCAAAGCTCTTAAATCATCAGCGAGGTCTCGTTGGCGATTCTCATCAGGAGCTTCTTCGCCACTTCTCAAACAAGCCCCGTGAGCTATTGCTCTGAATAGGCACCTCCCATCCGCCAATACCCCTGTTTTTTTACCAAAACCATCACAATCTGTCCTTACAAACTGTAAAAATATCATTTATGAAATTTGATGTCCTCTGCTTTTGAAAAAAATATTGTAGTTCACTCTAATATACTACTTCAATTTTATGTAGTTCTGCAAGTACCTGTAACCTTGTAATCAGCAGAACTATTCTCACTCTTCAGATCACAACTTTTGCTTCCACACGCTTCGTTAACCTCCTTTTCGTCAACGGGGGTTTCCGAGCTCGAGTCGATCCACAAATCAATCGGCGAGAGGCAGGCGCACACTCCGAACAGTAGCCAAGTCGAGTCCCGCCCGTAAAGCCAGCGCGCAGGCCGGGCGTCCCATGCCACGTTCCACGAGCCCTCTCCTCTCGGCTCCGCCGGCCGCCGGACTTTGCTCCAGATCCGGCAACTTGAGGGTTGGATTACATGCCAGATCGATGCGGCTCCGCCGCACGTGCCGACGAGCTGGCACGCGCTGGAATGGTGGCGGTGGAGATTCGAATCGGTGAACTGTAACGGGTTGGATGATAGACGGGTTTGGTGCGCCGCCGAGAAGGCGTGGAATTGAATGAGGGAGTTAAGTATCCAAGGCTTAGGGCGTGCACAGAGTACTCCAAGCATATCAGTGGCGGTTTGCGGTAATATGCGCTGTCAGATGTTTAATCTACGCACCCATAAGTGCAACTGTTCCTGTTTTTCCTGTACAATTGCTGCCTTCCAATATATATGCGTAAATGTATTATAATATATATATATATATATTTGGTGTACTTGCGTTTGTGGTGTCCATATTGGTGTGTCCTTCTTTTGACGGCGGAGAGAGTGAGGGTTCGCGTGTGGCCTACGAACAAGTGAGACTCTTCTCTCGGGTTCCTCTTTCATTCTTTTTAGTTTTTTTCAATGTTTTAAAAATCAAATCTGTATTAAATCGAAAAATAATTAATTTAATGGTTAATAATTTAATCAAAAATTAATTATAATCGAATCAGTAATTAATAAATATATAAATTTTTATTTTATATGTTATATATAAAAAATTTTTACACATGCTATTTAATTATTTTCTAATTATAAATTTAAATTAAATCTTCAAATTTTAAAATATACAAGTTTTTTAAAATTCATTGACACAATACAAAATAAGATAATAAAACTCAATAGTCGTATTTCATCAAAAAAATTATAAAAAAATCACTAACCATAATATTCATTCAAATTAAAATTATCAAAATTAAGGAGATCATTAATTATGATATTCATTCAAGTTGAAATTATCAAAATCAAAAGATTTTAAATAGATCAGTCAATCTTTTCTTTTATCGACTCAACAATTTTTACCGGTCCGACCGTAAAATAAGCGGATCAATTACTTACAAAAAATACGAACTAAATCGGACCGTTTCATGCTCGAAGTCATCAGTTCTCCAATCCAACCGACTGACTCAGTCTAATTTTCAAATCACCGAATTTTGCTATTGGCAATTTGGCTTCGTTAATTTAATTAGATTCCACTATTTTTTTTGGAATATTTCAAAACAATTTGAAGGCGGTAAAATTGTCAATGTGAAAAAAGTTCACGTGCACCTGAAAAGTGGGAGATGGTTGAGTTTTGGCCGGAGCAATGATTCGGTAAGATAGGCTCCGATGGCGTTTGACTGCCCAACAAGTGTGATCTTCATCTAATATACTTATGTATCAAACATTAGTGTGCCCGAAATTGGTGAGTTGGATGTGATTAAAAGTTTTGTTTGCACATGCGTGTGGAATCTGGCTTTGTTCTACTAGATTTGTTGTACGAAAGCAGTGAAGAGAAAAACGGTATATTATTGTTGGAGCTAAAAGTATATGCTCTTTCCGCTTACCTGACGTGACAACCAAGTTTGTTAGCGTCTTTCAGAGCCACTTTGGTTGGATTTGGCGAATTTGTTACTGTAACTTAAAACCTGTGACGTAATTAGGTTGGTGAGTGACATCAGACAACTTGATGGGGCCGGCTACTTTCCCTTCTCCCGAACAAAAAGAACAAGAAGCTCACGTCCTCTTTTATCAAATGTCTCCGCTAGAATTTATAAACACATTCAAATATCGGATTACCAGTAAGCATAACTTTGACCCGTATCTTTGGCATTGATGACAATTTGAATCAGGAAAGTAGTTCCAAAAGACTAAATGGACTTGGAGATGTTGAACAATACATGACTATAAACAAGAAACTAGAAAAAGGAAAAAGGAGAAATCGAAAGTAAGATTCATCTCGATCAAAGGTGAGGCGTGGTGCTTTCTGGTCCATATTCGACGTGGAGCTCTCACCACTGTGCCTTGTCGTTGTGAATATTAGAAGCATATAAGAGGGCCCGGCCAACCTTGAGTTGAAAGGTCCATCTAACTTTTTAAGTACATAAAATTAGGTGCTTTTGTACATTCATTCTGCTATTGTTGTGTCTTATTGACCCAGCACAGCTCGTGCTTTTGAGTCTTTTTCTCCAGTTGTGCTCCTCGTTTCTTTCACGTATCAAAGAACCATGTTTCCTTTTCCGCCCAGAAGGAGTTGATGTATTGGCCGAACAGATTATGACAAATGTAGTATCATTTTGTTGACAGTTTTTGTTTCTCTTTGGAAACGTCTTTAGCCAGTTGTTTTTACCGAGTCAATGAAAGCTTTCGAATCGACAGTTTGAGGTTTCCTCGAGATTTCCCGTTGATTGTTCTAATAAGACCTCTGGAAAACAAATTATTCTGACATTCTTTTTCATTCGGTTGGTATTCAAAGATGAAGCCGGCCATCCCTTTTGAGTGAGTTACAAATATTTTTGCCATTGCATCCCGAACTTATAAATTTTAGTTAATACCCCTGGGACCAAGAGTAAGGCCAACAACATCAGCAAGCTGATCAATGCCACACTGGACTGCCGTCCTGGAGTTCTGGTGGAAAGCAATTTCCTTTGCATTAGCTCCTCTAACCACGAATTTTCTTCCATAATTCACTATTTGATTCACTCTCGTTCTCGGACCCACTGTCTGTACAATAATGTCACAAATGAATAAAAAGGTGCAAAAATCGAAATTCCACAAATTAATTGATAGGCCTTTTAGAAACTTTCAAATTGAATTCATTGACGAATTAGATTTAATTATATTTGTGGGATTGAATTAAATTCGATTTACATTGTTTGGAATGAATTTATAAATATTATAATTGAATTTAATTACATTGTTTAGAACATAGTAAAAATGAATTCAACTACTTTATATGACTTTTTTATCCTTAACTAAAAATAGTATGTAATCAATGTGTGTCTATTTTGTAGTAATTTGTATATTTATGATGTAGATATTGTTAGAAATTTAGACCTCCCGAACCCATATCCAATGATATTTGATAGACAAAAATATCATAAAATAACAACACAAGAGAATTTACGTGGAAACTCCCAAACCGGAGAAAACCCACAGGTACCGAGAAGAAAATCCACTATGTGAAAAAATCCTTACAATCACACAATTTTTCCTCTCACCCAATCCCCTAATACACCAACACACTCACAAAGAAATACCAAAGACAAACTCTCCAACTCTCACCTCAAAAGAGGAATTTAACTAGAGCAAATTTGTTATACAAATCTTTGACTTGGTATTTGATACATTAACTAAGGAGGTAGCAACCTCCTTATATAGGTAAGAGCCTTGTCTCAATTGTTATTTCCAACCAATATGGGACAACAAAGGAGCCAAACTCAACAATCTCCACCTTGGCGACTTTGGTTGATCTCACAATCACACTTCAGCTTAATGAAGATCTCCTGAAAATAACATAACTCTCAATGTAGAGAATTATCATGCTTTATAGCATCATGCTTCACTATAAAAGCATACCCACTCGGAATAAACCAATTCTAAGCCTTTTACTTCGGCACATGTCGAACATAACCTTGCTGAAAAAATTATGGTGCAACTCCTAGGTTTGACTTTCCTGAAGGTTCATCAGCCATTGACATAAATTCCACCACACACTTTGTATTAATGCCAAACCAATGCCCGTGTGCAAACTTGTGGACCCGTTAACAGTAACACATCCTCTATCATGACAACTTTGGGATTAGTGGCATGTCATGAGGATGTACATGCTCCCCTTTTTAGAGAGCAAGATCATCGTCAATGGAGACAATGTTAGCGACATTGACAGTCTCTCCATTAACTGACCCAGAGCCTCTTGCCGAACTCGCTTCATCTCTCGGACAATTTTTCTTCACGTGTCCAGATTGTCCACACGTCCAGCATATTACATTTTTCTTCATGGAGTTCTTCTTTCGATATCCAGCTGCCACCAGAGCTGAGTTTTCAGGAACATTTTCACCACCCAGTCTTCTCTCTTCTGAAAAGAATTTGCCGGTAACTTCAGAAAAAACTATCTTCTCCTTCTCATAAATCAAAATCGGTTTCATATGCTCATATGAAGGTGGAAGAGACTAGATGAGTCTCAAAGCTTGATCCTCATCATCTATACGAACTCCAATTGCCTCTAGTTCAGAGACGATCCCATTGAGAATACTTAAATGATATGAAATTGTAGTACCTTCCCTCATCCGCAGTGTATGAAACTCCTCCTTTAGGTATACCCGATTTGAGACGCCCTTTGTTTGATACAACTCCTCAAGTTTTTCCTCAAGCTTCTTTGCTGTAGATATTCCATGCACATTCGCAAGGACATTTTTAGCCAAACACAATCATATCCCACTTGCTGGCCTCAAATCCAAATCTTCCCTATTTTCATCACTCATAATAGATTTGTCCGTACTGATATCAGGGATTTGTCTGCCTTTCAAAGCCTTGTGTAACCCCGACTGAATCAAAATATCC
>JANSVA010000218.1:22246314-22291995 GCA_025504915.1 Erythroxylum reticulatum
TATGAGATCCTAGATTAGTTGGTTAAGTATCCTGACAAATTCAACTAACCTATTGCTACTTCCAAGAATCACTATAGCTTCAACTCTTTTAGTTCAATATCACTTCTTAACCATTCAACTACCAAATTGATTTCATTAAACTCTCTAATCTCTACTCATTTGATTCATCATGCACAACTAATTCTCATTATTTACTATAGCTGTCTTGTATATACATCCTATGCAGCATCACTAACTTATAATGATCATTTCTCTCAACTCCGATATCTAAAAATTGCATACTTTATATCATTGGAAAGATAGCAACACGATCTACAACTTCCAAGAAGATCACTTTGTCTAATTCAGGCTAGATTTATACAGTTTTTCCCATGAATTCAGAACAAAATTCCTATCCCTATGTAAAGCTTGAAAATACAATGTAAAGAATTGAAAAGTCATGAGCAAACATAATGTATATATATTTCATTAACATCATCAAATAAAATTTTTACAAGGCTATAATGGGCGTTTCAACCCACAATACATCATAAACCAAAAATACAAAGTTTACATAAACTAGAATTGCTCAAAATGCGACTAAAGCCTTGTTTTACATAATTTAACTTCAAAAACAAAATATGCAAATTAGAGTGATGCCTTGACTCTTGACTCGATCACTCGATATCTTACTCATCACCTAAAGATGGGAAGGAACGGGGGGTGGGGGGTGAGCTTGAATGCTCGTGGGTAACAAGTTTATATCGAGTAACAAGAAAAAGCCATTTAAAACATTCATGATCATATTGAAATCCATGCAACACATATTTCCCAAATTCACAACTTATGAAGTAATTTATAAACATCAAGAATAAGGAATTAATCAAACTTGTCACAAATCATATAAACATAGCTGAACAGTTTGGGTGGATCCATAAACAGAACGTACTACACATTTCCACATAACGGTCCTATGTAGTCATGAACAGAACAGACCATCGCAATCCCACTTAATAGTCTTGTGTAGCCATGAACTTAGGGGAGTCCATGAAGGAGCTCCATGCCATTAGCGGGCAGGTGGGAGAAGCCTTTAGTCAAAGTGCATTTGACTTAACTTAGGGGACCATAACAAACCCACATAATCATGCAATTCACAACTTGTCAACATGTTGCCCAAAATGACACTTTTCCGAAAACATGATTTTCATAAGCATGTAATATTTCAAACGCATTTCCATCATCATTTCAAAATTCGTCAAACAAGCTCATATATCAAACATATAACAAATTCTTTTAAATCATTCAAAAGCAATAAATGCAACATTTATGAAGCAATTGAAATCATTTAATGCTCTTAAATTTGAAAAGATAATCATGGCTCATTACTCAATTATAAACATGAAACCCACCTTAATTTCTTTTCTTGTAAACTTGCTCAAGGATGTCTCTCCTCTTTCTCTTCTTGCTCCTCTTGCCTCTTGATTGAGTGCAAGTTTATTATATAAATTGGCGACTCTTTCATGGCTTTTACTACACTTTTTGACTCTTCATTCTTGATTTTGTGCTTAAATTGACTCTTGAGTCTGTGCTTTCATTTTATGTAGTTTGATAGTAGAAATTGTCACAAATTAGTGTTAATTGCACTAATTAATTTTCTAAGAACAATTGATATTGCAAACTATCATTTTTATTGCAGGAGACTCAAGGAGAACGGAGCTAATATGCCGAAATGAAGTCAACAAAGGACAACGCTACAAGAGAAGTTCGACGTGGTGAAATAGATTTGTTGTCAAGGCGAAACACGAAGAATCCAGGCTCAACTTTTAGGAAAAGTTAACCATGGTGAAGATTAATTCTTTCACTGCGGTGAAGGATCCAGCAAAGAACAAAACCTTTTGAGAAAAGTACACCGTGGCGAACTTGCATGTCACCACGACAAACCTTCGAAAACTCAAACTATATTTGAAAAAATCACTCACTGTGTGACCCGACCCACTGACCCAACAATTAAAAACTTACCAAATTAGGTTACAGCAGACATATACATAACAGAGATGCAACACACAAACATCATCAGACACTCTTACTCTCACTCTCCACCTTTGTCCATCATTCCCATCCATTTTTCATTGTCGTCTTCATCATCCGTTGCTGCTGCCATGGGTTCCATCGGTGGGTTTCCATTTGTGAGTGCTCTCGAAGTGATGCTTGGCTAAGCACCATTTCCTCTTGAAGATGTAGCAATGGCTTGAGTTCAATGGGCTTCAAAGGGGAGTAATTTGTTCATGTTTAGCTACATTGTTATGAACTCCTTAGTTAGGATTTATGCTTTGTAGTTGGATTATCTTAATTAGCGTTTAATCAAGTGTTAAATGATGGATTGTGTTATTGAGTTTGTTGATGTAGAACTTGGAGCTTTAATATATGAAGTCTCATATATGTCTTTTTGGTGATTATGATGATTCTCTTTTATCTACCTAGTTGTGTTTGATATTGAGATAATGCTCGATCCTTATTGACCACTTGCATTAACTTACCCATTACACACACTAAGATGCATTCAACAAGGTTTTAAAAAATGGAGTTCATTGATTAAAAACTTGGACTTAAAGAGTTCTTTAGGGTTTATCCTTTGAAAACTTAGTGATTTTTGCTCACAAAAAGATTTGTTTTGAACCATGATAGCCAAAGCTCATTTTTCAAGAGGATTTTATCACATTTGATTATCGTTTAAATTTTCAATTTCTTTTCCAAAAACCCAAAAATGCCTTTTTGCATACTTTTCTTACAATTAGTCCACTTTAGCTAGATTTCTCAAATATCCAAAATCCCCTCCTAACCAATTTAGTTTGAATTTCATGATAATTAGGCTAGCTTAGTTCCATTGCACTAGGTTTTGATTAAGTGAGACGACCTAAGGTTGCACTCTATATTGCAATCCTTGGAATTAAATTTTTGATTAACCTTCCAAGGGATAAACGCCAAGACAAAGCCTCGATCAAAATGGCGCCATTTTCGGGGAACCAAGCAATTGGTTTTCTTTAGGTTAGCTGTTGTCATTTTTATTACTCATTGAGGTTAGGAACCTTTTCTTTTACATTTCTTTTACATTTCTTTTACATTTGTCAATAGTATAGGATTTTTATTTTCTTTGCATAGCATAAATTTTGAAAACACAAACAAAAGCATACTTTCACAGTTGGATTTTTCATATTTTGCATCCTTCACATTTTCGTACATACTTTTACACACCATACATTTGCATCCTTCACATTTTTCCTTTTATTTGAATTTGTGTGCTTGTGAGTCAATTTTGTTACAATTTATTTAATTTGAATTGTTTCTGTGCATGCCCAGGAGAGATAAACTTGTTCCTTTCCAAACTGAAATTGAGAGATGCTTAAGGAAGCTTAGAAAAGAGAGGAAAGAACAAGAGAGAAGTAAGGTAGTTGTGGAAGAAGAGCCTAGTCAGCCAAGTAGTGAGAGTAAGTAGATAGAAAGAGTGATCACGGTTGAGAACCCAGCTTTTATGGAAAAGGCTAACTTTCATGCTAAATAACCTAGAAATGGCGATAATAGAGGAAATGGAGAGCACGAAAGAGTAGGAGAGAACAATGGGAATCAGAGACGTAGAACTATTAGGGAAGCAATAACTTCTGATGTGACCTATGATCCATTTACTACTGCTTGCCCTAATTTTGATGTTAATTTTGAAGTGAAAGGATTACTGAGTAATTCTTTTCCTAAATTTCATGGCTTGGCAGGAGAGGATCCTTACATGCATTTGCAATCCTTATATATGATCTGCCAGAGTATGAAGCCAGTGGGAGCTTCACTAGATCAAGTTCTATGGAAGGTTTTTCATTTGTCCCTGGAAGGAAAAGCATGGGAGTGGTACATGAGTCTCCCAAGGCATGTGGCGAATGCCTACCATAGCTAGGCCAATTTGAGGAAAGCTTTCTTGGAGAAGTATTTTCCAGCTTCCAAAACTTCATCAATGAGGAAGGAGATTTATTCATCTCGGCAATACTATGATGAATCCCTGTATGATTATTAGAATCGCTTCTAAGATCTACTATCCAGATGCCCCCATCACTAAATACTTAATGAGTAGTTAGTGCAATACTTTTATGATGGGTTGAAAAGTCAAGATAAAGGAATGTTGGATGCAGCATCTAGAGGTTCTTTGATTGATCTTACAGCTTCAAAAGCATGGGATTTGATCAAGAGGATGGCTCTAAATCATCAACAATATAGTGTGAGAGATTCTAGAGGAGTACATGAGTTGGGAGCTTTAACAGCTCAATCTAAAAGAATGGAGAGTTTGGAGTCAAAAGTGGACTCTTTGGAGCATAGAGTGACATCACAGTTATCTGTCATCACTACAGAATTGAAGAACATGAATGTGCATCGCATATCATCTTCTATGGATCTTACTGCACCTAGTTGTGATACTTGTGGGTAAGTAATGCACATATCTAGTGTTTGCCCAAGTCGATATGAGGAGGTGTCCGTAGTGTACCCAGGAAGAACAAATCAGAAATGAGACCTCTATTCTAAAACTTACAATGAGGGATGGAAGGCTAACCTTAGATTTAGTTGAAGGAATGAAGAGGGCAGAGCTCCGAATAGATTTCAATAAGGAGGAGGAGCTGGTGCTTCCACTAAGTAGTTCCCCATCCAACAACAAGCTTTGATTGTCCTAGCCAAGGAGGGCACCAACCAGCTACTACAAAATTTGATGACTATCATGAAGGAAGAAAGGAGCTCGAACAATAATCAGTTTAATGCCATAGCTTCTCTTATTTAGCAAGATTATTCAAAGAATGCTACTCGGTTCAATGCCTTGGAGAAGAGAATGGAACAATGGGAGACTAAAGTCGAGAATATCAATTCTTATGTCACCCAATTGTCCAAAAACATGAGTGAGAACTAAGCAAGAAGCTGTGGCACCATTCCTTCAAATATTGTGATGAATCCAAAGAGTTTGAATGTAATTGCTCTTTGAAGTGGGAAACAAGTGAAGTTTAATTCTCAGGAAGAAGAAGAACGTGATGAGGAGATTGAGAGTGAAGAAGTATCTCTGCTAAAGGATACAATCAAGAAATCTGAAGCTTCAAGGTGGAATCTTTATTGAATGAAAAGAAGTCTACGTCCAAGAACAAAAGAGTTGCTTCAAAGATTTCCAAGAAAAAAACACCAACACATGAGCATGAAGAATCAAGCAAACATGATGGCCAAGGTAAGGAGGTAAATCTTCAAGACCTTCCTTTTCCAAATTCATATTTAATAAGCAAGCACATGACTAAAATTAAGTATGAAAAGGATATAATTAATTTGTTTGGAAAAGTCGAAGTCAGCGTCCTTTTGCTTGATTTAGTGAAAAGAGTTCCGGCCTATGCTAAGTATCTTAAGGACTTGTGCACAAACAAGAGGAAGTTTAGGCCTAATGAGAGAGTCCAAGTGAGTTCAAATGTGTCCGCCCTTTTCAAACTGCAAATACCTATCAAGTGTCAAGACCCTGGATCTTTCACTATTCCTTGCACTATAGGTAAAGTTACCATAGGGGGAGCATTGTTAGATCTAGGAGAAGCCATTAATGTTATGCCTAAGTCTGTTTATCAATCTTTGGAGTTCAAAACCTTAAGTATACATCTGTAGTTCTCTAATTAGCTGATAGATCAATTAGGCATCCTCTGGGCATTATAGAGGATATTCTGGTCTAGGTCAAGGGTTTAGTTTTTCCTGCTGATTTTTATGTGCTTGATATGTCGTCTGAAGTTGTGCGGGATACTTCTTTGATTCTTAGTCGACCCTTCTTAAGGACTGCCAATACCAGGATTAGCATGAAAGAAGGTACGATCACCATAGAGGTAGGTGACCAGTAGGTGAGTTTCAACATGTATGAAGCAATGAAACATCGTTATGAGGATTATTCTCTTTTGGGTATGAACATGATTAATTTTGCTGTAGATGATGCTTGCCATAAATGTGAATTGAAAAAGAATTCTTTTGATTCTAGATTACATTCACTTGATCTTGGAGAAAGGTTTTCTGTCCATGTTTTAGGGAAGCAGAAAGGATTGGCCACAGCTGATTACCAGGAGACGGATTCCACGTCGGAAGAAAAAGGGAGTTATCTTTTCTCTCTTAAACTTCATAAATTGATTCCTTCTGTTGGCAACCTCCTGTGCTTGAGTTGAAACCCCTACCCACTACCTTAAAGTATGCCTTTCTTGAGTCTGATGATCGATTACCCATCATAATTGCTAATACTTTGTCTCCTACTGAAGAACAGAGACTCCTTAATGTTTTGAAGGAACATAAAAGGGCTATAGGGTGGACTTTAACGGATATACCTAGAATTTGCCCAGGTATTTGCACACACAGAATTTTATTGAGTGAGGGTTCAAAATTTGTGAGGCAACCTTAAAGGAGACTAAACCCACTTATCTTAGATTTGGTTAAGAAAGAAATCACAAAATTGTTGAATGCTAGGATAATATATCCCATTTCTGATAGTGAGTGGGTTAGTTTAATACATGTAATGCCGAAAAAGAGTGGGATAATGGTGATAAAAAATGATAGGGATGAGCTTATTCCTTCTAGAGTACAGAATTGTTGGCGTGCGTGTATAG
Source organism: Erythroxylum reticulatum (assembly GCA_025504915.1). NCBI lineage: Eukaryota > Viridiplantae > Streptophyta > Magnoliopsida > Malpighiales > Erythroxylaceae > Erythroxylum > Erythroxylum reticulatum. Next base: position 22,252,932 of record JANSVA010000218.1, read on the forward strand.
ATTATAGATGATTAAATGATGCCACGAGGAAAGGCCATTTTCCCCTCCCTTTTATTGACCAAATGCTTGAAAGGCTTACGGGCAAATCATATTACTGCTTTTTAGATGGTTTCTTGGGGTACTTTCAAGTACCCATTGCACCAGAGGACCAAGATAAAACCACTTTTACATGTCCTTTTGGCACCTTTGCATATCGAAGAATGCCTTTTGGTTTATGTAACGGCCTAGGAACTTTCTCGCATTGTGTGATGGCTATTTTTAATGAATTTTTAGAAGAGTGCATGGAAGTCTTTATGGACGATTTCAGAGTCTATGGTGATTCTTTTAATGCTTGTTTATTCAGTCTTATAAATGTTTTAAAAAGATGCATTGAAAAGAATTTGATTTTGAACTTTGAAAAATGCCATTTCATGGTCAATAAAGGTATAGTGCTAGGTCATTTAATTCTAGCAAGGGGATTGAAGTTGATAAAGCTAAGATTGAGGTTATATCTTCTTTGCCTTATCCTGCCTGTGTTCGAGATATAAGATCATTTTTAGGTCATGCATGATTTTATAGGCGGTTCATAAAAGATTTCAGCAAAATTACATTACCTCTCTCCAATCTTTTACAAAAAGACGAAAAATTTGAGTTTGATGATTCTTGCAGAAATGCCTTTAACACATTGAAATCAAAACTCATTTCCCCACCTATTTTAGTTGCTCCTGATTGGAACTTACCTTTTCAGCTCTCATGTGATGCTTCTAATTGTGCTGTAGGGGTTATGTTGGGTCAACGGGAGGAGAAACTAGCAAGAGTTATTGCATATGCCTCGAAAACACTGGATCCGGCTCAAATAAACTATACAACAACTGAGAAAGAGTTGTTTACAGTAGTTTTTACTTTGAAAAAATTTAGGCAATATCTATTAAACTCACATGTAACCATTTTTACTGATCATGTAGCTATTCGATAACTCCTCAAGAAACCACAATCGAAGCTTAAACTGAGACGGTGGGCATTGCTTCTCCAAGAATTTGATATTGAGATAAAAGATCGAGCGGGAGCAGCAAACCACATAGATGACCATTTGAGCAGGCTACCAGACAATACATAAGGAGTGGACTCTTCTGAACTGACCCGAGATTCTTTTCCTGATTAAGTTTTATGTGCTTCAGTTTTTAAAGAATCTTGGTATGCATATATTATCAATTATCTCATGAATGGATTCAGTCCTCCTTTTATGTCTTAGGTGCAAGCTCAAAAGCTAAATAGTGAAGCTCGACATTACATTTGGGATGCTCCTCATCTACAGAGAATGTGCAGTCACCAGGTAATCCGAAAATGCATGCCTCATGAGGAATTTGATGCTATAATTTCAGCTTATCATTCAATGTTTAGTGGTGGGCATTTGAGTGCAAGGAGAACATCTAGGAAAATTCTAGATTCTGGTTTTTATTAGCCTACCCTTTTTAAAGATTCATTTACCTTTTGTCAGTGATGTGACAAATATCAACGTTTTGGAGGGTTAGGAAAATGGCATGAAATGCCATAGCAACTTCTATTATTTTGTGAAATCTTTGATGTTTGAAGAATTGATTTCACGGGCCCCTTTCCCCATCTTTTGGCTTTATGTATATCCTTTTAGCTGTTGACTATGTGTCCAAATGGATAGAGGCCGTTCCTACTAGAAAAAATGATGCCCAAGTCGTATCCAAATTCCTTAAGTCAAACATTTTTTTCCGATTTGGGATTCCTAAAGCTGTGGTTAGTGATAGAGGGACACATTTTTGTAATAGAGTCATTGGTAACCTATTTTCCAAATTTGGAGTCACTCACAAAGTCTCCATTACATACCATCCACAAACCAATGGTCAAGTTGAAGTTTTGAACAGAGAGGTGAAGCATATTTAGGAGAAAATGGTAAAGCCATTAAAGAAGGATTGGAGCCTTCGCCTCAAAGAAGCACTATGGGCCTATTGCACCACCTACAAATCCCCAATAGGCATGTCCCCTTACCGTTTAATATACGAAAAAGCTTGCCACTTGCTTGTAGAGTTGGAGCATAGTTCTTATTAGACATTTAAGCAATGTAACATGGACTTGGAATCTCCTAGTATGGAGAAGAAGCTGCAACTACAAGAACTAGAGGAGTTAAGGCTAGAGGCATATGAACATTCTCGCCTCTATAAAGAAAAGACAAAGTTGATGCATGATAAGATTCTTCAAAGGAAAATCTTCAAGAAAGGGGAAAAAGTCCTATTATTCAAGGCTCGCTTCACCTTTAAACATGGCAAATTCAATACTCCTTGGGATGGACTGTATTTGGTCACTAAAGTGCACAACTTTGGTATGATAGAGCTTGTACATGAAGCAACTGGCGCACAAATCAAAGTGAATGGCCACCTCTTGAAGCTATACCATGAGAACCAAAAACCACCATAAATATCAAGTTCTTTCTCTCCTTCACTTGTTTATTTACTTTAAGTTTTGGATGTACTACTTTTCTTAACAAGTCTGGGGGAGAGCCATTTTAGTAGATTGATTGCTTTATTTTTACTTTCATTAGTAGTTTCACATTTAATAATATTCCCTTTTGTCTCTTAATGCCTCTACACTCTATCTGTGATTGTGTTACTTGTTCATTGAGGAAAATTTTATGTTTAAGTGTGGGGGAGGTTTTCCACTTTGTCACTGGCCATTTACATGTTTGTGTTAGTCAACTATGCATAATGTTCACAATTTTTAAACTTGGTGACTGTGAAATTGAGTTTCTGTTGTTTTTCGTTGCGGCGTACTGTGCCTTTGCCTTGCCATATGCATGATTTTCGCCGCAGTGAACTAACTCTTTGCGAGCGGCAATGTCTGTGAACTGAAAAGTTCGCCGCAGTAAACTTTGGTTACGCCGCGGTGCCATACCCCTGCAAAAACAATTGTCTTAAAATTTTTGCCTCAATTTATCAATTCTCCCTCATTCGATTCTCGATTCTTTTCACTCTTGTTTCTCAAAGATTTTATAAGTTTCAAAGTAATTCTTGAGTTTTTGAAAATACCTTCCATTCTTTAAATGATAGTCAGTTTTGGCTAATTTTATTTTCGATGTTTTCAAAACAAGTAAGTGAAGGTGTGTTGACAAAGTGGCACTTTAAGTTTTTAAAACTTGAGATTGTTCATTGAGATATTAACCTTGTTGGAAGGATATTTGGGCTTGATTTTTTCAATTCTTGTGTGTATTTGCTTATTTCATATCTCTCTAGAACTTGTTTCAATTCTTAATCAAAGCTTGATGAACTAGAATTTTGTTAACATGATAGAGGCATTCTTTCAAAACCTTGTTGACCCAAACACAATCCCTATAAACACCTATCCCTTGCTAGCCCTTTGAGCCATAATTCATGAGAATTTGCACGCATCTTTACATAGTGTCAATAGTTTATTTTGCATTTTCTTCCAGTTATCTCCAGAAATTGGTTAAAAAAAGTAAGAGAAAAGAAAGAAAGAGAACAATTTCCAAAAGAAACAAATATCTATATTTATGTTCTCAAAAGAAATTTTCTCATAAAAAAACAAACAAAAAACTTGAGAAATAATTATGTTGTCTTTTCTGTAAATATTGTCTTATTGTTGACATCTATTTCATAATTTTGGTGTATGTACTCATACTTATTTCTTCTTTCGTCCATTCCACCCATTTCATCTAGCCTTCCGTACATTACAACCTTTAAAAGTCCTCTTGATTTTCGAGATTATAGTTCTTGAAGTGGAGAGGTAGAATTGTCACAAGCTTATGGTAGAGAATTGACTAAGGGGATTTTAGAGTGAAATTATCCCTAAACACAACTGAGATGAGAGCAAACACCGTACCTTGAGTGAAATCTCTTTTGTTCAATGTCTTAGATTAAATTCTTATGGTGTTTATTTTCTTGACATTCTTTCAGTTTTCATTGATTGATTTTTGAGAAAGTGATTTTTGCCAATTTCCTACTATTTTCTTAAGCATGGTCAGAATTTTTCTTCTTCACTTGTCTTTCTTTGACTCTTATAAACTTTGTCCAGGAGTACAAAGGTCTAAGTGTGGCGGAATTTGATTGAGCCCAAGTTTATTATATAAATTGGCGATACTTTCATGGCTTTTACTACACTTTTTGACTCTTAATTCTTGAATTTGTGCTTAAATTAACTCTTGAGTGTGTACTTTCATTTATGTAGTTTGATAGTAGAAATTGTCACATATTAGTGTTAATTGCACTAATTAATTTTCCAAGAACAAATGATACTGCAAACTACCATTTTTATTGTAGGAGACTCAAAGAGAACAGAGTCAATGTGTTGAAATGAAGTCAACAAAAGGACAGCGCTAGAAGAGAAGTTCGCCACGGAGAAATAGATTTGTTGTTGCGGCGAAACACGAAGAATCCATGCTGAACTTTCAGGAAAAGTTTGTCGTGGCAAAGGATCCAGTAAAGAATAAAACCTTTCGAGAAAAGTATGCCGCGGTGAACTTGTCTGTAGCCACAGCGAACCTTCGAAAACTCGGACTATATTTAGAAAAAACACTCACTGCATGACCCGACTCACCGACCCATCATTTAAAAACTTACTAAATTAGGTTACAACAGACATTTATGCAATAGAGACGTAACACACAAACATCATCAGACACTTTGACTCTCACTCTCGACCTTCTTCCATGATTCCCATCCATTTTTCATCGTCATCTTCATCATTCACTGCTGCTGCCATGGGTTCCATCTTTGGGTTTCCAGTTGTGAGTGCTCCCGAAGTGATGCTTGGCTAAGAACCATTTCCTTTTGAAGATGTAGCAATGAATTGAGTTCAATGGGCTTCAAAGGGGAGTAGTTTGTTCATGTTTAGCTACATTGTTATGAACTCCTTAGTTAGGATTTATGCTTTGTAGTTGGATTATCTTGATTAGATTTTAATCAAGTGTTGAACGATGGATTGTGTTATTGTGTTTGTTGATGTAGAACTTGGAGCTTTAATATATGAAGTCTCATATATGTCTTTTTGGTGATTGTGTTGACTCTCTTTTATCTACCTAGATGTGTTTGATATTGAGATAATGCTTGATCCTTATTGACCACTTTCATTAACTTACCCATTACACACACTAAGGTGCATTGAACAAGGTTTTAAGAAATGGAGTTCATTGATTAAAACCTTGGACTTAAAGAGTTCTTTAAGGTTTATCCTTTGAAAACTTAGTGATTTTTGCTCCCAAAAAGATTTGTTTTGAATCATGATAGCCAAAGCTTGTTTTTTAAGAGGATTTTATCACATTTAATTATCGTTTGAGTTTTCAATTTTTTTTCCAAAAGCCCAAAAATACATTTTTGCATACTTTTCTTACAATTAGTCCACTTTAGCTAGATTTCTCAAAGATCCAAAACCCCCTCCTATCCAATTTAGTTTGCATTTCATGATAATTAGGTTAGCTTAGTTCCATTGCACTAGGTTCCGATTAAGTGAGACGACCCAAGGTTGCACTCTATATTGCAATCCTTGGAATTAAATTTTTGATTAAGCTTCCAAGCGATAAACTCCAAGACAAAGCCTCGATCACCTCTCTTACGTCCCTTCAACATTGGAAAAATCCACATTCAATAAGAATTCAAATTGGAAAACCCAAAGAAACATATGTATAAAATTGATCCTAGAATACTTAAACCCATGCATTTTCTAAGCTCTTTGAACTAAAACCCTTCCAAAAATCGAAAAGATTCAATCATAAACTTACCTTGAATCTTTAACAAACAATTAGTTTCTTGGCTCTAATGGAAGCTTTAATCTTCCTCTTTTTTCCCTTCTTGAGCAACTTTAAAATCACTCATTAAAACTAAGAAAAATTGAAACCTAACTTAGCTTTCTCTTCTTTTCTCTCCTTCCACGACACTCTCTCTCTTTTCTCTCTTCAATTTTTGTTTTTGGTTTCTTCAAATGCAAGACAAGGCTTCTTCTTCCCCTTTTTTACCCTTAATGAGTCCAAAAAGTCCATTTTACCCTTCCTTATGAGCTTATGTTCTTTCATCCTTAAGTAATCTCCTAAAAATGCCCCTCATGCAATCTTACCACCTTAACACTTTAATTCAATTAACCTATGTCGTAAAATCTTACTAACATTAACATGCTAATTACTCCAAAATAATTAATCTATCAAGACCTCAAAATTAATTTAAATCATGCGTATTCATCAAGAAAAAACATTTGGGGGCCAACAGTAACACCCCACTATCATAAAATATATAACCGAACATCTAAAGGACATTCAAGTACATATCCTATGATAATGGTATGTTAGAGCAAACATAATCTCTTAAATGGCATCATAAAGAATATACAATACTTAAAACCTCAACACTTCATTTCATTCATTGACAAAAGCTTACATTGTAGTTATTGAAACAAATATTTACATTACTAAACATGAGAAAAGTTTACAATCCTTTATACAAAAGTTCTATCTGTCAAAGAAGCTACAAAATACAATCTATAACTCCTCTGATGTCAATTGACAAACCTTTGAGCCATATCTTAATTCAAAATGTTCCTCTAGAAAATCTTAGGAACTAGGTCTCCTGTCTTGTACCTGAAAAGTCATGTTGCAATTTTTGATGAGTTTTGCGAACTTAATGAGTGAACCATCATTGATGATCTCACTCAAGTTAAATAAACAAATATCATGCAACCAAGCAATTTCACAAACATTTTCCATCTCAATAAAACATAATGAATGACATACATTTCACATACATTCTTTCAGAATATGTATAACCCAATCAATCACATTATCATGGCATATCACTTTAACATCACAATTTCAGAAAAGATTTCATAATCATATATTTCATAATCATAAATATACTGCAGATGAATATGAGACTATAGATTCGTAATTATTTTTTGTGACCAAATGCCTTTGAGATATAGATACAGATACTGGCCCATTGGGCTCAATCAGATACAAAAATCATGGAGCAAAGCTCTACGTGCAGAATTTTAAGCTTAAAGCTCTTTTAGATTGGCTAGTCTGATCACAACGCCTTTATCTGAACATGCATTTTATGAAATGCATCAAATAACAGAATATGCCATAAATAACATTCACTTATGGTGAACAAACAGATTCTTCTATTCATTGGATCTCAGTCTGACATTCAACTTTTTTTGAGTATTCTAAAGTCATTCAGAATTCAGTTGCAAACAGATATTATTTAAATTTCAGATACAAACAGAACACTTCTAATACATTCTCGAATATCAAACTACTCGGACCATTAAAGTCCAGAATTCACATACAAATCACAAAAATTTCAATAATAGGAAGTTAAACAAAATAAATCAATCCTAGGAAGATCATCTAGGTTGACTCATAATGTACTCCAATTTATGCTATTGTCTGGATGGTTCGACAATGTCTGAATGGCGTCCGACTTGAGCTTCTAAAATCATACAATTCATACATAATTCACATTACAAAGTAAATCAATCAAATTCATATTCATTTGTACACACACACACACACACACACACACACACACACACACACACACACACATATATATGTCATGTTCAATGCATGCTCAATTGACTTTTCCCAGGTATGTAACCTTATTCAACTTTCTTAACCATTCAAACATCATATATTGTATACTACCATTTTGCAATCAGGTTTGTCCCATTAAATTTGCATGATTTACTCCAAATTGATCAATCATACTTTACACTTATCCTTAAACATTTTCATGATCAAAAAGCTTCTTATATACACACATAATTGGTACCTTACATCTGAAATTTTAGCAAGCTAAATCTATACATTCACCAAACTTTTTCCGGCAACATATACTCATACATTCACCTAATTCTCATTCATAAATACCCTATTTTCTTCAATGCTCATTCATCCATACCTTATACACATTATTCATGTCCTAAAGATCATATTTTCATTAAAAGAACTCACTTATTCCATTAACACATCAGAATTTCCAGATTTGAACTCAACACATCCAAAATAGTCCCTTCTTTAAGTTATGACTTCAATTAACTTCATAAACTTATCAAGATATCTTCTAGCCAAATTGTTTGACAAAAGCATTAATAAGACATCAATAATCATTTTTAATTTTTTATACTTTGACTAATTCGAGCTAAAGTCCCCAAAATTAGGAAATAATATAAGGTTCCTGCAGAGGGGTCTATCATAGGCAGTATTAGGAAAACAAGCATAACTCAAGATCTAGTCACTATTTAATCAAGCCACTTTCACAGAGATCAATCTAAGGCCTATATATACAACTTTCATACTTTTAGTTTCTTCAAATTAATGCCCTAAATATAGGTGAAATAGGTCGAAAGAGGAAGATGGAAATGAAACCAAAATTTCGACCTACAGCTCTAATTTTCCTGATTTTGTTTTACACTTTATACCAAAGTTAAAATAACCTCTTTATAGTTCATCAATTATACCTATAGTAGGCCTAAATCATACTCCAATTCCTCATCAATAAACTATCCTAATCTAGTTCAAAATTATTCAATTAGCAGCTCACAAATCCTAGTCTTTCATGCATAAAAAATCAAACCGGAAATCTATCTTTCATTATCATGCATATAGGTCTAATTCTTTCGCAATTTAAGAACACTCTTCTAACAATTTTCTTTGAGATAAATCCACCTTATTTATACATTAAATTCCAGTCCAATACATGCACATAATTCCCTATACTCCACTGTTTCCATATACCAAAAACAAAATAGAAAAACTTCCAAGTTCATGCAAAATTTTCCAGCACATATCTTCACCAGTATCACATGCATTTCATTCCAATTCAAGTATCATTCTTATATCATTTGACATGCCAAAAAACTTAGATTGTTACTTACCTATTAGGCTTCCCATTTAGCACAAAATTCTAGATTAAACAATCCTCCCAAGCAAGCAAAAATCAACGCAATTCCAAGGTGAAATTGAGTTATTTTTCTTACTTTTTTTTTAACAACAAGGTGAAGACAAATTTGAACAGATTTCTTGGCTATTTGGTGTAGGACTTAGGTGTGGTTTTCATGCAGAACTTTAACTAGGTTTAAGACCAAAATAAAAAGAAATTTTGGAGAAATTTTGGTGGGGAAAGGTGAGGGAATCAGCAGAAACATTGCTTCTGGAATTTGCTCTATCATCATGCTAGGTGTCAACTTCTATACTCAACATATGTCTTAAGGCATGTAATACATTTGCTAATTAATCAGCTGCCACTAATCCACACATTGCATTGCCATTTGTAACCTACTAAATCAGTCCATATGCCATTCCAATATTTTTCCAAATGTCACATAATAATTGGTCCAATTATCATTTAATTACTAGTCCATTTGTGACACATTTAACTGTACCAAATGTCACTCCATTTTAGGCTTAATCATCCTAATTTCCATATATCAAATTTTCTTACCACTTGGCATTTTTTCCTATACCAAATGTACATTTAATTCATTAATCTCTCAATCAATAACATTTAATTCCAATTTACTAATTGAAATCCAATCATACCAAAATTCGAGACATATTAATTCATAATTCACATAATGTTCATTTAACTTCTTTCATACCCCGGGAGAAGTCATTTAAGTGCATATGCTATCTTTGTAATGTGTACAAATATCAATTCGTGTATGAATGCCAATGTTATGCATGTATATACAATACTTAATCTAGGGTCCCTAAGCATTTTCTGGAAAATAGGATATCACAATTCTCCCCCTTAAGAAATTTCGTCCTTGAAATTCTTACCTGAATGGTCAAATAGGTAAGGGGTACTGATTTCTCATGTGATCCTCCATTTCCCATATGGCTTCCTCACTCGAATGATTCTTCCAAAGGACTTTCACCAATGGAATCACTCGGTTCCTCAACTGTTTATTCTAATTGCCAATTATCTTTATCGTTTCTTCAACACAACTCAGATTACTTGCAATTTCATCTTCTTGAATCGGTAACACATGAGTAGGATTAGATCAATATCTCCTAAGCATACTATTATGGAACGCATTGTGAATCTGAGACATCTCATCCGGTAAGGCTAACTTATAAGCCAATGGTCCAACTCTCTCAATGATCTCATAAGGACCAATGTATCTAAGACTTAACTTGCCCTTTTTACCGAACCTCAGCACTCCTCACCAAGGAGATACTCTCAGAAATACTTTATCTCCAACTTGATATTCTATGTGCCTCCTGTGATGATTTGTATAACTCTTCTGTCTATCTTGTGCTACTTTAATTCAACTTTGGATCAATTTCACTTTATCCATAGTATCCTGAATCAATTCTGGGCCTTTAAAAAATCTTAGACCCTCTTCATCCTATCATAAAGGTGATCAACACTTCTTGCCATATAACGCCTCATATGGTGACATACTAATGCTACTGTGATGATGATTGTTATAAGCAAATTCAATCAGAGCCACATATTGATCCTATGCTCCTTGAAACTCCATGTTGGATCCTAAAATTTTTCTAATTTACTTATTATTTGTTTATTTATTTATTTATTTATGTTTTGTTTGTTTGTTTAGTTATTTATTTTTAGAATTTAGTCATTAATTTATTAGGAATGATTAGAGATTGAAAATTTGATGGAAAGATTGGAACTTAGTTAGTATTAATGAGGTGTTAATTGGATTAAAGGAAGTGAGGGGTATAATTAGAAGAAAGGGAATAAAAGTTGTCTTAAATTAGAAGAGAGAAGAGAGAGTGTCGTGAGATCCAAAGAGAAAGAAGAAGAAAAACATGAAAAGGAGAAGAGAAGGAGAAGAAAAATCGAAAAAGCTAGGAAAGAAGGGGGAAAATCGTGGGAAGAAGAAAAAATCAAGCTTCTAAGGTAAGCTCCATGCTATTTTTTTTTCTTATTTGATTTGAAAAAGGAAGTAGAAACAAATGGGTTTTTGTGTTGGGAATGATTGGAGGAAGAAGATGATTAAGAGACCCATTTGATTTTTAGTGTTTCTACACTAGGTTTTGGTTTTTCTAACATAGATAGACCATGGGTAAGTTAATGCTAAACCCAAATTTGTAATTATTTCATTTATTGTGATTTTGAAATTTTAGGGGATTTATTGAGTTAGAATTTAATGGGAAATTGGTTTGTTTTAGGAAATCAAGAAAATCCTACTCAAGAGAAAGGGGAAGGCCAAATTGAGTTTGGATTTTCAAGGGTTATAAGGTGGGTAAAATATTTATGGTTATTGTGTAAATGGGCAATGTGCCTATATGTGTTTGTATATGCTTAAATTTCTAAATTGTGAATTTTTGTGATGTGGAAAATGCCTTATGATGTGTTTTATGTTATGTTATGCATTGAAAGATGTATGATGTTTTGATATGGTTAAATTGTGAGTATGATCATGTTATGCCATTGAATTGTGTCATGGCATTTTGCATAAAGAAAAAGTATGAGAATATGAATTTGTGATTGAATGAATTGAGCATGAGAGTTGATTGTGTTTGGGCAATAGTGGAACCGTTTCGTAGTCGCATGCATGTTGACATAAAGCCTTCTCTCGACTACCCCTTTGTGGTATACAAGATCCAAAAAGTGGATTTGTTTCATTCACGGAGTAAACTTCGGTTTCTCTGTTTTGTTCCATGAAACCCTCAAGCCAATTGTTTGTGCATTTGTATTTTGTATTAAGTTTGATGTGTATGTTGATATGTAAGTAAAGCTTGTTCAAACATTTACTTTGTTCAGAAATGAAAATGGGAATTTTGTATTAAGTTTGATGTGTATGTTGATATGTAAGTAAAGCTTGTTTAAACATTTACTTTGTTCAGAAACGAAAATGGGAATTTGAGAAGTTCTTTTTCGTATGATTATGTTATTTTAAAGGTTGAGTATGATGGATGTGGAAGTGGAATGTGTATGTGCGTATTCTTCTTTGTTGACATTGCCAATCATTGTTAGTATTAGAATAACATGTTAGAGTTGGAAAGGTTATATGTGATGATTCATTTGAGTAGAGATTAGATAATTTAATGAAACAAAGTTGGTGGTTGAATTGATATGAAGTGGTTTTGGACTAGAAGGGTTGAATTTGAGGAGATTATGAATGAAATTAATGTTAGAATGGATGTTGAAAGCATTGGAGAAGCTTTGGAGGGGTGTGGGGGTAACTAACAGACATTAGGTCCACCAAATGGACCTTCTTGGGTCAAAAGTGCCCCTAACCCAGTCTATGTCCATTAAACAGACATTAGGTCCGTTAAACAGACCTTCTCGGGTCTGGAAACCACTCTAGGCCTGTCTATGTCCATTTAACAGATATTCGCGGGATAGCTATAGTACATTGCAATTTTAACCCTTTTAGAGGCATAATCTCGCTTCAAGTCCTCATGAAAGTTATAGATCTACAAGTTCTTATTCAAATCGTCCAAAAATGACCTCAATTTGATGTCTCTAATGAAAGTTATGACAATTGTGACAAGACAGGTACAATATGATTGAGGACATAAACATGTTTGATTCTTTTAGTCGTAACTTCATCATCCAACCTCCAAATGAAGTGATTCTTAAAGAAATGGACCTATAACACACTTTTCTACCTTTCCACAAAAATTGATAGCCTTTGGTATTGAATTCAAAAAGATTGATGGAAAGGAAGTGAGGGTTCATTGAAATAACCCTATAAGCCGCTCATGCTTTTTGACTCCAGATAGTTGGGCTCCTAAAACGAGGTCCAACACCCCAATACACAAGCCCCTACAATATCCTCAATAGTTTTAATCATTCTCTCACTCTGTCCATCTGTCTATGGATGAAATACAGTACTGAACTTCCACTTCATACTTGATTTTGTATAGACACTACCCCAAAATCTCGAGGTAAATCTAGGATCCCTGTCCAATACAATGGACACCGGAACTCCATGTAATGTCACAACCTCATTCACATATCTCCAAGCTAACTAATCTAGTGAGTTATTCTCTCTCACTGGCAAGAAGTGGGTCAACTTGATCAATCTGTCAACAATAACCCAAATGGCATTATGTTGCCTTGAAGTTCTCGGCAAACCTATAACAAAATACATTGTGATTCTCTCCTATTTTCACTTCGGAAGAGGCGAGGACTGTAATATATCAACTGGAGCTTGATGCTCAGCTTTTATCTGTTGGCAAATCAAACACTTATCCACATATTCAGCCACTTGCTTTTTCATCCTTAGCCACCAAAAATGTTGTTTCAGCGTGTTATACATCTTGGTCATACCGAGGTACACACATAGGCTGCTACATGTGCTTCCTCCAGAATGTCTTTCCTCAAATCATCAACATCAGGCACACATAATCTTTGCTTTAACCACAATGTATCATCTCTCAATTCAAATTCAGAATCTAGATTTGCTTTCAACTTCTCAATTAACTTCACCAATTCTAAATTGTTGTTCTGAGCCTTTTTTATTCTTTCATGCAATATAGGTCTCAACTTTAATATAACTATAAATGCTTCATTCTGCCCTAAATTCAATTTAACATTCAGTTCTCTCAAATAAACTAGGCTCGGTAACCTCGATAATTGTACTTGAGCCACACTGCTATTGGACTTCTGCTTAATGCATCAGCTACAGCATTAGCTTTGCCAGGATGATACTTAATTGTATAATCGTAATCTTTCAACAATTCTATCCATCTCCTCTATCTCATATTCAACTCCTTCTGACTCAACAAATATTTTAAATTTTTATGATCAATAAATACCTGAAAAGTTTTACCATACAGGTAGTGTCTCCAAATATTCAAATCAAATACTACAGCAGCAAGTTTTAAATCATGTACCGGGTAATTAAACTCATGAGACCTTAATTGTTTCAATGCATATGTTATTACCTTGCCATACTGCATTACATGTGAAGCATCACTATACACAACATGTTTGAAAGGCACATTCTTCCTCAGAGGTTTTTCAAAGGGGATGAGATCAATGAAAAGCCTTGATAAACCTTCTGTAATAACCAGCTAATCCAAGGAAACTTTAAATCTCAGTCACATTTTTTGGAGCTTCCCAGTTCAATACTGCTTCTATTTTCTTCGGGCCTACCTGTATGCCTTGTCCAGACACAATATGACCCAAGAATACTACTTGATCAAGCCAAAATTCACACTTATTGAACTTGGCATACAACTATTTCTCCTTCAATATCTGTATAACCAATCTCAGATGTTCATAATGATCTTCTTTACACTTTGAATAAACCAAAATGTCATCTATAAACACAATTACAAAATGTTCTAAATAAGATTGGAATACCTTATTCATCAAGGCCATAAAAGCTGCTGGGGAATTAGTCAACCCAAATTGAGTCACCAAAAACTTGAAGTGCCCATATCTCGTTCTAAATGCACTCTTCAGTACATCAGCCTCTACTATCTTCAACTGATAGTACCCTAATATCAAGTCTAACTTTGTAGACACTGAGCTTCCTATAATTGATCAAGTAAGTCATCTATCCTCAGTAGAGGATATTTATTCTTCACCGTCACCAGATTCAACTGCCTGTAATAAAAACTTAGCATCAATGTCCCATCCTTCTTTACAAACAACACTGGAGCTCCCCAAGATGATACACTAGGTCTAATGACAAACTTATCCAACAACTATTGTAGCTGGTCCTTGAGCTCCTTCAGTTCCACAGGTGCCATCTTATATGGAGGAATCGATATAGGTGCTATAGCACCCCACTCTCATAGGACATATCCCTGAATATACCAATGGTATTCGAGAACATAATCTATAAGGTTGGCGTGCTAGACCAGTCAAACAATCAAAGCTCATTCTAAAATTTTCATAAATCACATACATATTATAGAAAACCACTGATCAAACTGGGCCCATATTTTTATTTCATAAACATCGTAATCACTATTATTATTACACTTATTGATCAATCTCATTTACAAACATTTCCAATTTGGAGAGTTATTACAAATAGAATTATTCAAATACATGTGATACAATAATTACGAAATACATTCTTTAATACGAAATAATGAAAAATCTATACAGACACAAACTAATCCTGACCTTTATCTCTTACTCAAATGCAGTGGCTAGACTCCCATTTTTCTAACGGGGTAACTCCTCTGAGCCTAAAAAGTAATGTTGCAATTTTGGTGAGTTTTACGAACTCATTGAGTTAACCATCGTCGATGGCTCCCTCATATCACATAACACATACAGTTCATGTAATCATGTAATTCACATCAATCCACTAGTAATCATTTAGCATCACATATCACTTTAATAACTTATTTCACTTTTAACATTTAGAGTAGTCAAACACTTCATTTTAATCATTCAAAACATACATATCAATTTTATATGCAATGCCTATCAGACTCACTTTCAATTGTTATTGTTGTAACTAAGTGCCTATAACTGTCCCTTATCCAATTGTGGATACTGGGCTCATTGATAATTGTCCCATATCTATGAGGGATATCAGGCTCATTATACATAGTGAGCCTTTGGCTCTTAGTCACATTATAAGCTTTAAGCTCTTTTTCACTTTCTAGGCTTTAAGCTCTTTTTCAGTGGCTACTTTGGCCACAACAGCCTTTATATTTTCATGCATTCATGTAATAAAATGCATCAACCACATAAGATCAATTAGTCACTTTATTTCACTTTACACATTCACTTTCACATGTCATCAGACTTAAGTCCGACATTCAATAATTCTGTTGAGTACACATATTTCTGTCAAATTCATATACAAGGAGCACTTCCTATATTCTCACATTTATCAAACTCCTCGGACTATTAATGTTTGGAATTGTGTCAATCACATTCACATTCAGTAGTAATTCAATACAGAAATTTAAAACAACATTCAGTAGTAATTCAATATAGAAATTTAAAATAGAATAAACAAAGAAAATGAGACCATTTAGGTCTACTCACAGTACACTCCAGATTAGCATTAGCTTCCATAATCCGGAAACGTCTAGATGCAGACGTTCTATCCTATATATCGTCATCATGCAATACATATGTTGCACACACATTAATAATTGCACAATCATATGAATACTCAATCACATACATATGTATACATGTTGTGTATAATGTGTGCTTAATGATAATCCCGAGTATATTACTTAAATTCACATCTTATGTTCATTCTCATTTCATAAATCATATACATCTAATTGAACTTAGGTTTACACTTCCTTTATACATGATCATTCTACGTTCACCATCCAATCTTTATCCTTTGTATGTTTCTAGCTTATTCTTAGGCTTACATCTCAAGAATTATTCTAATATCACAAGTCAATTTCTCATCATTTCTTTTCTAACATTTTATGCTCTCATAATACCCAATTATCATTCACATTTACTTAATACATATTACTCAACTCCTTTGAATCATAAATACAATAATATGAACATCTTCATTCCCATTATGATCATGCCTTTAGTACTTTGATATGAACAATTCATTCACTAAGTCATAACCTCCATTATCACTTCATACATATCACACATTTAGTCAGTTAATCCAACCATCATTCTAGGTTCAATTCAAGCTCCATTCAAGCCTAAATTAACTCTAATTCGCCACTGAATGTTCATTGGGCAGACCTTCTCAGGTTTTCCAGCTTTCTATCTCCGCTCATTTTCGTTTGAACAGACCTTCACGGGTCACTTACAGAAATGTGAAAATTTAACCGTCTAGACTGCAAAATAGCTCCTTAGGGGTCTTCATAAAAGTTGTAAAAATCAAAGCCCTATTTGCAAGAATTAAATGACCTCAATCCGACCTCCATAACAAAAGTTATGCCTCTTTCCCCAAAATCTATCCAATTGCATCCATATTTTCTAGATTTCTAACTCTTTACTTACTACATTCAACACCTTATGCTTGGTCTATCATTTCTAGTTTAATTGCTCATCATTTCCCCATCGTTCTTAACTCCATTACAGTTTAATATCATCCATAGAAAAATTATATTCCATGATTGACAATGAATGCTAAAAATAGAACATATACATATACACATTCATTAACTTTCTTTACATGTTAAACTTCATTTCCACTTTCATTTCACTTCCAACTATCACCTTAATTCTTCCCATTTCATGAAACCACATTACTTCCTTTCTTTAGATCTAGACTCATTTTATTTCATCTCCAAAACACACAAAGAAATCCACATTAATGCACCAACAAAACAGGACATAAAGTCCATTATCTATCAAAATTTTCTGCACTTTTTCCTACACCAACTTTAATGATCTTTCTATTTCAAACTCATTTCTACAACAACTTATGAAATATTGATCATCATAAACATGAAAACAAGGCATAAATGTGTTCATTTCTTTACCCAGGTGCCAATATATATATATAACATCATTTACTTTATTAATCTAATATTATACCATTCCATAATCTATTACCCATCAAAACACAAAAGCAAGACATGTATACGTTCATTGTTCACCCATGTTACACATATATTTTCAGCATATTTTTCATAATCATTTTATCACCAAATATCATCATATATGCTTCTATCTAGAAAACCCATAAAGAACAAAGTTTAACTTACTTGATTAAACTCCAATCTTCTTCAATCACCATGAAACCCTAGCTTTCTATGGCTTTACACGATCATCATCATCATTCAAGGTAGAAGGGTTAGGTCTTTTAGTAACAAGATGGAGAAGAAAATGAATCTTGAAGAAACAAAGTGTAAGAGTTAGACAAAAATCAACATGATGAGGGTGACAGTAAGATGGTGATGAGTGAAGAAGAGAGCAAATGAAGAAGATGAAAAGAAGAAGCATGTATCGAAAATGACAAGTGAAAGACCATAAGATGGTCTTTAATTTAGGTAAATAAAATCATGAGTGGTGAGTGGAAACTGTTGTGACACTTCTCATTTTATTATGGTCTCCAATTGGCTCTTTTAAAAAGCTGGTCCATTTGTCTCCAAATTCTAATCCAATTGTCTCCAAATTTTCAATGACACTTGTCATTAAATCTTAATGTCACCTATCAATAATTTCTACTGCCATTTATCAATTGTCTTGCCACTTGACATTTTTTTCTAGTCCAAAAAGACCCATAATTTTAGAAAATTCTCAAATTTCACCAAAAATTTTAGATCAATAATTTAATTCACCAGATCAATTTTTAAAGGCAAATATTCACTATCCTTATCATAATCACAAAAGAACAATCATTTATACCTAGAAAATGTCAAATGAGTGCATGAACAAATTGTTGTAATATGTGCAATAATCAAATTCACCTTTATGTATACTATATTATATATGAGCATGAAGTGCATTTACTAATCTCTCATTGCTATTTATCATTTACAAAAATTTAGGGCTAACCCATAGTATGGGAACGAGACGTTACGATTCTCCCCCTTTAATAAATTTCATCCTCAAATTTGTTATTTGATTGATAAAAAAGGCAGGGGTATTGTTTCCTCATATGCTCCTCCATTTCCCATTTAACTTCTTCACTAGAACGGTTCCTCTCAAGGGACAATAGCTGATGGAATCACCCGATTTTTCAGTTGCTTATTTAGATATCACACTATCTTAACTATTTTCTTAATATATTTTAGATTACTCATAATTTCACTTCTAGTATCAATAACACATACATCGGATCATAACGATATTTCCTAAACATATCCATATAACATTGTGTGAATCTGAAACATCTTTTATTAGTAATACTAACTCATAAGTCAATGGTCTTTATGGATCAATTTATGTCGGGCTTAGCTTCCCCTTTTTCCTAACCTGAGCACACCTTGCCATAGCAATACTCTAAGAAATATTTCATCTTTCACTTGATATTTCACATCTCGTTAGTAGTAATAAACTTAACTCTTATTTCTATTTCACTATATTCCATACCTTCAATGTTGATTCACCTAACTTATTTATCTTTCTGGAATCACTTAAATCCTATTACAGATTCATTTCACTTATCAATAGTATCTCGAATCAATTCGAGCCTTCAACCATTTTTAGGCCCTCTTCATTTCAATATAAGGGCGAACAACTCTTTCTATCGTATAATGCCTCACACAGTATTCTCATGATATCACTATGATAATGATTGTTATGCTTAAATTCAATTAAAACTATACATTGACCTCATGTTCCTATGAACTCCAAAATATAAGCTTTAAGCATATCTCCAACAGTCAAGACTAATGGCAACTCATACATGCAGTCACTTGCTTCTACATCCTTAGCCGTTAAGTACTATTTTGGTGTATTCCTACTAGGATTTATAGCATAGGTTACCATTTGTACTTTATCCAAAAATCTCTTTTCTTAATCATCTCCTTCAGGTACTCATACTCTTTACTTCAATAACAAGGTATCATTTTTTCCTATTCAAATTCAAAATCTAGATTCATTTTTAATTTCTTAGTAAGATTCATAAATTATGAATCCTAATTTTGGGCTTTGTTAATCCTTTCATGTGAAACTGATTTTAAATTTCAATGTAGTTAATAATACTTCATTTTGACCCAAATTCAACTCAACATTCTATGCTCTTTATTGCACTATGGTTGGTAATCTCAACATCTGAATTTATGCTATTCTGTTATTGAATTTTCTGTTCAATACACCATATTATAACACTAGCTTTACTGAGAAATACTCATTGATACATTATAAACTTCAAGTAACTCTATCCATTGTCTCAGTCTTGTATTCAATTCTTTCAAACTCAATAGTTACTTCAAAATTTAATGATTTGTATATTTATATATATCCAAAATGTTTCACTGTACAAATAATGTCTCCAAGCTCTCAAAGCAATTACTATTGCAACAAGTTCTAAATCATATTTCGAATAATTCAACTCATGAGACTTTAACTATCTCCATGCATTTGAAATCACTTTATTATGCTGCATTTGATTTTATCCTAATCTCTAATGTGAAACCTCATTATATACTACATAATCTCTAAATCCAAATGATATAATTAACATCGGCGTTGTAATCAGTTGATGTTTTAATTCCTCAAAATTATTTTTACAATCATTAGTTTATACAATTTACACGTTTTTTTCCTCATACATTTTTTTCAAAGGGCTAAGATCAGTGAAAACTCCTTAACAGTCTTTGGTAGTATCCAATATAAAGCTAATTCTAGAAAACTTTGGATCTCATATATATTCCTTGGAGTTTCTCACTTCATCATTACCTCTACTTTCTTTTTGGGTCTCTCAATATGCCATGTTCGGATACTATACGGCCTAACATTTTATTTGATCAAGCTAAGATTGACTCTTATTAAACTTGGCATATAATTGTTTCTACCTTTATATGTAAGATTTACCTAAAGTATTCAAAATATTCTTCTCAACTTTTCGAATACATTCAATATATCATCTATGATCATAGTCGCTAATTGATCCAAGCAAAATTGGGACACTTTATTCTTCAATACCATAATACTGTCAGGGGCATTTGTTAACTCAAACAGATATTGCCAAAACTCAATGTGCCCATGATTAGTTCTTATAATTCCTTAAGTAACTAATTCCTCAAATGAGGTAATATTATCTTATGTTATTTTCAGTCTCCCAATTGACTTCTTTTCTCGAATGATTTTGTCCATTCATTCGACTTCCTCTTATTCTCATTGACTCATTCTAATGCTAGACCATTCTTAATAGTTTCTCCACACATTTCAGTCTATTTACAGATCGTAATTTTCCAAACACACTCTCCAAGTCTAACTTGTACCTTTGGAATATACTAATATAGAATACCCTGTGGACCTAAGCTCCTTCATTAATAGAAATAATATCATCTCAATTTCATGAACCTAATAATGTAAGTGGGTTACCTTTCATCAACAAGCTATATGTACTCTCCGTAGCATATTCAACTTCTTATAGGACTCTAATATTCACTTCTAATTTGTTCAATAATCATTCATTTCTAAAAATGGAACATTTTACTTACATAATATAAGAAGATTTTTCTCCTCAATCATCTGTACTCTTTACATACTATTTATCAGTCAACTATATTCATCATAACCTTTCAGTCATTTTTAATACCTTAAGAAGTTCAATTCCAACTATTCATGATCTTTTAATAAGATCAATTTCTATGATATCTTACATGATTGGTATATTCCTTATAATAATACTTAATGGAACAACAAACATATTCATTTACTCTTATACTTTTGTATGTGCCACCAAGATCATTACATCTTATTTAGGGATGTATTTTTTACAAGTCACCAATTAATATCATTCACTAATGATACCTGGATTCCAATTGATTCTAAATGACATTTCTATTTTTGTGACTGCCACGATCGTGGTTGACCTTGTCATAATCATGACAGAACTAAATAATCTTAGCCACAATTGTGGGGACAATGCCACGATTGTGTTCTACTTCTTTTTCCTTCCTTTTACTCGAATTTATCACACGAAGTAACATAATTTACACCCTTAATCTATCGCCACTTGATCATTATAAATACTTTCAGGCACTACTTTGAGTCATCTAATAAGTTTAATTATGGGTTTAAGACTGATGAGCATTTAATAAGTCACATATCACTTCCTATATCCTATCCAAACATATAACATATATGTGCTAATAACATCACTTGTTAAAGTAATCACAATACCAGATATGCATTCATAATAATAAATCAACTTAACCTTGGGGGCTTTTACTTGTTCTCATTTATCTCCTTTTCCAATTATCATTTATTTCATCTTACATATGTATATTCACAATCAATTCAAAATTATAGCACATAATCATCATGAAATTCTGATCTCAATTCCACTAATACATTCATATGGTGGATCATAGCTCTTGTCACATTAATAAACAACCATTTCAATTCCAAGTTCATCTTTTTAAGGTTATAATAAAATTTTGTTTTCATTACATTTTGCTTGTATAATTTAACCCCATCATTTCTACTTATATCTCTATTTTTCTCAAACAATCCATGACAATGCATTCACATCTATATCACATTTGAGGATATACCATAGTACAATATTGATATCATATTCAATAATACATCCACCAATACAAATGCGTTGAATGTTTATCTATCATATCTAATCATATACTATTTCTCATTTCTAAATATCTATAAAATTTCATTGTCTCACATTCTAAAAAATCATCATTCTTCTCACTATTTCTATTAGCTCAAAATCTTAACAAATGTTCATGCGTATGTCTAATGTAAATACGACTCAGACTGGGGATCAGTTGTTATTGCCTACTATGACATGTCTATAATGCATGTACCTTAACACAAATTTCAAAAACGCTCATGTAATATACTAAATCTGGGCTTTGAAACCAAATTGTAGCACCCCACTCTCATAAGGCATATCCCCGAACATATTGACGGTATTCGAGAACATAATCTACAAGGGTGGCATGCTAGACTAATCAAACAATCGAAGTTCACTACAAAATTATCATAAATCACAAGCATATTACAAAAAACCACTGATCAAATTGGGCCCATATTTCTATTTCATAAACATCGTAATCACTATTATTATTACACTTATTGATCAATCTCATTTACAAACATTTCCAATTTGGAAAGTTATTACAAACATAATTATTGAAATATATCTGATACAATAATTGCGAAATACATTCTTTAATACAAAATAATGAAAAATGTATGCAGACGCGAACTGATCATAACCTCTATCTCCTACTCAAATGCAGTGGCTAGACTCCCATTTGCCTAACGGGGTAACTCCCTTGAGCATGAAAAATAATGTTGCAATTTTAGTAAGTTTTACGAACTCAATGAGTTGAACATCCTCAATGGCTCCCTCATATCACGTAACATATATAGTTCATGTAATCACTTAATTCACATCAATCCACTAGTAATCATTTAGCATCACATATCACTTTAACCACTTATTTCACTTTTCACATTTAGAGTCGTCAAACAATTCATTTTAATCATTCAAAGCATATATATCAATTTGATATGCAATGCCCATGAGACTCACTTTCAATTGTTATTATTATGATCAAGTGCTTATAACTGTCCCGTATCCATTGTGGATACCGGGCTTATTGATAACTATCCCGTATTCGTTGGAGATACCGGGCTTATTATACATAGTGAGCCTTTGGATCTTAATCACATTTCAAGCTTTAAGCTCTTTTTCACTTTCTAAGCTTTAAGCTCTTTTTCAGTGGCTACTTCAACCACAACAACCTTTATATTGTCATGTATTCATGTAATGAAATGTATCAATCACATAAGATCAATTAGTCACTTTATTTCACTTTACACATTCACTTTCACATGTCATCAGACCTAATTCCGGCATTCAACAGTTCTGTTGAGTACACATATTTCTATCAAATTCACATATAAGGAGCACCTCCTACGTTCTCACATTTATCAAACTCCTCAGACTATTGATGTTTGGAATTGTCTCAATCACATTCATATTTAGTAGTAATTCAATACAGAAATTTAAAACAGAATAGACAAAGAAAATGAGACCATTTAGGTCTACTCACAGTACACTCCAGATTAGCATTAACTTCTATGATCCGGAAATGTCTGGATGCAGAAGTTCTATCTTGTATATCAACATCATGCAATACACATATTGCACACACATTAATAATTGCACAATCTTATGAATACTCAATCAAATACATATGTATACATGTTGTGTATAATGCATGCTCAATGACAATCCCAGGTATATTACCTAAATTCACATCTTATGTCCATTCTCATTTCATAAATCATATACTTCTAATTGAACTTAGGTTTACACTTCATTTGCACACGATCATTCTAAGTTCACCATTAAATCTTTATCCATTGTATGTGTCTTGCTTATTGTTAGGCTTACATCTCAAGAACACTTGGTTATTCTAATATCATAAGTCACATTCTCGTCATTTCCTTTCTAACATTATATGCTCTCATAATAACCAATTCTTATTCAAATTTACTTAATACATATTACTCAACTCCTTTGAATCATAACTACAATCATATGAACATCTTCATTCTAATTTGATATCAACAATTCATTCATTAAGTTACAACCTCCATTATCACTTCATACTTATCACATATTTAGTCACTTAATCCAGGCATCATTATAGGTTCAATTCAAGCTCCATTCAAGCCTAAATTAAGTCCAATTGGCCAGTGAATGTCCGTTAGGCGGACTTTATGTTTGCTGGGCGGACCTTCATGCGCCATTTATATAAATGTGAAATTTTAACCATTTAGACAATAAATCATCTCCTCATACATAGTTAAATGACCTCAATCCGACCTCCACAGCAAAAGTTATGCCTCTTACCCCATAATCTATCCAATTGCATCCATATTTTCCATATTTCTAACTCTTTACTTACTATATTCAACATCTTATGCTTGGTCTATCATTTCTAGTTTAATTACTCATCATTAACCCATCATTCATAACTCCATTTCGGCTCAATATCATTCATAAACAAATTATAGTCCATAATTGACAATGAACACTAAAAATAGAACATATATATATTCATCATCAACTTTTTGCACATGTTCAACTTCATTTCCTCTTTCATTTCACTTCTAACTATCCCCTTAATTCTTTCCATTTCAAGACACCACATTACTTCCTTTATTTAGCTCTAAACTCATTTTATTTCATCTCCAAAACACCCAAAGAAATCCACATTAATACACTAAGAAAATAGAACATAAAACCCATTATCTATCAAAATTTTGTGCACTTTTTCCTACACCATCTTTAATGATCTTTCTATTTCAAACTTATTTCTACAATAACTTATGAAATATTGGTCATCATAAACAAGAAAACAAGACATCAATGTTTTCATTTCTTTACCCACATTCCAATTTTTGGAGTTATGTAACTATAGTGCCCTAGAGAGCAAACGTATTTACTTATAACTTAATTTTCTTCCATTTACTTTTGTAATGAAAATATTTATTATTAATAAAACAAAAGAGTTTGGTTTTTATGAGCATTATATATCTAGTCATAAGGTACTGATAATCTTTTAGAAATATACATATACATAGACATATATGAGAAAGAAGTATATTATAAGAATTTAAAATAATGGATTAACAGTTGAATAATCAAGTTGGTCGCTTGATTATTATTTAGACTGTAGTGTTGCGATTTATCTCTATGCAAGTAAAAGAGTTTACTTCAAAGGAATGATGAGTTTCATATTATGATAGTAGTTAACTATTGATAATGTCACTATTAAATGAATCTAGAATCTAGTATGTTTTCAAGAATAAAATGGGTCATTACTTTAATTTTAAAACATACAACTTAAGCATTTGTTTATTATGGACCACAATCTTGATGAGTGGTGAACTCATATGCTTTTCATTATAATTCTTAATATGATCGGAATGGATTTTTAGGGAGTATCAATCTAGTGTCTGCATGTCATAATTATTAATTGAAACATGTATCAAGGAACATTCACTTAGATGAGTTTATAGTGATATCATCACTTCTAGATGTTTTATAGAGATTGGTGATTAAACTGGTGCTAGTAGTTTGATGGACTAACTACCCATTAAGTCTGAACACCAAGATGAGATCTTGAGTGTTAATCACCATATAGAGTAAAATGAGAGATCTAGAGGGAAAAGCCAACATAAGGACAAAACAGTAATTTTACCCTTTATTGTGAGGATAGCTATAATATGGTTTATATTAGAGTTTGCAATTGGACATCTTATTTGAAACATGTGTTCTTATAATATTTAGTAATTCAAGAGTTCAATTAATTGTCTTTAGTGGAATGACATTTAGTTAATAAGCTGAAATTAATTCTAATGACATTAAATTAATTCCAGGCTTGTTGGAGCTTGAATTATATAAGTCCAATTAGATTCCCCATTTGGCTTCTAGGAAGGTTATCAAGTAAAGTAAGAAATATAAATAGAGGTTTTAAAGCCTATAATTGAATGTTGGGCTTAGACTAATTAATTTTTAATTACAAGCCCAAATGAACATTTAGAAATGAGATCAACTTTGGTTTAATTTGATTAATTTGATTAATTAAATTAAAATAAAGTTATTAAATATAAATGGAGAAGGAATTTCGGTTTTATTGGGCTGAATGTGCAGCTACTCATTTATCATTGATTTTCTATATTAAAGATGGTTTTAACATGCTTTATCATCTTTAAATAGAGTAATAATGTTATCGTTAAATGGTTTAATGGTTATATTTTAATGATAGCATGTAACCTTTTAGCTTTCATTGGATTAAAGAAGAAAGAGGAACATTTGTTAGACCATCTTACTTCTTTCATCATAAAACTGAAATTGATATGTCTCATTTAGGTTAATAGCGGTTAATAGCCTTTTCATATAGCCATCTGAAAGACAAATGAGAAAAGTATCATTTATTCTCTTCTTTATGATTGATTAAAGAAGCAAGTGATGCAAATCTCTTCTTTCCTTTAAGGTTAACCGAATTTGAGAAGGTGTGAGAAGGTGTTCTTGCAATGTTTTGACTCTTTTTCTCCTATCTTGGATGGTATAGCCGAAAATTGCATAAGAGGTGTCTCACTTTTGGCTTCTTTCTTCTAAGGCAAAATCTCTAAGTTTGTTGGAGCCCTTTTGCTTCCAGAATCCAATGCTTGCTCTGATACCATACATGTTGGGCCCCGTTTTCAGAGTCCAACCCTTAAACCATAAAACGTGGGCGTGGCTTAAAGTCTCATATCATTTCGATTTTTTTCAAATCAATTGATAAACGACAATCCATTCTTATAATTATTTCCTCAATCGTATTGGACCTACCAAAATTTTCCGAGAGAAACTCCACTAAACCCTTCGGGAAAAGTTTATCGCAGCGACAAATGTAACTTCGCCACAGTAACCTTGAAAGACTGACTTCACCGTGGTGACCTTGAAAGAATGATTTCCCACAGCGAACGGACGAGAACTTCTGCTGAGATCCTTTGGGGAAAAGTTTGCCGCGGCGATCTTTGTGGTATTGTCGCGGCGAAACCCCTAGAATCTCAACCCCTAAACCTAAAATTTCCAATAGTTTCTACATCACTCTTATCTTACTTTCAATTAACGTTGTCCCAAAATCGCTCTTTCTAATGCATCATCATTACATGACAATTCAATATTATCTCATCATATTCTCTAATCATTTTTTATTTAATTCATTTCTTATAACTAATTCTCATCATTCACAATTCCTATCTTTCTCCCATTACATCTCACTTATGTATCAACAATTCATGATAAAAATTCATCATCTCAACCTTATCCATACGCAAATTCATATTTCCACTCAACATCATCCATACATGATTCATAATTCATTAACATCGAAAGATAAGGGTTCTTTACAAAGCTGAAGTGACATTTCAAACCACAATACATCAATGTCTCAAATCTCCAAATACAAAAGTTACATGAACTAATAATCCTTGAAATGTGACTAAGCCTTGTATTTTACAAAACTAACTTAAATTCCAAAATATACAAATTTTGAAGTAATGTCGTTATACTCTTGATCTCTCGATCTCTTCCTCATTACCTGAAGATGGGACAGAAATGGGGGGTGAGCTTCAAGCTTGTGGGTAACAATTTTATAACCGATAATAAGCAAAACCATTTAAAAATTTCATTTACATTGTAGAATGCACATTGAATCATAAAGCACATGTTTCTCAAAATTCTCTTTTATCAAACAATTCATACGCAACATAAATCATGCAATCATCAACTTGTTCACAACTTATAAACACATAGGCACATCAAAATGGTTTGGGTGGATCCAAAAGAGAACGTACTATACATTTCCCATAAGAATCATATGTAGCCGTGAACAGAACGTACTATCGTGATCCCACTTAATGGTCTTACATAGCCGTGAACTTATGGGAGTCCATGAAGGAGCTCTATGCCACTAGCAGGCAGGCAGGAGAAGCCTTTTGTCAAAATGAACTTGACTTTAATTAGGGGACCACCACAAACTCACATAATATGTATTTCATATCTTGTAGACTTATTGCTTAAAATGACACATTTCTTTCGAAACTTGATTTCAGAACCATAACATCGTTTTAACAAATAAATATTCTTTCAAATTCATTTCCATTAACCAATAATGCAATTCATATATAAACATTTAGCACATTCTTAAAGCATTTAAAATGCAACAAATGAACATATATAAAGTAGTTAAAAATCCTTTGTTTCCGTTCTTTCAAAAGAAGCATTTATGGCTTATTATTCAATTATAAAAGTGTAACCCACCTTGAATGTCCTTGCTTATGACTTGTTCAAATGTGCCTCTCCTCTTGTTCCTCTTGCTTCTCTTGCCTCACTTGATTTCCTTAAAAAAATAATTAAACTCCATTCAATTTGGTTCAATAATCGGAAGGTTACTACCTTAACAATTTCGGACTATCCTTATGCATGAAACAAAATTCTATGCTCAACTTCACTCCAAAAATTGAAATTCTTAGAGTCTGAATTTAGACTTTATTCCTCAAACAATTTGTATCCCTATGTCTCTAGTTTACAACTAAAAAATCACTCAATTTGGACATCTATAGAAAAATTTGTCGTTAAAATATCAAAACATATTCGTGTAGGAAAAAAATGAAGTTTGTCATGGCGAACTTGTCCAGAAACACGTTTTGAGAATGTGTTTCTCTATATTTTCAACCCTTACCTCCCCACTTTCATATATAACCAATCTTATACTTAAACAATCACTTCTACTTCATTTTCAAGCCAATATCATTCACAAACCCATTCATAATCTATCTTTGATCATTAACCCTAAATGTAAAACATTAACTCTTATATTCATCAACAGCTTCCTACCCATATTCAACCTGTTTTTTTACTTCTAGCTAACCCTAACTATGCTTCATCCAACAATCAAGAAGGGTTTATGCTTATACTTACTTGATTTAGCTTCATTTTCTTTAAATGCTTCAAGATCTCCCAAAACCCTAGTTCTTATGTCTTTTCTTCCTCTCTTCTACGACACTCACCTCTCAAACAAGACAAACATTAGTTCTTCTTCTAATTTTTACTCTTAATAATCATACAATGTCCCTTTTAGCCTCCAATATAAGCCTTATATCTTTTAACCTTAAGTTTCATGCCCAATTTGCCCTTATAACAACTTACTACTTTAATCCTTAAATCAAATTAACATATTCCATAAAAACCCTACTAACCTTGACATAAATAATTAGCTCCAAAAATTAATCCATCAAATCTCATAATTCATTTAAATCATACTTAATTTACAAGAAAAATTTGAGGGGCTAACAAAGTTTTCTTCTCCTTTCCAACCAAAGGATCTTGTTAACCAAGTTGTTCAAGAAGAACACGTGGTAGATTGGATTGGTCGAGGATACAATATCGTGAAAAGGATACAATAAGGTGAAGAGGATACATCACTTAGGAGAGGATACATTGCCAAGAATAGGATAGCATAATAAGGAGTTAAAGCTGTAGCAAAGGAGTCAGCAATATTTTCCATCTTGTGATTATGCAAATATTTTTCCTAATACCGTATCATGCTATGCATGTTGATTTGGTCATATTGCTTCTGTTGCAATTTTGATTTCTAAAAAGTTTTGAAATCTATTGTTTCATCCAAATCATGCATGCTTTATTTTTCCGATCCAACACCAACATATATATATCACCATTTACTCTATTAATCCAACATTATATCATTCCATAATCTATTACCCATTAAAACACAAAAGCAAGACATGGATATGTTGATTGTTCACTCACATTACATATATATTTTCAACATCTTATTCATGATCATTTTATCACCAACTATCATTATATGTACTTCTATTTAGACAACTCATGAAGAACAAAGTTTAACTTACTTGATTAAACTCTAAGTTTCTTCAACCACCATGGAACCCTAGCTTTCCACGGCTTTACACGATCATCATCATCATTCAAGGTAGAAGGCTTAGGTCTTTTAGTAACAAGATGGAGACTAATCTTGAACAAACAATGTGAAAGAGTTGGATAAAAATCAACATGATAAGGGTGAGAGTAACATGGTCGTGAGTGAAGAAGAGAGCAAATGAAGAAGATGAAGAAAAGAAACATGTATCGAAAATGACAAGTGAAAGACCATGAGATGGTCTTTAATTTAGGTAAATAAAATCATGAGTAGTGAGTGGAAAGTGTTGTGACACTTGTCACTTGCCACTTGTCATTTTATTGTGGTCTCCAATTGGCTCTTTTAAAAAGCTAGTCCATTTATCTCCAATTTCTAATCCAATTGTCTCCAAATTTTCAATGACACTTGTCATTAAATCTTAATCTCTCTTATCAATAATTTCTACTGCCATTTGACGTGTTTTCTAGTCCAAAAATACCCATAATTTTAGAAAATTCTTAAATTTTACTAAAAATTTTAAATCAATAATTTATTTCACCATATCAATTTTTAAGGCAAAATATTCAATATCCATATCATAATCACATTAAAACAATCATTGATACCTAGAAAATGTCAAATGAGTGCATGAACAAATCGTTGTAATATGTGCAATAATCAAATTCATGTGTATTTATACTATATTATACATGAGCATAAAGTGCATTTCCCAATCTCTCATTGTTATTTCTCATTTATAGAAATCTAGGGCTCTAACCCTTAGTATGGAAAGTAGATGTTACAAGTGTGGTACCTGGAACAAGGTTAATCTTGAACTTCGTTTCTCTTTTTGAGGGTAACCCCGATAACTCATTGGAAATCACGTTCAAAAAATCCTTAACCATCGGAATTTCCTGAACTGTCTACCCAGTACGGGTGTCAGTCACGTAGGCTAAATTAGCCTCACATCCACTTCAAATCAACTTCAAGGCATTTATCAAAGAAATCAACTTGTTTGGTACTGCTTGACTAATACCTCAAAACACTACTCTCGGCTGATTAGGGGATTCAAGGACCACCTCCTTAGTATAGCAGTTCATCATGGCCTTATGAGTAGTGAGCCAATCTATGCCTAGAATAATATCTATCTCCTTCAACTGTAGTAATATCAGGTGAGCCTCTAACTACGTCTGATCGATTCGTATAATGCACTCCTTACATATTTCCCCAATTACTGTAGTACTACCTACCGGAGTACTCAATACTAAACCACATTTTAGTATCTCTCTCTCATAATGCAACCTAAATGCTAGATGCGGTGTGATGAATGAATGTGTAGATCCTGGATTTATCAATGCAAATGCTTCAAAATTAAGAAAATTCAACACACCTGCTAACATATCTGGGGAGTCCTGTGCCTTCTGTCTAGTGATGGAATATACCCTAGCTTAAGACTATGACTGGTTATTCCACACCTCAGTCCTGTCACTAGGCTCTACTGATTATGTCCTACTTCTACCTCTGCCTCTCTGTACTGATCCAATAGCTTTACTCTACTAGACCGTCATCTTAGTCACTGTTCTTCTTCTTATTCCGTACTGTAGTCCCAAAGTCTCGGGACAGTCCCTGATCTGATACTCAATAGAGCCACATTGGAAACAAGCTCCCGATATCCTCTAATACTCACTACTATGCTTCTTACCATAGTGCTCAAATTAGGCATTTCTTGTGACTACTAAGAGTGCATTAGTCCTCAACCTTTACCAATATGAAAAAACCACCTCTTGGTTGAAACCTAGATTGTTTCGATTTAGCCTGGAATCGAGATGATCTATTTTGATGTTTACTGAAGCTTCTACTAGAGTTAGCCTCAGATTCACTCTATCTCTTCACTCTAAACTCTTGTCTACACTCTCCCTGACCATCCTTCAACAACTGTTCAATTATGATCGAGGCCGCTCGGAGTTCTGTAAAGCTATCCAAATTAGAAATGGCTAGCCTCGTTTCATATTTAACCCATCTTCAAACCTTCTACACTTGTCCTCCTCAGTTGGGACTAATGCAGTTGCATACCCTATTAATTCATTAAAATTTATCTCATACTCTGCTACTGAGAGACTTCCTTGTTTTAGATCTAGAAATTCTTTCATCTTTTTGTCCATATAAATATTCGGTATGTAATTCTCTTTAAACACCTTTCATAAAATATTTCCAGGTCAAACTACAAGGTCTGATGGCATTGCTTGGTACAGTCTTCCACTACTAATATGTTGGACCTTGCAGAAGTGAGACTGTATAATGAAATGTCTACTCTGACTCACAATCCATCTGATCAAACACTCTTTCAGTTCTCTCTATCCAACTTTCAACCTCACTATTTATCATGTCTCAATACTCTTATATGTCCCTATGGATGCCAAACTATGCTCTGATACAAAAATTGTAACACGCCACTACCATAGATTATATACCTAAACATCCAGAGGATATTCAAGTACATATCCTATGACAATGGTATGTTAGAGCAAACATAATCTCTTAAATGACATCATAAAGAATATACAATACTTAAAGCCTCAACACTTCATTTCATTCATTAATAAAAGTTTACATTGTAGTCATTGAAACAAATATTTACATTACCAAACATGAGAAATTTTACAATCCTTTATACAAAAATTCTATATGTCAAAGAAACTACAAAATACAATCTATAACTCATCTGATGTCAGCTGACAGACCTTTGAGCTATATCTTAATCCAACATGTTCCTCTAGAAAATCTTGGGAACTAGGTCTCCTGTCTCATACTTGAAAAGCCACATTGCCATTTTTGATGAGTTTTGCGAACTCAATGAGTGAATCATCATTGATGATCTGGCTCAAGTCAAATACACAAGTATCACACAACCAACCAATTTCACAAACATTATTCATCTCAACAAGACATAATGAATGACACACATTTCACATACATTCTTTCAGAATATGTATAACCCAATCAATCACATTATCATGGCATATCACTTTATCATCACAATTTCATAAAAGATTTCATAATCATATATTTCATAATTATAAATATACAAATGAAGATGCATATGAGACTCTAGATTCGTTATTATTTGTTGTGACTGAGTGCCTTTTAGATGAAGATACAGATATTGGCCCATTGGGCTCAGTCAGATACAGAAATCACGAAGCAAAGCTCTACGTGCAGAATTCTAAGCGTAAAGCTCTTTCAAAATGGCTACTCTGATCAAACCGCCTTTATCTGAACATACATTTTATGAAATGCATCAAATAATAGAATATGCCATGAATAACATTCACTTATGATGAATAGACAAAATCTTATATTCATCGGACCTCAGTCCGGTATTCAACTTTCGTTGAGTATTCTAAAATCATTAAGAATTCATTTGCAAACAAATATCATTCAAATTTCAGATGCAAACAAAACACTTCTAATACATTCCCGAATATCAAACTGCTCGAACCATTAAAGTATAGAATTCGCATGTAAATCATAAAAATTTCAATAATTGGAAGTTAAACATAATAAATCAATCCTAGGAAGATCATCTAGGTTGACTCACAATATGCTCCAATTTATGCTATTGCCTGAATGGTTCGGCAATATCTGAATGGCGTCCGACTTGAGTGTCTAAAATCACACAATTCACATCACAAAGTCATTCAATCAAATACATATTCATTTATGCACATATATACACATGTCATGTTCAATGCAAGCTCAATTGACTTTTCCCAGGTATGTAACCTTATTCAACTTTCTTAACCATTGAACATCATACTTTGTATACTATCATTTTGTAATTAGGTTTGTCCGTTTAAATTAGCTTGATTTACTCCAAATTCACCAATCATACTTTACATTTATCCTTAAACATTTCCATGATCAAAAAGCTTCTTATAATACATAAACAATTGGTACCTTACATCTGAAATTTTAGCAAGCCAAATCTAAACATTCACCGAAAATTTTCTAGCAACATATACATTCACCAAATTCTCATTCATAAATACCCTATTTTCTTCAATACTCATTCATCCATACCTTATACACATTATTCATGTCCTAAAGATCATATTTTCATTAAAAGAATTCATTTATTCCTTTAACAAATCAAAATTTCCAGATTTG
Source organism: Erythroxylum reticulatum (assembly GCA_025504915.1). Classification (NCBI taxonomy): domain Eukaryota; kingdom Viridiplantae; phylum Streptophyta; class Magnoliopsida; order Malpighiales; family Erythroxylaceae; genus Erythroxylum; species Erythroxylum reticulatum. The sequence goes on from JANSVA010000218.1 coordinate 22,287,088, forward strand.
AACTCAACATATCCAAAATAGTCCCTTCTTTAAGTTATGACTTCAATTAACTAAATAAACTTATCAAGATATCTTCTAGCCAAACTATTTCCAGAAGAATTAATAAGACAACAATAATCATTTTTCATGTTTTATACTTTAACTAATTCGAGCTCTAAAGTCCCCAAAATTAGGAAATAATATAAGGTTCCTGCATAGGTGTCTGTCACAGGTAGTATTAGGAAAATAGGCATAACTCAAGATCTAGTTACTATTTAATCAAGCCACTTTCATAGAGGTCACGATGAGACCTAGATATACAACTTTAACTCTTTTAGTTTCTTCAAATTCATGCCCTAAAGATATATAAAATATGTCAAACGAGGAAGATGAAATTGAAACTAGAATTTCAACCTACAACTCTAATTTTCCAGATATTGTTTTACATTTTATACCAAAGTTAAAAATAGCCTCTTTATAGTTCATTAATTATACCTATATTAGGCCTGAATCATACTCCAACTCCTCATCAATAACCTCTCCAATTTCAGTTCAAAATTTTTCATTTAATAGCTCACAAATCCTAGTCTTTCATGCATCAAAAATCAAACTAGAAATCTATCCTTCCTTATCATGCATATAGGTCTAATTCTTTCTCAATTCATGAATACTTTTATAACAACTATATTAGGCATAAATCCACCTTCTTTATACATTAAATTCCAGCACAATACATCCACATAATGCCCTATACTCCACAGTTTCCATATACCAAAAACAAAACAGAAAAACTTCCAAGTTTATGCAACATTTTTCAGCACATATCTTTACCAATATCATATACATTTCATTCCAATTCAAGCATCATTATTATATCATTTGGCATGCCAAAAAACTCAGATTTTTATTTACCTATCATGCTTCCCATTTAACACAAAATTCCAGATTAAACAATCCTCCCATGCAAGAAAAAATCAACGCAATTCCAAGGTGAAACTGAGTTGTTTTTCTTTTTTCTTTCTAGACAGCAAGGTGAAGACAACTTTGAACAAAATTCTTGGCTATTTGGTGTAGGAATTAGGTGTAGTTTTCATGAAGAACTTTAGCTAGGGTGAAGACCAAAATATAGAAAAAATTTAAAGCAATTTTGGTTGAGAAAGGTAAGGGAATTAGTAGAAACATTGCTGTTGGAATGAATTTGCTCCATCATCATGCTAGGTGTCAACTTCTAAACTCACCATATGTATTAAGGCATGTAGTATATTTGACTAATTAATTAGACGCCACTAATCCATATATTAGGTTGCCACTTGTCCCATACTAAATCAGTCCATATGTCATTCTAATATTTGTCCACATGTCATATAATAATTGGTCCAATTGTTATTTAATTACTAGTCCATTTGTCAAACATTTAACTATGCCAAATGTCACTCAATTTTAGGCTTAATCATCCTAGTTTCCATATATAAATTTTTCTTACCACTTGGCATTTTTCTAAACCAAATGTACATTTAATTCATTAATCTCTCAAGCAATAACATTTAATTCCGATTTACTAATTGAAATCCAATCATACCAAAATTTAAGACATATTAATTCATAATTCACATGATGTTCACTTAACTTCTTTCATACCCCGGGACAAGTCAATTGAGTGCATAGGCTATCTTTGTAATGTGTACAAATATCAATTCATGTATAAATGCTAATGTTATGCAGTTATATGCAATACTTAATCTAGGGTTAATCCCTAAGCATATACCGAAAAATAGGATATCACAATTCTCCCCCTTAAAAAATTTCGTCCTCGAAATTCTTTCTTGAATGGTCAAATAGGTAAGGCTACTGAATTTTCATGTTCTTCTCCATTTCCTATTTGACTTGCTCACTCAAATGATTCTTCCAAAGGACTTTCACCAATTGAATCACTCGATTCCCTAACTGTTTATTTTGATAGCCAATTATCTTTATCGGTTCTTCAACATAACTCATATTCCTTGCAATTTCAACTTCCTAAACTAGTAACACATGAGTAAGATCAAATTGATATCTCCTAAGCATACTGACATGGAACACATTGTGAATCTGAGACATCTCATTCGGTAAGGCTAACTTATAAGCCAGTGGTATAACTCTCTTAATGATCTCATAAGGACCAATGTATTTAGGACTTAACTTACCCTTTTTACTGAACCTTAGCACTCATTGCCAAGGAGATACTCTTAGAAATACTTTATCTCCAACTTGATATTCCATGTCGCTCCTGTGCTGACTCGTATAACTCTTCTGTCTATCTTGTGCTGCTTTAATTCTACTTTGGATCAATTTCACTTTATCGACAGTATCCTGAATCAATTATGAGCCTTTAACAATTCTTAGACCCTCTTCATCCCAATATAAAGGTGATCGACACTTCTTGCCATATAATGCCTCATACAGCGCCATATCAATGCTATTGTGATACTGATTGTTATAAGAAAATTTAATTAGAGCCACATACTGATCTCATGCTCCTTGAAACTTAAATACACAGGCCCTTAACATATCCTCAATAGTTTTAATCATTCTCTCACTTTTTCTATTTGTCTATGAATGAAATGCAGTACTGAAGTTCAACTTCGTACCTAATGTTGTTTGTAGACTACACCAAAATTTCGAGCTAAATTTGGGATCCCTGTCCGATATAATGGAGACTAGAACTCTATATAACCTTATTACCTCATTCATATATCTCTAAGATAACTAATCTAGTAAGTTATTCTCACTCACTAACAAGAAGTGAGCCGACTTGGTCAATCTATCAATAATAACCTAAATAGAATCTTGTTGCCTCGGAGTCCTCGACAAACTCATAATAAAATCTATTATAATTATTTCCTATTTCCACTCCAAAATAGGCAAGGGCTGTAATATACCAACTGGAGCTTGATGCTCAGCTTTTATCTGTTAACAAGTTAAATACTTAGCCACATATTCAGCCACTTGCTTTTTCATCCCTGGCCATCAAAAATGTTGTTTAGTGTGTTATACATCTTGATCGTACCAGGATGCATAACATAGGCTGCTACATGTGCTTCCTCTAGAATCTCTTTCCTTAAATCATCAACATCGGGCACACATAATCTTTGCTTTAACCACAATTTATCATCTCTCAATTCAAATTCAGAATCCAGAATCACTTTCAACTTCTCAATTAACTTCACCAATTCTGGATCTCCATTATGAGCCTTTCTAATTCTTTCAAGCAATACAGGTCTCAACTTCAATGTAGTTATCAAAGCTTCATTCTACCCTAAATTCAATTCAACATTCAGTGCTCTAAAATTAACTAGGCTCGGTAACCTCGATAACTATACTTGAGCCACACTGCTATTGGACTTCCTGCTTAATGCATTAGCTACCACATTAGCTTTTCCAGGATGTTGCTTAATTATACAATCATAATCTTCCAACAATTCTATCCATCTCCTCTGTCTCATATTCAAATCCTTCTGAATCAACAAAGATTTTAAACTTTTATGATCAGTAAATACCTGAAAAGTTTTATCATACAGGTAGGGTCTCCAAATCTTCAATGCAAATACTACAATAGTAAGTTATAAATCATGTACCGAATAATTAAGCTCATGAGATGTAACATCCCACTACTATAGAGTATATACCCGAACATCCAAGGACATTCAAGTACATATCCTATGATAATGGTATGTTGGAGAAAAAACAAATCCAACTTACACATGGCATCAAATAACTTAATTAAAAGTCATCAAAATTTTAAACCATTCATTGCATTCATTCACAAAAGCTCATACTATATTTTACAAACTTTATACAAGTTCTAGACAAAAAATACAAAATAAAAAAGTACAACTCTTCTTATGTCGGCTGACAAACTTCTAAGCCATAACTAAGTTCAAAATGTTCCTCTAGTCTAGTTAAGGAACTATGTCTCCTGTCTAGTACCTGAAAACTCACGTTGCAATTTTTATGAGATTTGCAAACTTAATGAGCGAACTATCATTGATGATTTCACCCAGGTCAAATACATAAATTACATACGCCACAAATATTCATTCAGATCATGTATAATCCAAATACTCACATTATTATAGCATATCATGTTTTCATCACAAATTTAGAACATATTCGTAATCACAAAGATTTATACAAATGTAGATGCATATGAGACTCTAGATTCATTATTATTGTTATGGCTGAGTGCCTATCACATACATATACATATACTGGCCCTTTGGGATTAGTCAGAACAAAATCACGGAGTATAGCTCTACGTGCAGAAACAAAAATCACTGAACAAAGCTCTACGTGCAAGCGCTTTCATACTGGCTACTCCAGTCACAATGCCTTTATTTGAACATGCATTTATGAAATGCATCAAATGCAGAATATGTCATGTACAACAGTCACATATGATGCATAGTCAAAATCTTATAGTCATCGAACCTAAGTCCGGCACTCAACTTTCGTTGAGAATACAAATATCATTCAAAATTTCACAGCAATTTGAGCACTTCCAATATATTCCTAAATATTAACTCCTCGGACTTTAAGTCCAAAATTCATAAACAAATCACAGAATACAATTATCATTCAGAATCTCACAGTAATCAAAACACTTCCAATACATTCCCAAATATTAACTCGTCATATTTTAAGTCCAGAATTCATAAACAAGTCACAAAATATAATTATCATTCAAAATACCACAGCAATCAGAACACTTCCAATACATTCCCAAATATTAACTCCTCAAATTTTAAGTCTAAAATTCATAAACAAATCAAAAACAATTAAATAATTGGAAGTCAAACAAATTCAATCAATCCTAGGGTAAATCATCTAGGTTGACTCATAGTATGTTCTGATATGTTATTGGATGGATGGTCCGGCAATGTTTAGCTGACA
>JANSVA010000218.1:22292095-22310809 GCA_025504915.1 Erythroxylum reticulatum
TGAATATAGGGAGGAACTGGGCGGGGGGGGGGAGCTTCAAAGCTTATGGGTAACAAGTTTATAAAATGCATAGTTCTCAACAAATTCACAATAACACAAATCATATATGCATCAAATTTTTAACATGTCATAAGCACATAAGCACATCATAATGGTTTGGGTAGGTCTGAAACAGAGCATACTACATATTTCCACATAATGGTCCTGTGTAGCCGTGAACAGAATGTACTATCGCAATCCCACATAATGGTCTTGCATAGCTGTGAATGTACTATCGCAATCCCACACAATGGTCTTGCATAGCTGTGAACTTATGGGAGTCCATGAAGGAGCCGCATGCCACTAGTGGGTAGGCAAGAGAATCCTTTCGTCAAAGTGAACTTGATTTAACTTAGGGGATCACCACAAAGCCACATAACATGTATTTCATGACTTGCAAATCATATTGCCGAAAAAGGCACTTTTCGGAAATAGGATTTTCATAAGCATCATATATTTCGTAACCATTTCCATCTTCATCTCGTAAATCACCAATAATTCAAGTACCAAAATGTAGTAATTTATTAAATAATTTAAATAGCAATAATACAACATTTATAAATAAATGAAATCATTTTAATTTTTATTACTTTGCAAAACATAGTTATGGCTCACTAACTATATTATAAGCATATAACCCACCTTGAAATCCTTGCTTATAAACTTGCTCAAAGAGACCTCTCCCTTTTTCTCCTATTGCCTTTCCTTGATTTCATTTAACAATAATCAAGAACTCCATTCCATAGGAATTCCAATTTAGAACCTAAAGAAACATATTCAATAAAACCCATACATTTTCTAAGCTTTTTGAACCTAAAACCCTTTCAAAAATTTAGACTTTTGGGTGAATGTTTCACTAGTATTTTGATTAGTTAAATGAAGAAATTTCATGACACTTGGTTATAAAAACTTTACCCATTGTCTTAAGTCTCTAATGACACCAAAATCATTGAATTTGGTTTAGTAATCTGAAAGTTATACACCAAACATTTTTGGACTTTTCTTTTACAAAAATAATATTCTATTCTCATCTTCCATTCGAATATTCTAGTTTTAGAGACTGAATTAAATCTCTATTTCATCAGACAAATTGTATCCCTATGTCTGTAGTTTACCCTAAATAAAAAATCATTCTATTTGGATAACTACACAAAACATTATGTCGAAAATACCAAGGCATGTTCAAGCTGTGCAGAGAAAATTTCACCGCGGAGAACCAAAAAGTTGCGCATGGTGAACTTTGCTTTCCTGCAAGTTGGCCACAACGAACCAAAAAGTTGGTCGTGGTGAATTTTCACAAAAACGCGACTCTTCTCCCAAATTTTTCCAGATTCCTCATCCATAACATCTTACATCTAACACATCTTATCGAAAAATCATCCTTTCAACTTCATTTCAACTCAATATCATTCACAAACCAATTCATGATCTATCTTTGATCATTAACCGAAAAAGAGAACTTTTGCATATACAATCATCAAAAACTTCCTACACATATTCAACTTAATTATCACTAAATATGCTTCATCCAACAAATCAAGAAGTGTTAATGTTTATACTTACTTGTTGAACTTCAAAATCTTCAAACATCTCGAAACCCTAGCTTGTTTTCTTTTCTTTCTCCCCTTCTTCATGACACTCGCTCTTTTTCTCTTCAATTTTAGACAACTTTTCTTCTTACACTTATACCCTTCCTTTAAGGCCTTAATTCTTCCGAACTTAAGTGAGCTACCAAAAATGCCCTTATACAATCTTACTACCTTACCGTTTTAATTTAATTTAACTATGTCATATAATCTTACTATCATTAACATAATAATTAACGCCACAAAATAATCAAATTTAGAAAATAATCCCATAATGACCCTATAATTCATTCAAATCATGCTTAACTAGAAAAAAATCTGGGGACCAACATTTCTCACCCTCTTAAAAGAATTTAGTCGACACGCATTTTCCAAGTTCATGCAACATTTTCCAGCACATATCTTCACCAATATCACACGCATTTCATTCCAATTCAAGTATCATTATTATAACATTTGACATGACACAAAACTCAGATTGTTACTTACCTATTAGGATTCCCATTTAACACAAAATTCCAGATTAAACAATCCTCCCAAGCAAGAAAAAATCAACACAATTCCAAGGCGAAACTGAGTTATTTTTCCTTTTTTTTGTGGATAGCAAGGTGAAGACAACTTTGAATAGATTTCTTGGCTACATGGTGTGGTACTTAGGTGTGGTTTTCTTGTAAAACATTATCTAGGATTAAGAAAAAAATACAAAGAAAATTTGAAGCAATTTCAGTAAAGAAAGGTGAGGGAATCAACAGAAACACTGCTACTAGAAATTGCTCCATCATCATGCTAGTCGTCAACTTTTAAACTCACCATATGTCTTAAGGAGTGTAATACATTTGGCTAATTAATCAGCCGCCACTAATCCTTATATTAGGTTGCCATTTGTTCCCTACTAAATCAGCCTACATGTCATGATTTTTTCACATCTCACATAATAATTGGTCCAATTGTCTTTTAATTACTAACCATTTGTCTCGCATTTGACTATGCCAAAAGTGACTCAATTTTAGGCTTAATCAACATAATTTCCATCTATCAATTTTTTTCTTACCACTTGGTGTTTTTTCTAGACCAAATGTTCAATCAATAATATTTAATTCCAATTTACTAATTGCAATCCAATCATACCGAAATTCAAGACATATTATATTATAATTCACATCATATTCCTTAACTTCTTTCATACCCTAGGATAAGTCAATCGAGTGCATATGCTGTCTTCATAGTGTGTATAAATATCAATTTGTGTATGATTTCTAATGTTATGCATGTATACACAATACTTAATCTAGGGTAAAACCCTAATTATATACCGAAAAATAGGATATCATAATTCGGCCCATTAAGAAATTTCGTCCTTGAAATTCTTACCTGAATGGTCAAATAGGTTAGGGTACTAATTTCTCATATGCTTCTTTGTTTCCTATGTGACTTCCTCACTTGAACGATTCTTCCAAAGGACTTTCACCAATGGAATCACTCAGTTCCTCAATGATCTGATAGCCAAGTATCTTTATTAGTTCTTCAACATAACTCAGAATACTTGCAATTTCAACTTCCTAAACTAGTAACACATGAGTAGGATCAGATCGATATTTCCTAAGCATACTGACATGGAACACATTGTGAATCTAGGACATCTTATCCAGTAAGGCTAACTTATAAGCCAATGGTCCAACTCTCTCAACAATCTCATAAAGAACAATGTATCTATGATTTAACTTGTCCTTTTTCATAAACCTCAACACTGCTCACTAAGGTGATACTCTCAGAAATACTTTATATCCAACGTGATATTCCATGTCCCTCCTATTCTGATTCGTATAACTCTTCTGGCTATCTTATTTCACTTTAATTCTACTCTAAATCAATTTCAATTTGCCCATAGTATCCCGAATAAATTTTGGGCCTTCAACAATTCTTAGACCCTCTTCATCCCAACATAAAGTTGATCGACACTTCTTACCATATAATGCCTCGTACGATGCCATACCAATGCTACTATGATACTAATTGTTATAAGAAAATTCAATTAGAGCCATATACTGATCCTATGGTCCTTGAAACTCCAATACATAAGCCGTTAGCATATCCTCAATAGTTATAATCATTCTTTCACTCTATCCATCTATCTGTGGATGAAATACAATACTGAAGTTCAACTTCATACCTAATATTATTTTTAGACTACCCAAAAATCTTGAGGTAAATCTAGGATCCCTTTCTGATACAATGGATACTGGAACTCCATGTAACCTCACTACCTTATTCACATATCTCTGATATGTGAGCTAACTAATATAGTGAGTTATTCTCTCTCTCTATCAAGAAGTGAGCCAATTTGGTCAATCTATCAATAATGACCCAAATGGCATCATGTTACCTCGGAGTCCTCGATAAACACATAATAAAACCCTTTATGATTCTCTCCCATTTCCACTCCTAAATAAGCAAGGAATGTATCATACGAACTGGAGCCTGATGCTTAGCTTTTATTTATTGACAAGTCAAACACCTAGCCATATATTCAACACTTGCTTTTCATCCCTGGCCACCAAAAATGTTGTTTTAGCACGTTATACATCATACTCATACTAGGATGCATAGCATAGGCTGCAACTTGTGCTTCCTCCAAAATCTCTTTCCTTAAATCATCAACATCGAGCACACATAATCTTTTCTTTAACCACAATGTATCATCTCTCAATTCAAATTCAAAATCCAGATTCACTTTCAAATTCTCAATTAACTTCACCAATTCTAGATCTTTATTTTGAGCCTTTTTTATTCTTTTATGCAATATAGGTCTCAACTTCAATATGGCTATCAATGCTTCATTCTGCCCTAAATTCAATTCAACATTCACTGATTTCAAATGAAGTAGGCTCGATAACCTCAATAAGTCTACTTGAACCATACCATTATTGGACTTCCTACTTAATGCATCAGCTACCACATTAGCTTTTCCAGGAAGATATTTAATTATACAATCATAATCTTTCAACAATTCTATCCATATTCAACTCCTTTTGACTTAATAAATATTTTAAACTTTTATGATCAGTAAATACCTAAAACGTTTCACCACACAGGTAGTGTCTCCAGATCTTAAAAGCAAATACTATAGTATTAAGTTCTAAATCATGTACTAAGTAATTAAACTCACAAGACCTTAACTATCTCGATGCATAGGCTATTACCCTACCATACTACATCAGTACACATCCTAAACCCTAGTGTGAAGCATCACTGTACACAACATATCCTCCAGATCTAGATGGAATAAATAATACCAGTGCTATAGTTAACCGATGCTTTAACTCCTTAAAACTCCGCTAACAATCACCATTCCGTCTTAAAGGCACATTCTTCTTAATAAGTTTTATCAAAGGGATGAGATCAGTGAAATCCCCTCGACAAACCTTCTATAATAACCAGTTAATCTAAGGAAACTCTTAATCTTAGTCACATTTTTTTAAACTTCCCACTTCAATATATTTCTATTTTCTTCAAGTCTACCTGTATGCATTGTGCAGACAAAATACAACCTAAGAAGACTACTTGATAATGCCAAAATTCACACTTACTGAACTTGGCATACAACTGGTTCTCCCTCATTATCTATAGAACCAATCTCAGATGTTCAGAATGATCTTCTTTATAATTCTAATACACCAAAATGTCACCAGTAAACACAATCACAAAATGATCTAAATAAGGTTGAAATACCTTATTCATCAAGGACATAAAAGATGTTGGGGAATTAGTTAACCCAAATGGCATCACCAAAAACTCGAAGTTCCTATATCTCATTCTAAACGCACTCTTCAGTATATCAGCCTCTGCTATCTTCAATTGATAGTACCCTGATTTCAAGTCTAACTTTGTAAACACCCGAGCTGCCTATAATTGATCAAACAAGTCATCTATCCTTGGTAGAGGATACTTATTCTTCACTGTCACTCGATTTAACTGTCGATAATTAATACATAGCCTCAATGTCCCATCCTTCTTCTTCAAAGACAACGCTGGAGCTCCTAAAGGAGAAACACTAGGTCTGATGAAACCCTTATCCAAAAAATATTACAACTGGGCCTTGAACACCTTCGGTTCCATAGGTGCCATCCTATATGGAGGAATCAATATAGGAGTGGTACCTGGAACAAGGTGTTCAAGGCCCAGTATGGATGTTAGTCACGTAGGCTAAATAAGCCTCACATCCACTTTAGATCAACCTTAAGGCATTCATCGAGGAAATCAACCTGGCTAGCACTACTTGACTAATACCCCAAAACACTACTCTCAGCTGACTAGGGTATTCAATGATCACCTCTTTAGTATAGCAGTTCATCATGGCTATAAGAGCAGTGAGCCAATCTATTCCTAGAATAATATTTATCTCCTTCAATTGTAGTATTATCATGTCAGCCTCTAACTCTGCCTATCGATTCATATAATACAGTCTTTACATATTTTCCTAAAAGCTATAGTACTACCTACTGAAGTACTCACTACTAAACCACATTTTAGTATATATCTCTTACAATGCAATGTAGATGCCAGATGCGGTATGATGAATAAATGTGTAGATCCTGGATCTACTAATGCGAATGCTTCAAAATTAAAAGCATTCAACACACTTGCTACCACATCTGGGGAGTTATATGTCTCTTGTCTAGTGATGGCATAGACCCTAGCCTACGACTGCGGCTAGTTACTCTGTACCTCAGTCCTTCCACTAGGCTCTACTGATTGTGTCTTGCCTCTACATCTGCCTCTCTGTACTAATCCAATAGCTATACTATACTGGGCAATCGTCTCAATCACTGCTCCTCTTCTCATTTCAGATTGTGGTCCCAAAGCCTCGGGATCATCTTTGATCTGATGCACTTAATAGAGCCACATTGAAAGCAAGCTCTCTATAACCTCCAACACTTACCATCATGCTTCTTACCATAGTGTTCATAACTAGGCATCTGTTGTTACTGCCTAGAGGGCACTTGTCCTATACCTTTTCCAATCTGAACAAATCCACCTCTTCTTTGAAACCCAAATTATCTCGATCTAGTCTAGAACCGAGACGATTTGTTTTAATGTTTACTGAAGAATTTACTAGAATCAAATTTATATTCATCCTTGAACAATTGTTCAATTCTGATAGAGGCTGCTCGAAGCGTTGTAAAACTACCCAAATTAGAAATGGCTAGCCTCGTTCTGATCTCCATTTTTAACCCATCTTCAAACCTCTTACACTTATCCTCCTTCGTTGGGATTAATGCAGTTGTAAACCCCATTAATTCATTAAATTTTATCTGCTACTGAGAGACTTCCTTATTTCAGATATAGAAATTATTTCGTCTTTCTATCTAAATAAAGCTTTGGTATCTAATTCTCTTTAAACATCTTCAGAAAATCTTCCCAGGTCAAACTATAAGGTTTGGTGGCACTACCTAATATAATCTTCCACCACTGATATATTGGACCTTGCAAAAATGAGACTGCAAAATCAAATCTCTCATCTCACTCACAATCCATCTAATCAAACACTCTTGCAGTTCTCTCTAACTAACTTTCTACCTCAGCGGGGTTTGTACTTCCTTAGAAGTCTACAGCCCCCTGCTTCCGAAGCTTATCATATCTCCTTTTCCTCCTCTTTGGGATTGTCAGAGATATTTGTGTAAACTCAAGCACAGGAGACTCTTTATTGGCTCCTATAGACTCTATGTCAGTTGACTCTCTAACTTGATCTCCTATGACAAATGACCTATAACAAAAATAGTTTTGATAACTACTAGTCTCTCACTATTTATCATGTCTCAATACTCTTATATGTTCCTATGGATGTCGAACTATGCTTTGATACCAAAATTGTAACACCTGACTACCATGGAGTATATACTCGAACATAATCTCTTAATGACATCATAAAGAATATACAATACTTAAAACCTCAAAACTTCATTTCATTCATTAACAAAAGCTTACATTGTAGTCATTAAAAAAAATATTTTCATTACCAAACATGAGAAAGTTTACAATCCTTTATACAAAAGTTCTATATGTCAAAAAAACTATAAAATACAATCTATAAGTCCTCTTATGTCAGTTGACAGACCTTTGAGCCATATCTTAATCAAAAATGTTCCTCTAGAAAATCTTAGGAACTAGGACTCATGTCTCGTACCTGAAAAGCCACATTGTAATTTTTATGAGTTTTACGAACTCAATAAGTGAACCATCATTGATGATCTCAGTCAAGTCAAATACACAAATATCACATATCTAACCATTTTCACAAACATTTACCATATTAATAAGATATAATAAATGACACATATTTCACATATAATCTATTAGGACATGTATAACCCAATCAATCACATTATCTTGACATGTTACTTTATCATTACAATTTTAGAAAAAGATTTCATAATCATAAATATAGAAATGCAGATGCATATGAGACTCTAGTTTCATTATTATCTGTTGTGACTGAACACCTTTCAGATAAAAATATAGATATAGATACTGGGGCATTGAGCTCAGTCAGATATATAAATCATGGAGAAAAGCTCTACATGTAGAATTATGAGCTTAAAGCTCTTTCAAACTAGCTACACTTATCACAATGCCTTTATCTAAACATGCATTTTATGAAATGCATCAAATAGGATAATATACCATGAATAGCTTTCACTTATGATGCAGAAACAAAATCTTATATTCATTAGACCTCACTCTGACATTCAACTTTCGTTAAATATTCTAAAATCATTCATAATTCTGTAGAAATAGATATCATTCAAATTTCATATTCAATTAGAACACTACCAATACATTCCCAAATTTCAAACTCCTCGGACAATTAAAGTTTAGAATTCACATACAAATCACAAATAGTAACTAGAAGCTAAATTGAATAAATCAATCCTAGGAACATCATCTAGGATGACTTATAGTACACTCCAATTTATGCTATTGCCTAGATGGTCCAATAATGTTTGAATGGCATCCAACTTGAGCATCTAAAATCATACATATCACACGTAATTCACATTAAAAAGTCAATCAATCAAATACATATTCATTTGTGCACATATATACATATGTCATATTCAATGCATGCTCAATTGACTTTTCCTGAGCATGTAACCTTATTTAAATTTTTAACCAATCAAGATCATACTTTGTATATTACCACTTTGCAATTAGGTTTGTCCCTTTAAAAAAGATTGATTTACTCCAAATTCATCAATCTTACTTTGCACTTATCCTTAAACATTTCCATGATCAAAAAGCTTCTTATAATACCCACACAATTGGTAACTTACATCTGAAATTTTAGCAAGCTAAATCTTTACATTCGCCAAAATTTTTCCAGCAAATCGCCAAAATTTTTCCAGCAACTTATACTCATACATTCACTCAATTCTCATTCATAAATACCCTAGTTTATTCAATACTAATTCATCCATACCATATACAAAATATCCATGTCCTAAATATCATATTTTCATTGAAAGAACTCACTTATTCCTTTAAGAAATCAAAATTTCCAGATTTGACAATCCTCCTAACCAAACAAAAATCAATGCATTTCTAAGGTGAAACTGAGCCATTTTTCTTGGCTACTTAGTGTAGGACTTAGGTGTGCTTTTCATGCAAAACTTTGGCTAGGGTTAAGACCAAATTAAATTGAAAATTTGAAGCAATTTTAGTGGAGAAAGGTGAAGGAATCAACTCAAACATTGCTGCTGGAATTTGCTCCATCATCATGCTAGGTGTCAACTTATAAACTGAAACATTGCTACTGGAATTTGCTCCATCATCATACTAGGTGTCAACTTCTAAACTCACCATATGTCTTAATGCATGTAATACATTTGTCTAATTAATCAGCTGCCACTAATCCATATATTAGGTTGCCATTTGTCCCCTACTAAATCAGTTGACATGTCATTCCAAGATTTGTACACATGTTACATAATAGTTGATCCAATTGTCATTTAATTACTAGTCTATTTGTCACATATTTAATTATAACAAATGCCACTAAATTTTAGGCTTAATCATCCTAATTTCCATATATCAATTTTTTTCTTGCCACTTAGCATTTTTTTAAGACTAAATGTGCATTTAATTCATTAATCTCTCAATCAATAACATTTAATTCCAATTTACTAATTGAAATGCAATCATACCAAATTTAACACATATTAATTCATAATTCACATTATGTTCGCTTAACTTCTTTCATACCCCAAGATAAGTCAATTGAATGCATATGCTATCTTTGTAATGTGTACAAATATCAATCTGTGTATGAATGCTAATGTTATGTTTGTATATGCAATACTTAATCTATGGTTAAACCCTAAGTATATATTGGAAAGTAGGATATCACATTGGAGATGAAGATGGAAGGCTAACTTCCCGACGTTGGTTCAATGGGGATTTCGATGCCAAGTCCCGGTTAAGCATTCCTTCACAGTTTTCTTATTTCTTTCTCTCTTTAGAAATTGTTTATCTTATCCGGAGTGTTTGGATTTGGGTATCGTGAAAAGATGATTTTAATGCATTCACTGGATCATTTATTTACAAACCATTGCTAGAATTTTGGTATAATCTCTAACTGTTGTATTTCAAATTCAAATGTAGCGACCAATGATTTGTAATCATTAGGGATAACTTAACCTAGGTTAAATGATGCATCTTTTGTGATTTTTGCCTTGATTAATCAGTTTTCCTAATTCGTAATGCCACTACCTAATTGAATCTAAAGATTGTATCCTAGGTTATTTGGTGGTTCGATCGTATCTTGATTAAATACTACCTAAGGGAAAACTCAGGTTAATTATTAACCCATGATTAATGGTTTCAAAGAGAGGTTTAAGAACAAAAAATTAATGAAATATGCTTAATTATGGTATAGGCAAGGATTGAACTAAAGAACAAGGTCCTACACTGAATTCTCCACTTTTATCATTTCTTACATTTTGTCTTTAAATTGCTTTTGTTAACTAGTTTAGCTTTATTATATTTTCTTATTTTTAAAATCCAAAACCCCCTAAAACCTAAACACCAATTAATTTCATATCAACAACTTTACACACACTCTCTGAGGGATCGACCTAGACTCACCCTGCTACTTACCTTTTTATTGTAAATTTTAGAGTTCTAGGAGGTACATGGTCTAATACACGAGCATGTACTAGACATTGTATACTTTAAAATCTCCAGAATTTATAAATATACATATACTGTGAGATATAAACGGGGTCAGAAGAGGTCATGTATCTATATTTTTATTCAAAAATTCATTTTATGCTTTTTTTTTTTTTTGCATTTGTCAAACATCCCCATACTTAAGCTTTTTCTTATTCTCAAGCAAATCATAATCAAAATTATAAATCCCACAACATCTATCCTTCATTAATCTTAAATTGTCCATTCATACTATAAATTAGAATTTAGAATATCACATTAATCAAATTAACATACAATTGTAGTCATGTTATCTTAAAACTACATAATATTAATAGTAATCACATAAATAACTTCATTGAAATCAAAAGCATAAACCTTTACACCTTTACCAAGATTTCACTCAATTCACCCCACTATTTAGGGTGAAAAGTATCAAACCATCAAATCAATGCAAAGTACAACTCTTTCCATAGGCTTGCAATATTATCACATCTCCACCATTTATTTAAACTATAAGCAAAAATTAAAAGGTAGTTAAATAGTTGTAATGGGGCTTAGGTCAGGTATGATTAGGGTAATAAAAAGTGTTGATTTAAAGGGAATTTACGAAAGAAACATTACCAGAAACTTGTTACACTATACATTGGTTCATTCATTATAAAACCAATGGTACTACATTTTTCTTCTTTTCTTTTCTACGCTCATAATTTTTTAATAATATTTTTGAGCATTCATCGTGTGCCATTTTTAAAGAGAGATTGAACCCTTCAAATTTTCAAGTTTCAACATTCTAGTAATGTAAATAACCTTCAGGGTTTAACAAAACAACAGAAAAGACTGAAAGAAAAAAAGGATAAAGGTTAATATGTGGGTTTTAAATAATGAAAAAGGCTAAGGCTCAAACTTGGTTATCACTAAAGGATAAATTATAAGCAAGGTAATAATCGAAAAAAAAGGCGAAAACAAATTGATGAATCCAAATGCCTTTATCATGTCAATGCTTCTAATTTAACAAATGTGGTCTCAATATGTATAATAAAAGAAAATTCTAGAATTGTTCCATTATGCACGATAACACACATAAAAGAAACAAAAGAGATTAAATTTTTAAAATTTTCTCTCTTAGACTCAAAAGCTTGTAAAAATTATATGTTAATGTATGTAAATAGCATGCAATTTATCATTCAATTTAACTATCTAAATCATTAATAAAAATATGGCTTATAAAAGGAAATTTTATTCTAACTCTCCTCCTTTTGAATACTAATTCAAATCAATATTCAATAATGAAGTAAAGTAGTGATGGACAAATTTTAATTAAGTCAAAATATCGATCAATAAAATTTTATAATCAAAATTTTTACAGCTTTGCAAATCATTCATTGATCCAAATTAATAGCAAACACAACAGTCAAAGCAAAACTATCAAAAATTAATTACAAATACTCAAGGATCACTTACTGAATTTCTTACAAATATTCATCAAGAATTACTTACAAAAATTTCTTACTATATTACTTATAAAAGCTCCCTTTTTGTTTATTGCCTTGAAGTCCCAGCAATATCTGGAATCGGTCGCTCTATGCATTCCTCTATATCATTTAACACAAACACATATTACTATTGTGCATGATTACGAAATAATTTATGCACATTCATGTATACTAAATATGTATGATGCATGTTTATGAAAAATTTTGGGTTTCTTATTCTTAATCATTCTTAATCTTGTAACATTGTCAATCATGTGAAACCATACTCAATTGCTCAATCCAGATTTATCTCATAAACAACTTTCGGGTCAACTTTGCTCAATTATTCTAATAAGGAAAATGAGGTAATTTGATAACACTTTCTTCTAGAAAGTTTTTCTACTAAATATTAAGTTTCTAATGAAACCAAGATCATTCTATTTGGTTATATTGAAAGTTATACTCAAAAGATCTCAGACTGTACTTAAGCTTCAACAGAATACTTATCTCAACTTCCAATTAGATTCTGAAATTATTAAAGGCATAATTAGACTTCTATCTCTATTAAAATATGTAGCCTTAGGTCTATAGTCTAATTGAAATCAAGAATCACTCCATTTAGAAATCTACAGATCTAGATATAAGTAAAATACCAAAGTATGTTAGTAAAAATCATCCCAGTCATCATACTTCAGTATAGTCACATTTCCATCTTAAATTCATTAACCAATCCACTTTAGATGATTATAATTTTTGGTGGGGATGAAAAAAAATGTCTTATGAGGCCATTGGTTCAAGAATTTAGTCATTTAGATATTGTGTGAAGAAGTTATAACAAAAGATCATAGGATGTTCAGAAAACAGCCTTCTTTAAAAAAACATGGATGTCACAATCGTGCGCCTGCATAACTGCGACATTCCAAATGGTATGATCGCGACTCGCTAACCCCTTCAGCAAAGTTTCGATCATGCAGAAGTAAGATCGTAACTCACTAGCTCCATCCGTAAATTTGCAATCGTGCTTCTCCTTCATCAATGAACCAGATTTCTTCTTCTTTGATTCATTTTCCAACTTTTCTTTCATTTCCAGATTTTCACACTTCTAAATCATCTATACTACATTTCTAACTCCAATACAAACTCTAAACAAATTACATTCAAGTTTATACTTCAAAAATCACAAATCCAAAACTTCACATGTAATTTCTCTCTTTACAACATTTTTTTTCAAATCATTATTCTCTTTTCAATGTTCTTCAATCAATATATAAAACCTTTAAACCAATTCTTCCAACTTCATTTCAGCTCAAGAACACAAAACAAATAAAAAATCCAAGGTCCATATCCAATATCAAAAATCTAAATTCTCATTCATGCAACTTTCAAATTTCTGTATTTTCTATCTTCTGTCATTTTCAACACACAAGTACTTCATATTATTTCATTGTTACAACCTCACTAAAAGCTACATTCCATATCATTAGACTCATTTAAAACCATTTCTACCAATACTTAACAAATTCATACATGTATAGTGAAAACAAACTCATGCGTATTTCACACTATCAACGAAATGCTTCATACACAAATCATGCATGTATTCCTTTCTCAACCGTGAGAGATCATTAACTTATTCATAACACCAAAAACCTAAAATTTCACTTACCTTGCTTCCAAAAAAACCACCAATAGTGAGAGTGAAAACCAAGGTTCGGTGTTAAGGAAAAACCAAGCAAAACTGAAGAACAAACAATGAGCTTCATCTTTCTCAACTTGTGATATGTGCTATAATAACCCATTGACATGTGGCACCTTTGCATGTGGGCCATTTGTCATCCTCTTATAAGTGTTACATGTCATAATTTCATTTGTCTATTTTGTTACAATATCCAATTTTGTATACCATAACACCTTTCATCACATTTTAACAAGTATAACAGCTACACAACATCACATATAGCTATATTAAAATAATTCAACAATTCATTGCTATCATTTACACAATACATGTATAGTTATATAAGCAAATATACATATGACTCCACTTTCATTTTACTTTGTTATGACCGAGTACCTATTTACTATCCCATATTCGTTGTGAATACTGGGCTCATTTCATTTACTATCCCTTAACTTTTATGGATACCGGGCTTATAAATAACTAAGCAAATGGCTCTTTGTGCATATCCTAAGCTTAAAGATGTTTTACACATTGGTCACTTCGATCTCAACTCCTTTATATGATCATGCATATCAATGTAATGGAATGCATCAATTAATATAATATGCTATCGATACTTTTCATTCAATATGCTCATGTTATTTATCACATTCTTCAGATCTTAGTCTAGCATTCCACATTTAGTTGAGTACACATTTAGTATTACACGTACAATTCGAAAGCACTTCTAATTCATTCCCTAATATCGATCTCCTCAGACCAACAATGTTTGGAATTATCACAATCATATAAGTAACAATTCAATATCTAAACTTTAAACAAAAACAAATCAAACATAGTGAGAAAACATCTAGGTTAACTCACACTATACTCTAGATAAGCTATTGCTTTGATGACTAGGCAATGTCTGAATGTTGACGATAAATTTGTACTTCTTTAGTTATAAAATAAAAACATATTTTACACATTATGAAGTTAATCAATCATAAAAATATTCAATTAAGCACATGTATATGTGTCTGTTCAATGTATGCTCAATTGACTTTCCGGGTATTTATCCTTATTCACAAATCTTAACCATTCATACCTCATAGCTTGGATGTAACTAGTTTGCAATTAGGTTTTTATCTTAAGTAAACTTGATTATTCTAAATTCATCAACCATACATTCACCAACCCTTTTATAGCATTATATATGTTCACATAATTTCCTAGCTCTCATTCATTCATTCCTAATACACTACTCATATCTTTTGGATCACATTTGTATTCATAAGAACATCTTTATTCCTTCAATAACTCATAATTTGTTGATTTAGATACATTGATATCAAAATAATCCAAGTTATAACATCAATTAACAACCTAAACTTATCAAACCCTAAACCAATTGATCAATAAAATATTTAAGTTCATTTCAAGCCTCAATCAAGTCCAAATGCACTAAAGTGACCTATCTGTAGTTAGTTCAACAGTCACATAAAGCAGAATTTTTTTTCACTTCAAAGCATTGCCCACGATCATAGGAAGGACCTAATGCAGGTTACACGATCGTGGGATGAGTGAACTGAAGGTTCACCATCCATTTCCTTTAATTTTTTTCTATATTATAACACCTTTATACCAAATTCAAAACATCTTCATAATAGTCCGTTAATTATACCTCAATTATACTTTAATTATACTCCAATTCCTTATTAATTTCATGTCCAATTCCAACTCAAAATTATTCAATTGGCAACTCATAAATTATTGTCTTTCTTGCATTAAAATAAAACAGAAACTATTATTTGCTATCATGCTTGTAGGCCTAGTTATTTCCCATTTCAAGAACACTATACTTCAAATCATAAATTCACCTTAAATATAGTTCAAATCCTAATCTAATTCATCCATATAATAACCTATAACCTATGATTTTTATACATCGAAAACAAAGAATAGAAGTATTTAAGTTTATCCATCATATTCTAGCATACTTCATCAATAACATCATATACAATCCATCCCAATTCAATCATCATAATCTTTCTATTAAAATATACCATAAAGATCAATACTTTAATTACTTGTTTAGCTCAAGTTCCACCTCAATCATCAATTAACCTAGCCCTCCATGTATGCAAGATCATTATAAATTCAAAGTGGAAATAGATTGGTTTTTGGAAAAGATAAAAGACCATAACAAGAACAATAATGTTCTAGTTCTTTACGTAACTTTATGAAGGGTAAAAGTATGGATTTCGTATGGAAATTTAGCAAGACTTAAACCTAAATAAAGAGATGTGATATAGAAGCAAGTTTTAGGGGAGAGAAAAGAAGAATATGGTGAATGTTCCAACACTTTCTACATTATCTTAACTCAACTTGGTGCAAGGTGTCACCATGTTTCAATGACATATGTCACTACGCTTGCATTCCATCTATCCTCTGCATAAGCTTCCAAATGTCACAATTATGCTAGGCCATTTGTGACTTAATCATTGCTCCCATTTTTCAATTAATTACCTATGCCAATTGTCACTACATTTTCCATACCAAATGTCACTCCTTTTCATAGGCTTAGTCATCCTAATTTTCCATGTGTCAACTTATCTTACCACTTGAATTTTTTCCTAAGCTAAATGTACACTTTAATTCATCAATTTTCCAATTGTAACAATTAATTCCAAATTTACTAACTATAATCCACCAAACCATAATTCAAGACATTGACAATACATAATTCACATGATGATCATTTTAAACCTTTTATACCCCGGAACATGTCAATTGAGTGCACATACAATTTTGGAAATATTTCCTAAATCATAAATCATGTGTATATGTAAATATTATGTATATGAATGAAATGCATTTCATAAATTTTAAATGATATTACTCATATGCAATAGTCTAGGGTTCTAACCCTTAGTATGGAAATAGGCTATTACACCCGAGTCATAGTTAAGTATATTTTCTTTTTGTTTAGTACTGAATCTCTATTTAAAGATTGTTACCATTGTTCAATGTTGAATGATTTATGTATTGTACAGATGATCATAATGTGTTCAATGAATTGTTTTATTACGAACCTGTTTCTAGAATCTTCATTAGTAATTGTTTTTTTATAGATTCGGTTTTAGCAACTACTGACAGCGCGTCATAACACTAGTCAAAATAAAAACTAGACTACTATTAAAGCAGTAGCGAGTCTAGGTCGATCCAACATAGAGTGTGCCTAAGGTTGTTGAAATTAAATTAAGTGTTTATGTTTAGGGGATTTTGGTTTTAGAAATAAAAAACTAGACTAATAAAAACAAATTAAAGAAACAATGCGAAAATGATAAAAGTGGAAAATTTGGTAGGGATCTGGTTCTTTGGTTCAATCTCAACCTACACCCTAATTAAACATATCTCATTTATTTGTTGTTCTCAAACTCTCCTATCAACTATTAATCGTGGGTTAATAATTAACCTGACTTTTCCCTTAGGTAGTTATCAAGATATGATTGTTAATTAAACCTAACTATTGATTAACCTAGGATACGATCTCTAGATTTAATAAGGTAGTAGCATTAAAAATTAGAAAAACCAATTAATCAAGGAAATAACCACATATGAAGTGTCATTTAACCTAGATTATGTTATCTCTAATGATTACAAATCATTAGTTGTTACACATGAATATATCGAAATTCTAGAAATGGGTTTACAAATAAACGACTAAATGAACGAATTAAAATCATCTTTTACAATACCCAATGGGTTCATAATTAAATAACCAAACAATAACGAGAATATGATTATCCATACACAAAACCTAAATCAATTATCATAGAATAACACAATCAAATTCTAATTAGCAAAAGAATAACAAAATAGCAAAGTACACTTAACTTGAGACATCGATGTCACCTCTAAATTGGTGTTGGGATGTGGTCTCCCATGATTGAGAGCTTTACCCCTTATCCTTATTAAAATTACGAGCTTCCAAAAATATTTGCTTCAGCCCCAAGAAAGAACCCCCAAAAAAGACCACCCACGGCTTGCTACTATACCGCCCTTCTACTATCGCATACTAACGCTACTGTTTTCTATTTACCCCCTTTATTTTTGGTCTACCTCTACTATTCATCCTTTAAAATACCGTTGATGTCCCTTTTTTTGTTGGCCAAACGTGTACAAATGGAAACTTGGTCTGCATTCACTTTAGCATAGACTACATTTTGGTGCGCTTTCTCCCTATCTGTTAACTGCATTTTCTCTTTGTTACCTATCCTTGTGTTGCTGTTTTGCTCCATTTGCTTCCACCTGATGTACATCATTTTAGTGTGCCTTTACTCCCCATCTACTATAGCATTTTTGCCCAATGTGTGTGTAAATGAAGCACTCACGTTGCTTGCATGTTGGCCCAACTATGTTTTCTTCTTCTATTGGTGTTTGTTCTCACTGTACTGTCATTTCATATTTTTGCTTCCAACCTTTAATTTCACGTTTGGCCATGCAAAATTATTTAATTTCCATACAAGTGCTGTGAGCAACTTCTTTGTGTTTTCATTGTTTCTTATTTTAAATTTTTTTCTTATTGCTCCATGAAGATAAGTGAAAATTTGTAACATCCCATTATCCTAGGGTACGCACCGGGACGCCCGTAGGTCATTCCGATACACATCCTAAGATAAGGGAGTGCTGCGTGCGATCATTACTGAACTCCACATGGCATCTCATACATTTAACCATAAAACCA
>JANSVA010000218.1:22310909-22325649 GCA_025504915.1 Erythroxylum reticulatum
AAGTTGATCAATCAAATGCTTATTCATTTGTGCACATATATACATATGTCGTGTTCAATGCATACACTATGACTATCTCGGGTATGTTGACTTAATCATAATTCATAATCATTCACATATTGTCACTTGGATATGTCTTATTTGCATTTAGGTTAATACCTTAAATAGACTTGATCAAGCTCCATTTATTAATCATACATTTAACCACCTTTTCTAACATCAAACTATGTTCTTTTTAAACCTTAATCAAGTCCAAATGCATCATAGTTAAATACCTTAATTTTTAATTGATTCAAGAATCACACAAAATAACATTGTCTTTACTTCCATGGAATTTCTACAATCGTATATGGCTTCCCATAATTGTGGAATGGGTTATCCAAAAGTTCCCATCCAATTCCTTTATTACTTTTCCATATTTTCTCAGGACAAGTTTTGGGTCAGTTTTGTATGGCCATTATGACACAAAAAAATGAGGTTTCTAGATAATATGTTCTTCTAAACCAATGTTTCTATATGTATTAAGTTTATAATGAACTAAAATTCATAAAATTTGGTTCATTATTCATAGAGTTATATCCAGAATATTACAGACTGTTCTCAAATAATGACATAATCTAAAAACTCAAATTCAAGCCAAATTTTGAAACTATTAGAGATAGAATTAAAATTATATTCCTACATGATAAATATATCCATATGTCTCTAATTTAATATAAAATTAAAATCATCTCATTTGGATGTCTACAGATTAAGATATGGCTAAAATACAGATGCATATTTAGTGAAAACACTACAGCTAAAATATTCCAAACATTTTCTTTCACTTTTCCAGATTTTTTTACACTTTATACCAAAGTTCAAACAACCTCTTTATAGTTCATTAGTTATACCTCTATTAGGCCTAAATCATACTCCAATTCCTCATAATAACCTCTCTTATTCTAGTTCAAAATTATTCAATTAAGAGCTCTCAAATCTTAGTCTTTCATGCATCAAAAATGAAACTAGAAATCTATCTTTCATTATCATGCATATAGGTCTAATTCTTTCTTAATTCAAGAACACTCTTCTAACAACTTTCTTTGGCATAAATCCACCTTCTTTATACATTAAATTGCAGTTCAATACATCCACATAAGGCCCTATACTCCATGGTTTCCATATTTTAAAAACAAAATAGAAAAACTTCCAAGTTTATGCAACATTTTCCAGCATATATCTTCACCAATATCACATGCATTTCATTCCAATTCAAGCATCATCCTTATATCATTTGACAAGCCATAAAACTCAGATTGTTACTTACCTATTAGGCATACAATTTAACACAAAATTCTAGATTAACCAATCCTCCCAAGTAAGAAAAAATCATTGCAAACTTATGGTGAAAGTAAGATGATTTTCGGACAGAAAAATAAAGATCACATTCGGCTAGTTTTCTTGGCAATTTGGTGAAGGATATACGTATGGTTTTGGTGTAGAAACTTAGCTAGGGTTCAAAAAAAATTATAGAGAAAGGAAGGATCTATTTCAATGAATGGAACAAAGGAAAGAAGCCATAAAACTCAACTGTAGAAACTTGCTACATCATATGCTAGGTGTCACCTTCCAATGTCAACATTTGTCTTAAGGCATGTATTGCATTTGTCTAATTAAGATGCTGCCACTAATCCACACATATAGTAGCCATTTGTCTCCTACTAATCAGTCCATATGTCACTCCAAGATTAGTCTACTTGTCACATACTAATTGATCCAATTTTCATTTAATTACTAGTCCATTTGTCACCAATTTAACTATGCCAAATGTTATTCAATTTTAGGCTTAATCATCCTAATTTTCATATATCAATTGTTCTTACTACTTGGCATTTTTTTCTAGAACAAATGTACATTTAATTCATCAATCTCTTAATCAATAACATTTAATTCCAATTTACCAATTGAAATCCAATCATACCAAAATTTAAGAGATATTAATTCATAATTCACATCATATTCACTTAACTTCTTTCATACCCCAGGACATGTCAGTTGAGTGCATATGCTAACTTGTAACATGTACAAATATCAATTAATGAATTAATGCTAATGTTATGCATATATATGCAATACTTATCTAGGGTTAAATCCTAAGCATATACCAAAAAATAGGATATCATTTCTACTTTGTATAGTCCTTCTGGCCTATTGATTTGTGCTCTAGTTGAGCACTAATGGTAATTGTTCATGGTAATATCCTCTATCAAATATTAGGCTACTTCAAGTAATTTGTTATTTAGTGTCCCTCTGGCTGCTACAGCTATAGATTGCCTTGTGCTTTAACTCAGCCTATTGTAGAAGGTTTGGATTTGCTTTCATAGGCGCAATCCATGGTGTGGGCATCGTTTGACCATCTCCATGAATCTCTTCCGTGTCTCATATAAAGATTTACCTTTGACTTAAGAGTATGAGTAGATATTGTTCCTCAATTTCACAGTCTTAGTAGGTGGAAAGTACTTTAATAAAAACCTTTCCACCATTTGTTCCTATGTAGTTAGTGAAGAACATGGCATGTAATTCAACCATTGCTTAGTCTTTCCTCTTAGAGAGAATGGGAATAGACATATTCTGATGGCGTCATCATTAGCTCCATTTATCTTGAAAGTATCGCAAATCTCTAGAAAGTTAGAGATATGCGCATTGGGGTCTTTATCCTAGAGTCTACAAACTGGATTGACTATTGCACCATCTGGATGATGCTTGGCTTCATCTCAAAGTCGTTCTCCTAGATAGTAGGTCTCACGATCTAAATTCTACACCAATTAAGTTTGGCCTAGAGTAGTTAAACATGGTTCGTGGTTAGTCTACTATTATATACGATTCTTTTGTATCTATGTGACCTTTCAAGCCTTCTATCTGATGGTCTAGTTCAAACTCACGCAGTTATATTATACGAAGATTTTTGTGCATTGTTCTTTCAATCCCTTGATTCGTGTCTATTAGGCTCTCAGATGTCTCCAAATCATAAAATAACCATGAGTTTAATCCTAAAAACAAAGAAATAAAACTAAACAGATAAAATAAACAAAATAAGGTAAAATAAAAATAAAAATAAAGTAGAATAAAAAAATAATAATGACTAAATTAACAATACTAAGGTTTTCGTGATATCAATGTCCCCAGAAAGAGCATAAAAAACTTGATTGACTCAGTTTAGTTAGTCAATATTGAATTAACCGCAAGTGCACGACATAGTTTTAGTTAGCATAGGCAAGTATGAGTCAAATCACACTAAGACAATAAGTATCAATAATTACCGTTATCCAATTATCTAGACTATGAATTGGGTGTTGGTTTTTAATTAAAAATAATACTTAAGCAGATAAAATAAAGCAGCAAACAATAATGAGTAAAGAACAAAGAAATTGCTTAGAAAATAATCAATATCAAGAATTAGTATTTAGGTAATGAATCTCCCTAAAATGATACAACAATTAACCTTTTATTATTCAATTATTTTATAGACTATTGGATCATGAAAATTCCTATCGTATGATAATATCTCACTAGAGACTATTAATAACCAATCTTAGGTTTATCAACTGAAATTATTCAGGTTAAAGATTCTAATATTGCTTTACTATATGAATTTTGTTATTAGGTTTGACCCTAATCTAGGGGATTTATGTTGACGTATATTTAGGTTTGTATTCAACTCATTTCAATAATAATAGATCTATTCATACATAGGACTTCTCAATCTCTATATTACGAAATTAGATTATGTACTAATATTTCAGATCTATTAGAATATATATTAAACATATAATTGAATCACAATAGATCAATATAAACAATTGCATTAAATAAAAGAGTCAAAACATATTGTAGCACAAACTATGCTTCATCACACCTAAACATTAAAGATGTTTAGTTACATATGATAGAAAATGAAATAAAACATAAATAGGACGCAAAATGAGAGTTCATAATTCTAAATCTTCATTTCTCTTATATCGAATGTTCTTACAAGGTAAAAGTCTAATGTTGTAAATTACTGGATCTATCGACTATTTTTTCACATTTTCCAAGTATCTAGATCAATATCGCCCCTTTTGAATGTTCTCTACATCTAGAATCACCTTTAAAAGTTTGCTCCCTTATTTTACCTCTGCTCATATCTTTTTATAGTAATTTTAGGGTCGTTTCTAGGAGATACACGATATGATATACAAGTGTGTACTGGACTATATATATCCAAATATCTTCATAATTTGTGATTATGCACGAGCTGAGAGCCACACATAGCTATAGACATGACCGTGTATCCCTTATTTGCTTCAAATCTTTGTTTTATGCCGTGTTTTTATCCGAATTCTTCCCTTTTTAGTCCATGAAGGAAATTATAACCTATAAATGCACTTGAAGTGAATTAAGTACCAAACATACAATAAAAGTCTTAAATATCAAGCAAAATACATCAAATATAGTTGTATAAATATGGTCAAATATGTTTCTATCATCATTCATCTTCTTTTTCTATAGGTTGCCCTTTTACATTCATTATTAAATAAGTTTTAGTCTTCGTAATTACTTAAATGTTGATATTATGAGTTTTTTTTACTTCTCTTTTTCCATTTTAATAATTTTCATAAACGAAGACTAACTTGTTACAATTTTAAATCTTTAAGACTTAAACAGTTATTGGTTTTCATTTAAAATATCATTTATTTCTATAGAACTAGGGTTCGTGATTGTTATATGAATTTTTCAAATTTAAAAAAATTTTGATCAATTTTAAATAAAATTTTAGGATTATTATTTTAATTTTAATCCCAAAATTCATATAAATAATAATAAAACATTCTTAATCAAGTTATAAAGTTAAAGATGACTTTGATACCACTGCTAGGAAAATAGAGCAAAATCTGATCCCACATGTAAAGAAATAATACTGAAACCTTTTCACTAAGTTAAGAGTGCTTAGATTCTATAACATGACTAATACACAAAACATAATGAATAATGAATCATAACTTGCATTGTAAATTTTGATCATTTTCTTATTATTTTCTTCAAACCATTTCTAAAATTTGACTTATCTCAACCATCGTAGCAACACACATATCTAACTTTTAACAACATTCACACCATATGTCGAGAGAATTCTACATTTCACTGCAACAAATTAATAGATTAGAGTTTTTGTGACGTTTTGCTAAAGAAAACGCTGGAGAAGGGTGAATAAAGTTACCAAATCGGTATTTAATTACTCCTGAAAGTAGCAAACAGAAATATCAGAATATGAGAGTATAGAAAATTGGGTTAGGGTTATTGGCATTGAGGGTGTCCAGAATCCCTACAAATCGTCTCTTCCTCCGCTCCATTTTCTCCAACTCTCATTGTCAGTCACTGGAAGTTGCTGCTACCGTTGCAGCACCCGAACCCACCCCAGATCTTCTATGCAAAACCCCAGTTGCTGGCGCATGTGTCCACTTCCCTAACCCTGATGATGCAATCGAGGTTTTTTTGGGTGGGTATCCTATCAAATTTACCAAAGGCTTCACCGTCTTCCAAGTGTGCAAGCTTGCTGGGCATCGATATTCCTTGATTTTGCTACCACAGCTGCCTTTCCATCACTGGAAATTGTCGTATGTGCCTCGTCGAAGTCGAGAACTCTCCTAAGCCCGAGGTTTCTTATGCCAAGCCTACTCTTCCTGGTAATCATAATAATCACACAAACTTCATGCCACATTCCTATATTTTTATTTGTGTTATAACTAAATCTGAAAAAGAAAATCGTTAACTATATAAGTTATATAGAGGTCCTGCCTTCGGTATTCTATTACTGTTCATCTTTTGTTCTTGTGAATTAGCATCGACTGAACTTTAAATTTTAATTTTCTTTGAAAACCAATTCTGACTCGCTCATTCGAATTGATGAGCGATGTAAGATGCAGAGAATACGCCGATGTTGCTTCAATGTCGTCTTTATTTTTTCTGTGGATTTTCTAGTTGAGGTTTCTTTAGTAACTTACACTATGTATAATTTACCTTTTGGGTTTGATTTGGTTTGCTTATTTACTTGAGGATTTTCATTTTTTAAGGAATGAAGATTAAAACTGATACACCCATCACAAAGAAGGCACACGAAGGTGTGATGGAGTTTAAGCTCATGAATCATCCACTTGATTGTCCAATATCTGACATTGAGGGTTCTTCGAATGACAAACTCGATCTCTTCTTCTTATGACACTGCAGAACAAAGAGGGCGAGTCATTTCTCTGCAGAAACTTATCAGGTGAATGGTTATGCTTCTATTATTAAATGAAGCATGATTTAACTTGTTCCATAGCCTAGATTTTTGGATAGCCTACGTCCCTAACATTTCTTTCATTTTAGTACTGGTTTCTCTTACACTGATGTAAAACTTTGACATTTCTCATATACTGTGAACAATAAATGGAGAAAATAGAACTGAAGTGATGATGCAAAAAGGTGTGGCGGTTGCTTTATGGAAAGGCTAAAACAAATTTGAGGTCAAATTTTTCCGCTTTATACAAAACCATTGACTCATTGTATATGCTTTTCTTGAGATGGTTTTTGATAAGTAGTAGGTGTAAATGAATGTAACAATATCAATTCTATGTCAAGAAGGAGAAAATTGAAAGAAAAACAATTTATAGGTAAATGTTTTAGTGTAAAAGTGCAATAATAGAATTAAAAACTATAAAATGGGAAAAGGCTAAATTGGTGGATCATCCATGTAATTGGGAGGTTTGTTTTGCTAGAAAACCTTATCATAGCAATTTGTGACCCGAGTTTTAACATGACTATATATATGTATAATACAAATCTCCTTACCTTGTGCGCTTTCTTTTCGAATTACATGCTTTATATCATTTTTTGTTTCTCCTCCAAAGCTTGGAGAACGAATTAGGTTTTATGGTAATCTAAATTTGTTTACTTCTTTCTCTATTCTTCCTTTCTTTTATTTTTATGATGGTGAAAAATAAATGAGTAGCAAAAGCTTAATAAATCTATTATCATAAAGAAAGTGAATTGGGTGAGGAATGGAAGGATTGGAAGGGATGATACAGAGGCTATTGGAAAGAAGGAATAACAAAGGGAAACGTATTCAACTATCTGAAAATGAAATCTGTCAGCTTTGCGCCACCGCCAAACAACCCTTCCTCTTTCAGCCTATTCTTCTTCAGTTAGAAGCTTCCATCAATATCTGTGGTATGATATCCAATCTCTTCCTTGTTATTTTTTTCATTCTACACATAATGCATACTTAAAAACACTCAGATTTATTGGTCTATTTATTCAGATTTTGATGATGTGAATAGGAATCGCAAGTTCCAACAAATCACTTTGATTTTGGCTTTAAATTAGCTATATTGAATATCATATTGTTCAATGTGTAATATACATTGTTGAAGAATTTTGAGGATTTGTTATGGTGAATCAACAGGTGATATACACAGTCAATATGCAGATTTATTAAGATTGTTCAAGTATGGAGGGTTCCCACTAA
Organism: Erythroxylum reticulatum; assembly: GCA_025504915.1. Classification (NCBI taxonomy): domain Eukaryota; kingdom Viridiplantae; phylum Streptophyta; class Magnoliopsida; order Malpighiales; family Erythroxylaceae; genus Erythroxylum; species Erythroxylum reticulatum. The sequence continues at coordinate 22,318,435 of JANSVA010000218.1, forward strand.
ATGCCAATTATTTGTTCCTTGGAGATTATGTGGATAGATAAAAACAAAGTATAGAAACTATATGCCTTCTCCTTGCTAACAAGATAAAGTTCCCAGACAACTTTTTCATGTTTGGAGGGAACCATGAATGCACTAGATTGTCAATGTACGATGTACGATTTTCCTTCCAGTTTATATAACCATTCTTTGGCTGCGTTGTCAAATTTCCCTTAAATCTAGAAAGTGCAATGTTTTCACTTTTCCCCTGAGATCCATGGTCTTTCTTTGCTAATTTTTGAGCTTTTTTTGCAGAGTAAGGGGAGGAGTAGATGGTGTTAATTGCATGCCTCTTCTAGGAAGGATAATTTGTGCATCACATCTATTTTATTTCTCTTCGCCGTTTCTCTGAATCAGACATATATGATGCTAGAAGAAAAAGCGTTTTTCTGAATATTTAAGCTTGAAAATCCATTTAACTTCTTATCTTTTGGTTTCAACTTCCAGAGCCTAAACCTCCGACGAAATCGGAACAATTTACTAAAGCCAAAGCCAAAGCCAAAGGTATTGATTTAACTATCATGTGCAATGTAGTTGGGCATTAATAAGTATATTGTAGGACAATGAATTGGAAAGTGGCCAAACTCTGATGACTAAAGCCTTCATATTCTCTGGATGTATCCAAGTGGTTTCCAACATTGAAGTTGTTTTCCTTTTAGGTTCACCACAATATGACAAAGCCATTGTGCCATTATTTCATATAACAGGTCACAATTCATCAGCATCTGGTCTCTTCTATTTTTTACTTACAAAGTTTTGCTCTTTCTCGGAGAAAAACTTCTGACAAGCAGACTAATTAATCAAAGTCAAGGAATTCGCAGAGGATGAATGAATCAACTTCAATTGACAATGAATTGGATCATCCTTTTCTAAGTGCAGATTAACCATTGCAGAGATCCAAGAGGCCAAAGAGACCAACAAAGAGTGTAAATGAAAATCTTGAACCAGCAGTGTAAATGAAAATCTTGAACCAGCATATACTGTAGCACCCTTAGTAGGTTTATGGTGGATTACATGGACATCTCAACTGGAGAATAAGAAATTGTATGAATTAGAAATGATAAGAACTTGTAATTTCCAAAAGAATACCTACTATGGAATTGTTTTCTTGTCATATCTATTGTTCCTATGAAATATGCAAAATATTTTAAATGCTTCTCAAAAATGTTGATTTTCCATAATTATTTTATTTTATTAGCTAATTGTCATCACACTTTATAAATGTATTATGATATATTTACGAATTGTAATTAAATAATACATTATCTACAGGTATTAAATTCTTATGATACATGAATAATTATTAAAATTAATAATATACTAAAACATTGAAGAATTATTAAATAAATAAAACTCATTAATAATATTGAATAGTTATTAAACAATTAAGATTAAAAATTTGTAATTTAAAAAATAATTATTAAAATTAAAAAAATTATTGAATTAATATGACTTTCAAAAACTGAAATAATAATAATAATAAAAATACCGCAGAAGACATTCCACGATGTTTCTGAAAAAGTCGCGAAAGATATTATGCGATATTTTCAAAAAACGTCGGGGATTCTTTCACATTTTGTGATGTTTTAAAAACGTCACAGAATGTTAAACAATCCACGACGTTTTTAAAAAACGTCACAGAATGTCCAAACTTTTAGTGATGTTTTTATAAACGTCGTGGAATATCAGTGTTTTCCGTGACTACGTTTTACATAAAATGTCGCAGAAACCTTTTGCTTACACCACATTTTACGACATTTTTTATGACATTTTTTAAAACGTCACATAATACATTCTGTGACGTTTTTGGACATTCTGTGACGTTTTAAAAATGTCACAAAATGCCTTATTTTCTTGTAGTGATTATTATAGAAAGGGTTAGGTAAGAATTGCTAGCTCTCTTAAAGCGTAAGCCTATTTATAATGGGACTTAGTCCTTTTAGTAATTTATTTTAATTAAATTAAATTGAAATTTAGTTAAAATTACAATCAATTCTAATTAAGCTCAAATAAGATTCAACATCTTGTATTGATTTTATTTATTAAATATCTCATATTTAGTCATAAGTTTATCAAATTTTACAATCAAGTTTATCTTGACTAAAATATCTTCTCTCTTCAACTCATTCTTTATTTATGACCTATTAAGTTGCAAAATATGTTAGCAATGGGTATAAATTATAACCCTAAACTATATCCAAACTTACATAAATTAAACTCCTTTAATTTATCTTTAATTCTTTAATTGAATAACTTATATCCATATATCAAGATTGGCATCTAGCTCTACATTATGAATACCCAAATATTTATAAATGTTAAAGTAGTTTTGACTAATCTTTTCGTACATATTTTTTGTATAATTTAATATTTTTCATCATACAATGTTCTGATTAGAGATAGATTAAGAAATTAATATCTCCTCTATTTGACTCCAATCATATTAGTTCTTCACTATTAGTAATTGATTATATTAATGACATTTGTAAACTATTTTACAAAGTATACTTCCACATTAGGCAAGGATTTTTCGAATTAACAATAATCGAGAATTACCTTCATATAGTTCATAATATATTCAATGACTACCAATTAAACTATCCTTGACTAGAATAGGTCACAAACGTTATTAAAATTATAGCAATTGTTTTATAAGATATCTTAGAGACTTTAAGTCAAAAGATCACTTATATAATCATCACAATGAGAATTTTCACAGACATACAAGTAATGCTTCAAATAGAATTCTCATATACGATCAGTTTAGTTTACTGGTTCTCTAACAAGCACCTATACGTTTGTTTAAGTATCTTTATACTTTAGTCTATAAGATTGACTACTTCTTTATAAGTAAAAAATGTAATGTATGCTTGTCTTTTGATATTCTATCAATGTCTAATCTCATTAGAATAATGACTAGGAATAATAAATAAAATATAAATCTCATAATTATAATTACATCATAATTTTATTTACAATAGTGATTTATCTTATAGACTTTATTATATACATCTGAATATGTATAAAATAAAAACATCTTTAAATAATTGTGTTATTAAATTAAAACCAACTAATATATGCTTAATTGTGTAGAAGAATTTGAGGAGGAGCTCGAAGCAGAATATGATATATCTTTTAGCTCAGAGGTGAGTATTGAGTCCATAATTATTTTTGAAACTAACTCTTCACCTTTAAATAGCGGATTGGAGGAATTAAACAAGGAAGAACCCGAGAGTATGAACTTAGTAAAGATTGAGAGTTTGAAGATAGGGCAAGTGTTGAATATGATAGATTATCAACCAAGACCTTATCCTAAACTACCTTCATGTCGAAGTGACGCTAACTATAATACCTGAAGATCACAATTTTGTCACAAGAGGAAAGCATGGAGTCGAGCCAGTGAGGCGCTTCTTGGGAGGCTACCCAAGGGAAGTAAATTTCTTTTCCTTTACATTTATACATTTAATTTTTATATACATGTGTGTTTCTATGTTAGTTTGTTTCTTGCTTATTTTTAAGTTTTCAATCAAAATGAGAGAAAGAATAAAACAAACATTTTCTCTTTTTTATTGCTTCTAGGATTATATAGTTATGATTAGAGTGTGAATTGACTAGAAAATTTCATAGCAACTTTAACATACATTTTTACTCATATGATTGATTAATGCATATTATCTTTAGAAGAGTAGTGACTAGTGGTAGACAAAGCTAGGGAGATTTTGACCCTTATTAGACTAACACATCCATATCAGTCTCATTGTCTTTTGATAATGTATGACCTTCATGACATGTCCATCATGATTTTACTTGAATTTCTATTCGAGACTACATTTTTATCACATACATTAACTTGGAAATGATTAGGCATTATTTGTTTTTCTAAACTGCATTAGCTAAATAACCTACCCATTATATGTTTTTTTTTCTTTTGATAAACCCCTTTGAGCTTTATTAGCTTTTTTTTGTGTACTAACTACATTACAAGTTATTAAACTTAACCAAATGTCCTACCCAGGCCATAAAGCTAGTGGAACATTTGTGATTATTGATGATTGTGAGATTTACAAAAGTATAAGTGTGAGGATATGCATATGTGTGGGTTTGTTATAATTTTGGGATGTTTTTTATCTTCTTATCATTGAAATTTCCATGTTTATGTAGTTTATTTTAATTTTTATTAGAGAAAAGAAAGGAAAGGAAAGGAAAAGAAAGAAAGAAAAGAGAAAAGCAAAAGAAAAAAAGAAAAAAGAAAGAAAAAGAAAATTAATTAAAATCTATTTAAATAAATGTATCCATGAGGAAGTGCATATGTGGTTTGCAAGGTTAATCATACTTAATGCATCCTCCTAAAGTTGTATTGAATGGGTTATTTGAGTATGTCGAATATGAGGTAGATGTTAGTTTGGAATGGTCACTTTTTGTGGTTTTAATGTAATGTCATCAATTGTATGAGTGATCCCTTCAGATTGGTCTATACTTCATGTAGTTTGTGTATGAGAGCTCGAGTTTGAGTTGTGAAACTTGTCTTTGTGTTCATCATAGTTAATGTACACAATTGTGATTGAATGTTGGTTTTTACACTGGATGTTACATTGAGTGTTGCTTGTTTCACTAGCTTTAACGACTTTCAAGCCACTTGATCCAAATACATCTCACCTTACCTTCGCCCACATTACAATCTTGAAAAGTCCTTTGATTAATGATTTTGCGTGTAAACCTTAGTTGTGGAAAAATGAAATGATATGCAAAGTTGTGGAATGACATGATCATAAATGATGTTGAATGTACCTATGGATATATTTTAGTTAAACACATTTTTCGAGCCTACCATTAGATTGCTCAGTTTTAAAGGTATTGAATGTTGAATGATCATAAGTAAAAGCTTGGAATGTTGATTTCTTGCTATCATTTTTGAAAGTTACTCATCTTTGTTTATGATAATGTAGTCTTGGAAAATATAGGAAATGAGTCAATGTTTTTAGGTCTGTGAGCTTAATTTTGATATTTTGCCTAAGGACAGCCAAAAGCTAAGTGTGGGAAAATTTGATATGTGCTTAATTGAATATGAATTTATTCCATAACACTTAGGCCCCATTTGGTTGACGGGAAAATAAAGTGAATTTAGAATTTGATTATTCGAAAAATAAATATATGGAAAGTAAAGATATTCACATAATCGGATACTTATAAGAATTCTAATAGGAAAGTTGGGTGGATTCTTATTATAGTATTTGGTATGCAACAGTATTTTATGGAATATAACTTATTTTTGACTTGTTTTTTCAATTATATCCCTACAATCTGAATAAAAATTGAAATAGTTAAATAAGGAAAAATATGAACCTGAAGAGCAAAAATATTCAAAATCCAAAAATTGACCGATACCGAAAATTTTTTAAAATAGGGGAGCTTTTTTGCAAAATTTTCAAAAAAATTTAAAATTTTCCTCCCTCCATCTTACCTCTCCTTCCCCCCATTTTTTTCAAAGTTTTTTTAATTAGTTATTTTATTTATTTCAACTTTTATAATTATTGTGAATTTTTAAATTTTGTTTTTAAAATAATAATAAATACTTTTATTACTAATAATAATCATAAATTAAATAAAACTTGCAAAAAATTATTTTTATTTAAATTTATTTTAATATTTTATATTATGTTTATTAAGAAAATATTTTATTTTTAAAAATAAATAATTTAAAAATTATTATTTATAAACTAAATTTTGTTTTTATATATTTTTAATTGTTAAATCAAAATTTATTTGAAATTTATATATTTTAAAGTCATAGGGTTGAGAGATAAAGAAGGGTTAAATTGGCCAGTATAATTTTTAGATTAAATTCCTGAGGAAAGTAATCTAAATACCAAGGGGGTGTTAGGATTTAGAATCCAGGGAAAGTGCCACTATTTTCCCTAAATTAGGAAAGTTTTTACTTTTCTAACTACTCAAAAAAATGAACCAAACGTAATAATTTAAATTTCAATAAAAAGATTACTTTTCCAGTCAACAATCCGTGCCAACCAAACGGAGCCTTAGTGATTATTGCTATAAAAATGCTTAAGATACTCACTTTGTCTTATATGTAATTTTAGGCCTAATTTGAAAGTTAAGAAATTAAAATGAGTCAGAAAGTATAATATTTAGATCATTTTTCGAAAATTAATATTCACTTGTCTTCTTATAGTAAGAAGAAGAAAATTAGATAAGAAAAAGACAAGAAAACCTCTTCAAAATAACATTTGTTGGACTATAAGAAAATCTAGAAAATTCAGTCCAAAAGAAGAAAATAAAGAAGCAAGGAAAGCATCACTCACTCACGTATGGCTGCATGGATTATGCGTGGATTTGCATGCATGCAAGATATCTTAACGTGAATTTCATAGATAGCATCATAAAATAGTAAAGAACCGAAAGTGAGTGGAGAGCAAGGTGTCAGCTGGATACAAAAAGAAGACAAAAATGTGAGCTGAAAAAGAATGGAGTGTAAACCGTGAGTATATGAGGGCTGGTAAGAGGTTGGAGGCCACCTGTCCCACTCTTTAATTAACTTAGCTTTGAAATATAAAAAGCAAGGGATGGTGGACACATTTGGGGGAGCTGGTCATATTCGGTTTTAATAAGAAAAGGAGGGAGTCAGCTGTCCATTTTGCTAAATTTTTCCACCAACGTTTAATGCATAAAGAAGAGAGGTTGTGTGTGACGTGAAGAAAAGGACACCTCTCCATTACTTTTTAACCCTAGGTTTTCAATATAAGATAAACGAAGTGACGGCACAAAAGGGGGCTGAAGGTAAAGAAACGAAAACCGTACCGTACCGGTTGGTACCGGTGTACCGGTACTGTTTTAAAAATATCGGTAGTAAATTTCGGTCGGTACCAAAAATTCTGGAATTTTCCGGACCATTTCAAAAAAATTTGAATTTTTCAAGGACCTATTTGCAAAAAACAAAAATTAAACCTAAAAAACTACCCCCCCCCCCCGACCCCGACCTTCTGGCTTGTGGACTCTTCTTCTTTCTTCTTCGATTTCTCCTTCTCCTCCACGCACACACGCCCACTGCTCGTCCCTTCTCCGATCTCGTCTCGTCGTCTCCTCGCCGTCGATGTTTATCTCCAGTCCTTCTCCTTCTCCTCCACGCACACACGCCCACTGCTCGTCCCTTCTCCGATCTCGTCT
>JANSVA010000218.1:22325749-22347986 GCA_025504915.1 Erythroxylum reticulatum
TATTATTGTAATATTTTAAATATTTTGTATTATTCTTAATTTTATAATGGCATGATGAGGATTGTCTTTGTTTATATGAATTGTGATTATTATTTATATGTAAAATATTTAAAAATTATTGTTATTTCATATTAATTGTCATTATTGTTTATTATTAAGATTTTTGAAAACATTGTTAATGTAAACAATAAACTAGTAAAGTGTACAATACAATTGTATAATATACTAATATGGACTATTTTGCAATTTTTAAAAATGTTAGGGACTATTTTATAATTTTAAAAAATTCTCCGAAACAGTACCCGGTACCGACTGATATCGGTACAGTTCCGTTCCAGAGCTCAATCCGGTACCAAACTCGGTACGGTATTCATAACTTTGGCTAAAGGAGTGAAAAAATCGGGAGAGAATAAAATACAGTAGCTCCATTTTTTTTAGGCTTCTTCAGTTTTGTAACAAATTTTTAGGTGTTTTTCGACTGGGCTGAATTAAGGGGGAACTTCGACAGGTTCAAAAGAGCACGAAAATGAAGGTAAGCTCTTTACCATGAGAAGACCTACGGAGGTAGCTTTGTGACGCTGGTTTAATAGGGATATCGACATTGATAACCCAGTTAAGCACTATTTCTTTATTTTTGATATTTCTTTCTCTCATATTGAATTGATTGTGTTATTATGTGTTAATTGATTTGGGTTTTAGGTAGGTATAATCATTTTCCCATTATTATTTGATTATTTGTGTATAAACCATTTGGTATTGTGAAAAAATGATTTGAATGTGTTCATTGGATCGTTTATTTACAAACTTATTGTCAGAATTTTGATATAATCCAAATTTGATATATTTAAAATTCATGTGTAGCGATTAATGATCTTTAATTATTAGAAATAACATAATTTAGTTTAAATGAAGCATCTTATGTGGTTGCTGCCTTGATTAATAGATTTTCCTAATTTGTAATATTACTGCCCAATTGAATCTAAAGATTGTATCTTAGGTTATTTGGTGATTAGATTTAATTAACGATCGTATCTTGATTAAACATTACCTAAGGGAAAACTCAAGTTAATTATTAACTCACGGTTAATAGTTACTATGAGAGGTTTGAGAATGACAAATCATTGAAATATATTTAATTAGGGTGTAGGTTGAGATTAAACAAAAGAACCGAGTCTCTACCGAATTTTCCACTTTTCTCATTTTACATGTTTTCTTTAAATTGCTTTTGTTAGTTATTTTAGCTTTATTTTATTTCCTTATTTTTAAAACCAAACCCCTATAAACTTAAACACCGATTAATTTTATTTCAACAACTTTACATACATTCTCTGTAAGACCGACCTAGACTCACCATTGTCATAGTAATTATCTAGTTTATTGTGACTAGCGATGCGATGCTATCACCAACTAACTGATTTTAGATTTTAAACCATCAATTTAGTCATTTTTATGACCCAAAAACGGCTAGATAGCTAAAAGCTTAAGGTTTAAATTGTCTTTTTTCTAGTTGAAGGTCAAGTTTACCTCATAGCTTGTTTGAATACATGCAATATTCAAGCTCTTACCTTAAGATCTGTTGAAATATTCAAGCTCTTATCTTAAGATCTCTCGTAGTGGAATTTTGTCAATTCAATAAGCGCATTGCGCAGCAAAGCATTGCAAGTTGGCTTCCCATTTAGAATGGAATACCAAACTGACTGAGTCTTGTAACTTAAATTTGTTATCCATTATTTATGGATTTTTTAAATAAAATTACAAAGCTATAAGCAGAATGATTGATTTGGATGTTAAAGTTTTAAATCTTTTTGTTTTGTCTTTTCAATAATTACTCCACATGATGAGTTAGGCAATCCGTTGAATACTCGTCGAATAGTAGCCCCAATTCATGTTCTGTCCTCTTTTCCTCTATCCTTATTTTTCATCTTCTCTCCTGTAAAAGTAAGTTGAGACTTCTTGAAAGATGACAACAGTTTAGGAGTCGAATACTTGACTAGTTGTGCCAATGGTACTTCTTAGAATTTATTACAAATTTTATATTTGTTAATATCATTTCTACTTCATTTTTGTTCACGTGCTTTCTTCCTTGCTTCGACAAAACTCTACTAATGAGCTTCATTTTATCACGTTACTATATATATGAATAGATTACATTAAAATGCAGATCTTCGTAAAATTAAACGAGTGATACAGCTGCATAAGTTGGTAAATTTCCAATGTTTCCTTCACAAGTCCAAATTATAACTATCAAATAAGTACATTCAACAATGTTGTACCAAGAACAAATGATTAATTTTACCACGAGAGATAGGATTCTGTAAGATTAGAGGCTTATGACACTTATTTTACATGATTGAAAGGCAGTTGTTTGATAACTAGATAATAAATAAGTTTCACGACGATAGATATCTAACCTTACGGTGATAAATCAATTAGGACTAGATATGGTCAACACGAATATTGATTACACATTTTTCTCTTTATGCTTGTCAAATAAACGGATGGACAGTTATCCGTCATTAGTATTTCAAATATTGTTGATTTTACCCGGTGAAGGTTTAACAAATCAATACAAAAAGGAATTAACTCTGACGTTTAAACTAGGATTTAAGTTTAATTTTAACATTTTGGGTATTCAAGTTGAACCCTAAGCATTTGAAGATAGGCAAGTACCCAGCATTGCCCTTCTCTATAAACCTTGGGTGCCTTGCTTGACTAATATCAACCAAAACTACTTCTAAAGAGTATTGAGTTCTCATTCTTACAATTTTCAAATTTCGGGGAATGTTGAATGAGTATTTCGAACCCCCCAACCCAAATTCTAATTAACTCAAACCGAAATGGGCAATACTTGTCATCCTTAAATAAGATTAATTCAGCTTGGAATAGGTTTTTCACGTTAATCATGATTCATTTGTTCTCTGTAATTCCTATATAACCACTTGCTTTTCATATTCATCTCTTAGTTACTGTTACGATTTTACTCACACAGTACGTCACACACCCATGCAGAATTAGAGAGAGGAAGAACTAAGAGAGAATAAGAATTTAGGGATTCATTAAAAGATTGCATGCCTTTCTCATTCCGTTACCACGGTTGTATCATAGAGTACTTAGAATATTCTAGACTAACTATCACGTGAGTCTTGGTTACGATTTGCTTATTCATAACATATAGTATTCGATGTCGTTCCTGTCTTCTTCTTCTTTTGTCCATGTAGTCTATATTTTCGTAACATCCCCTCTGTCTCTAGGAGCCACCTTATCCATCAAGTTGACCTCCGGAAACCTCTTCTGTAGCTTATAAATCCTTTCCCAAGTCGACTCTTCCTTTGTTCCTCTTTGTCATTGTACGAGTACTTACGTGGTTGCTCTATTATTTCTCTTCACCATTCTTCTTCCCCAAATGGTCACTAGAATTTTTCCATGTCCCTCACTGCAGCGGGCAATTGACTAGACGCAGGAGTGTTTTCGGATACAAAGCCAGGTAATTGAGATACATGGAATGTGGGGTGGATAGCAGATCCTTATGGAAGTTCTAACGTATAAGCTACCTTATTCACCTTAGCGATAATCGAGAAAGGTTCGTAATAAAGAGTTGCTAATTTCTGGTTAGCCCGTCGTTGCAATGAATGTTGTCTATAGGTTGCAGCTTAACGTTTACCCAATGTCCTTCTTCAAACTCCATCTCCGAACATTTTTTGTCTGCTTGCAACTTCATCCTCTATTTTGCTCTATTCAGATGAAATTTGACGATTTGAAGTATCACCTCCCTCTCCTAGAACACTTGATCCATTCCCACATTGTTAGAGTCTCCTGTAACATACAGCACATACGGAGGTGGGGGATAGCCATAAAGAACCTCAAAAGCTGTAGTATTTATGGCTAAGTGATGCATGGTATTATACTACCATTCTGCCATTGTTAACCAACTTATCCACTGTTGAGGTGTGTCATAACAAAAACATCTTAGATATGTTTCTAGCATTTTGTTCACAGCTTTCGATTGCCCATCCGTCTGAGGATGATAGGCTGTGGATAGTTATAGTTTCACGTTCTATAATCTAAACATTTCGCGTCAAAATCTACTTAAAAATAGTGGATCTCGATTACTTATTATTTTGGATGGCATTCCATGCAACTTAAACACGTGATCCATGAACACTTACGCCACCTCCTGTGCTATATAAGGATGCTTGATAGCTACAAAATGTGTGTACTTGCTAAATCTATCAACTAAGACAAAAATGGAGGACTTCCCTTAGGACAATAGTAATCCTTCTATGAAGTCCATCGTGATTTCTTTCCCAACATCCTTCTGGCACCTGCAGAGGCTATAGTAAGCTCGGATATGCTACATGATCATATTTGCTCCTCTGACATGTTGCACAATTCTTGACATGATTCCTCACGTCTTTGGCCATCTGCTTCTAATGGAAAAAGACTTTGTGTCCTTTTAATTGTTGTTGTCAACCCCGAGTGTCCCCCTTGTGGGCTATCATGAGCCATTGTTATGATTTTTTTTCCAAAGCTACTTATGACAACTTACCACAATTCTTTTCTTCCATCTTAACATCCCCCTTCTACATTCGTAATTTCCCGACTCTAGTTTTTTAATGAGATCCTTTATAGTCATGTCCTTCTCCCATCCTTCTCGAATTTCATCTAACAATATTGCTTCTATCTGCGATACCTCCAATAAGAGCAGTTGAAGGCTTGAAACTCTAGATAATATGTCTACCGCTATGTTTTCTTTTCCACTTATATAAGCAACCTTAAAGTCATACCCCGTTAACTTAGGAAGCTAGTTTTGTTGGAACGATGTAGATATCCATTGCTCCAGGAGATATTTCAAGCTCCTATGGTTTGTTTGTACTCAGAGGAATATACCATTTAGATAATGATGCCACTGCTTTACGACCTTGATAATGGCAAGAAATTATTTTTCATACGTTGATAGCCCTTGATGCTTGGGAGCAAACGCCTTGCTCAAGTAAGCTATAGGGTAATCCTCCTGTTAAAAAACAACTCCAATTCCCTTATCATAGGCATATGCTTCAATCACGAAGAGCTTAGTGAAATTTGGTAATGTCAATACTGGTGCTGCCATCAACTTTCCTTTCAAATGCTTAAACGCCTTCTGCTACTCTTCCTTCCATTCCTAGCTCCCTATCTCTTGCTTCTTCAATATGGCATTAAGGGGCTTCGCCAAAATCCCATAGTGCTTAATGAATCTCCTATAGTACCTTGTCAATCCTAGGAACCCCTGGAGCTTCTTCAAGGTGCGCAGCGGTGGCCATTACTGAATGGTCTCTATTTTTCTGTTATCTGTGGACACACCCATCCCCGAGATCGAATTCCCTAAATAGTCCACCTATCATGCTCCAAATATACATTTACTTCCTCTGATGAATCATTTTTTTTGTTGTAAAACCTCTAAAACCAACTGTAGATGCCTCAAGTATTGTTAGAAGTCAATACTGTAAATGAGAAGATCATAAAAAAAACAAGCAAAAATTTTCAAAGGAAGGGTTTAAATACTTCATTCATGAGGCTTTGAAAAGTGGATGGGGCGTTCGTGAGGCCAAACAGCATCACCAAGAATTCACATTGGCATGAGTTCTCAATGTAATTTTATGTATGTCTTCTTCCTTCATCTAACTTTGGTGGTATCCAAACCCCAAACACAACTTCGAATATTAGATTGAACCCTTCAGTTCTTCCAACAACTCTTCTATCAATGGGATCGAAAACTTGCTTTTGATCGTATATTTGTTTAGTTCATGGTAGTCAATGGACATTCTTCAGGTGTTGTCCTTCTTTCTCACAAGGATCATTGGACACGAATATAAACTAACACTCTTTCGTATGAACCCTTGCTCCAATAACTCTTGCACCACTTTTTCTATAGCTTCCTTCTGTTCCCCTAAGTTGTTTATAGCCTCCACTCCTTGCTTGAGGTGTATCGTATGATCACATGCTCTTTCTGGTGGCAATTGTTTCGGTTCCAAGAAAATCTTCCCAAATTTCGCTAACAGCCCATCTAACTCATCTCCGGTCTGAACATCATTATTTATTCCCAGCTATTGCATCTGAATTAGATAGGGTCTGCCAAACGCAATATGAATAAAGCACCTTAGTTAGACTTTTTGATCATGTTTTAAAGGTTCTTACCCGATACCTCTCTAGCTTGCGTTTCTGTTTTTTCTATTAACTTAACTACCTGACCTTCCCATTGAAACTCCATAGTATATCTTTTAAAATTGCACAGTATGTCATCCAGAGTAGCTAGCTATTGCACTTCCAACACTATGTCACAACCCCCTAACTTAATGATTAATGCTTTGGTAGAAAACTGCACCCCTTGCATTTTTCATACGAAGTTTCTGCACACTTGTTTGCAATCTAATTTCAATACTCCCCCTACAGTAATACCTATTGGATCTATGTTGATTATGGGTACTTCTACTGTCTATGAGTATGTGTAAAGGTCTTCTTCGGTGACTTCCCATGATCCTCAATTACTTATCATCCATCTAGTCTTTTAAGCCCCACATGGCTTCTAGTGAAATATTAGGATTGAGGGGAGCTCTATCTTCCGGTTCTTCACTTCCAGGTTCCTCTTCTTCCTATTCTTCGTCTTCAATCATGTATAGTTAAAAATGTTTCTTCTTGCAACGATGTCCCGAGGTGTATTTTTCATCACACCAAAAGCACAATCCCTCCTCTGTTTGTTGTTTGGGTAAAGGAGTTGTATGACTAACTCCCTTGTAGGGGTTTAATCTTCCTCCAACTGCACTTACAATCTTGCCACCCTTTCCGAAGTAAACTGGAATGCTGCTACGGTCGCTTCTTGTTTACATGCTGATGTATACACTTGATGTAAGGTTTGAGGGTCCATCATTTTTACAGTCAGTCCCAGCTCCGACTTAAGCCCCTTTAAGAAAAAACCAACCAACTATTCTTTTAGTAGTGTAAGTTTACTCGAGTACCTATTGAATAAGGCACAATAATCTAGTACTGAGCCTTCCCATCGTAGCTCTTTTAAATCTCCTATGGGATCTTCAAAAATGTTCTCATCAAATCGCTATCATAATAGAGTAATAAATTCTTCCCACTTCATCTTGATTATCTCCTTACGATTATGAATTGTCAGCTGATATCATTCTAACGCGATTCCTTCCATATGGAGGGAAGCCATCCTTATCTTTATGTAATTTGGTGTTTGATCCATTGCGAAAAATTGTTCACACCGGTAGCTCCAACTCCTCACTCTCGTACCGTCAAATGTTGGAAATTCAATTTTGTTGGTCCTCATCAGTCCAGTATAACATCCTCCATCTCCCACGCCTTTCATAGAAGTTTCTGACTCTTCCTTATCCATTTGCTGCATGAGTTGTTGAAACATGGATTTAATATCACTAATTTCCTTTCATGTCGTAGTTAAGCCTCTAGCAGGCTTTTCATGCTTTCTTCTAAACGACGAACTTTAGCTCCTCGTGTGCTTTCTGTGATTACTATTCTAGAGAACGTTTGCTCTAATACCAAATGTTACGATTGTACTCACACACTCACATAGTACTTCACACACCCACACAGAATTAGAGAGAGAGAGGAAGAGCAGAGAGAGAATAGGAATTCAGGGATTCATTAAAAGATTGCATGCCTTTCTCATTTTGTTACCACAGCTATATCATATAGTACTTGGAATATTCTAGATTAACTATCACGTGAGTCTTGGTTACGATTGTTGCTTCCTACACTTCGTTTTACTTATTCATAATATTAGTATTCGACGTCGTTCCTGTCTTCTTCTTTCGTCCATGCAGTTTATATTTTTGTGATAGTTACTGTTTCATGCACTAACCCATAAGAATACAACCCTTCATCTTCTTCCTACTTTCTCTACAAATGTCTGTATTCTACATCTTTCTGTAGTAACCCTTTTAGCCTCTCACTCTCCTTGGACCTTCAAAAGTAATAATTCTACCTAGTCTTGCGTTGCATAACTTAGGTTTAAGGTCTTGGAAATGTATGAAACGTACCATCACACACTCGAAGTTCCAGTCATATCCTATGAAGACTTAAGGATTGATCGGAGATTAGTGAAAAAGAATTGCTTTCGTCTTCGTCAAAACCGATCAACTCAGCCCTTTCTTTACGAAGATGGAAGATAATAGCTACTCTTCTTGGAAAAATCTTGCGATGGATATGTCCATGCACCAGGGTTTTCTAACGCTTGAAGTTTACTAAAGACATTTTCAAAGAACAACAAACTTATAGGATTGGCAAGAATTCTAGTAACAAATTTCACGAGAGTGTACTTACCTGAGGATTACTTGCACTTGTTGAGATATAGGTTAAGAGACCCAAAAGGTTTGGAAAATGGTGTTATAAACATTTTGATGAGAAAGAAACCAAGAGAGAGTTAGTTTAAGCAAAGGAAAACACGTGAAAGTTGTTCAATCACGAGGAGGAGAAGAAGAATTGGACAACAAGATGACGAGTTTTATGTAAACCTGTGAGACCTTCTTTCATTTAAAAATAAGAATGAAGTCAGCAAAAAGTGGGTTCTTAGCAAAATTTAATTTAAATTTTAGTGTAAACAGTAAGGTTTGAAATATATGGGTCAACCTTTTAAACCAAGACGCAAGAAAGTTCGTAAATGAAATTAAAATTTGCGTCCCATTAACATTAATTCATTCATGTGTTGATTAAAAAGAATTTGTTGACGAAGTCCAAGAAGAATCAAAAGCCCAAATCCATGTCTCGGTACTGTTTTTTGAAGAAAAGCTCGGCCTTTTTGCCTTTTATTGTTACGACTGTGGAAGGCTTTTTAGTTTTGATGACGACAACTCAACCCCCAGTCAGTTGTACTTACACATCCATAACAGACCCCAACCCGATGGTCAAAAACTGATACCGCAGTAAGTGTTACCTTCTCCACAAGTTACATCTACACGCCAACAAATGACAAGCATTTCATCTCATCTTTGCATGTATTAATTAGATAATCTAAGTGTGCATGTTCTTCTCCTTATTAGCCAGCTTCAAACCACACTTTTCCCACAAGTCTTTCCTTCATTCCTACCAACTTGGAAGCTACCAACACGATGAAAAAAAGACGAATTGTGAGTGCTCTCAAGTCTTTGTTTTTCAAGTTCTTGACCAGTATAGCTCTCAAGTTCCCCAAATAAATTGTCAGTTTTCATATCCTCTCTGCGCTTCTTGTTACACTCGTCTGTCATGTTGAAGTAGATATTCATAGTCTCCCATTTCTCCTTGCACTCATTCACACTTCGATGATACCCCAGACTTCCCATATATGCAGCTATCTCATCCCACAAACCTTCTCTTGAATACCCTCTTTCCTGAAATTTTGTTTCCATGGCGGTTCTCAACTGTATTATACTTATAATCTCGGGTTCAGTCCATCTAATGTTAGTAGTCTCATCACCATCGCTAGTTTTCTTAGAACTAGTCTCTTGGCTCTTGCTGTAGCTTGATACTGCAAATTGATCCATGGAAAGTGACAGCTGTAGATCTTTTCCTGTATGCTTTTTCAAGGTCTTCATTAGGGCAGCATCTCTAGCTTCGAACCATTGTCTCTCTTTGGCCCAGAATTGATGCTCCCTATCAAATCGAGCCACTTCGTTCCTCATCCACTCTTCTTCTCTTGACATTCTCTCATTTTCCCTATCCTCAATGGTCTTGAGCATTCTCTCCATCCAAGCCTCTTGTGTCTCAAACAGCTTCCTCATTTGTGAGTCCACAAAGTTCTTCACTTTTGCTTTCCACGGCTTCTTAGTCACATCGTAACTTTGACTCTCATTTGTCCCCTTCTGTTTGCGATTCTTCGACCTGTTCATCATGGAGGCAATAGCAGAAAGATCATCATCATTGTTCTCCGAAGACGATGTCTCAAATTCAGTCGTGTTGGAGAAACTTAGACTCTCGCTGAGCTTGTTTTCCTGCAAAAGCTCTTGACTTTCTTGGTTGATCGTGCCGCTTCGTGCTTGGAGATGGGTAGGGTTGTTAACAAAATTGGTTTCCGAGGTAGAAGCTGGATTGCCTGTTTCTCCATAGAGGGCTTCAAGTTGGCGAAAGAACCTATAGTGTTTACCATCTTGTCTTCCAGCTTTACCTTCCTTGGTTTTCTTATAGTATTTGTATAAGTTCTCGAATTTCTCTTTACACTTTCTGCCACTCCTCTGGTAACCATGTTCCTCAGCCATAATCCTATATCAAGAGAGAAAGCCAAAGTTAGGAGGGAAAAACTAATATCATGAAATAAATTCAATATGTTGCTCATTATTTCAAAGCAAACTATAACTCAAATGTCCACAAGCACTTGAGCACTAAAAGCTGACTTGCAAATGCATTTATATTTAAGTTCCCATAACATGATCTTTTAGAAGATGGTATGATAAGTCTACGTACGCGAGGTTGAAACAAAAGTGCGTCCTCATGGTGTAGTTCCATTATCAGTTATCATTGTTTCTTCCTCCTTGTTCAAGGCTTTTGGAGTGATAGGGACCACAAAGTTGAGAAAAAGAGCATTCCTTTATCGGTTACATATATCAAAGACATAGCTTTCTTAATTTCAAGATGCCAAGTTTGTTGCTAAGGTGGTAGCCTTAGAGAACGCAAGAGATGTGGTTATGGAGAGAACTTGGTGGTAAAATCAAATTATTCCATCACAGAAAAACAGTAAGTGGCTAATGGTTATTTATGGGAACAACTACTTTTGCACAGAATTAAGCCAATAAATGGCTAAAAGAAAATTTGTTGATTCAGTTGGATGCTTTTGTAATTTTCAAGCACTAAACTCAGAAAAACTAAACATGCGGATCGACTCAGTTCTACGAAGAAGAGAGTGAGATAGACAGAGAATTTTATGCCAAATCTCAAATGACCAATTAGGGTTTTGCTATTCATGACGCATAGAAGTAGAAGCTAGTCATTATAGGAAAAACAAAAACGAAATACACTGATGGTTTTCGTGCAATAATGGAAGTTGAAATGTACCTAGAAACCTCATCCCAAAGTGGACCTTTTTGATTGGCCTCCTTGAACCTGGAATCAAGCCTAGATCTGATCTCAAGAAGAGTGAGGGTCTCTTGCCTCGGCCATCTACTATTATTGCCATCATTATTTCCCATCCATCCACTACTATCCATTTCTGTTCCATAGAGTAAACCAGCTCCTGATGGACTACTGGTTCCAACGGTACCACCACTTATAGTTGTTGTCGTGGTGGTAGTAGCTGTAGTAAAATTAGTGCAGTAATGATCATGACCCAGCTTGACAAAGCCACTAGGTAACACAACTTCGCCAACCATGATGGAGTCATAGTGGTGATGCCTTTGTGGTGCAAGATTACCAAAGATTGGTTCTGTGGCTTGTGGGCTTCCCTGAAAATGGGTTCTTCCGGCCACCAGTTGCCGAAGATCCGAAAAGCCGTACTGGTGGTCACCCATTTCTAGGTCTCTCTTACGGCAACGTTTTGTAGATCAAAGATATATAGACAGATAGAGAGAGAGAGAGAGAGGCTAAGACTATGTATGCGTGTTTTGGGTTGAAATAAAAAGAGAAAAACATACATCAATTGGACCAAGGAGGAACTTTGTTCTTCGGGAGACAGGATCCGAGTCTGCCGCACCTTTCATCACTCTATTATCACTATCTCAAACTCTCTCTCTTACAGGTACAGAGAGAGATTAGATTAGGGTATGTGTAAGAACATACGTAGGCGTGAAGGACCAATGAGAGGCAGACAAATGGGAAAGCATTACACGAGGAAGGTTAATAAGGGCCAGCACTGATTAGATGACGCATGTACAGAGATTTTTCTTTTCTTTTTTTTCACCTTTTCACCGACCGAGTTTTGGTTCCTGCTGATCCTGTCCTTATTGGATTTGGATAGCCTAAGGCCAAGGCTAATGCTAAGTCTAAAGGTGGTGGCTGTTGCTCTCTCTAATTAGACAGTGGGTGAAAGGCATGTTGTCGTTTGATCCTTCTAATGATTGCGTAAGTTACTCCAACGTTATTTTGTTCGAATGAACGGTACCTGTTCTTGCTTCTTAGGTCAAATTTAATTTACTGTCATCCGTCGAATTAGTGTAAACAACTTCGTCGAATAAAACCCTTCTCGGTAAGTCCCGTCTCCTGTGAGAAGTTACAACTTAGAAAACACTCACAGCCCAGATAGGGTCTAAGATAACAAGAAGCAATTGCATCTGTAAGGCGTCCAACAAATCCTTATGATATGGAGGAGCATCATTAATTGTTGCTGGAATTTACCTTTACATTGTCGAGAATTTATTCTGTGGTCTATAGATATAAATTCAATATAAATCACTTTTTGTCTGCGACGAAAGATCACGAAATGAGCACCAAAACTGCCTTTTTTTGTTGTTGTTATAAATGGTTTGTGATTAGTTATTCAACAACTACGTTTGGGTGAGAATTACAAGATCCACAAGTAACACATTTGCTATATTTTCTTCCTCCCTTTCTAGAGATCCCAAGAATGTAGCCAGATAAGCTACAACCAATGATGATACGACAGTCATATAAAACAATTAGTTACAAGGCTTAAAAAGAGAAGTTGAAAAAGGAAAACAAAAATTGAAATTAATATTGGGTTGGAGCTGCATAAGATTGCAGTGTCTAGTGCATGTCCAGTGTTTCCCATGTACGTAAGTGACATGGAAATTGAGAAGAAAGGGATCGCAAGAGGAGTTTTCCTGAGACACACTTTGTCAGCGATCAGCTCTGATTACTTGATCCAGACGTTGCTGACCCAATCCCTTTCCTCGTGTTGAATGAGAAGTGACCCTTTCGTTTGCTTTGCTAGCTAGCCATAGCATTACCATCCTCCCACAATTACACCTCATTTCTAGCTCATGGCTTTTCTGTTAAATTTTAAGGCTAAGACTCGCATTTCAGTCTGGCCTAATTTCAATCAAGTATTTTCTTTAAAGAAAGGGACAGTAAGTAATAAATAATGGCAACCAACATGTATTACATAAAATGAATGATTAAAGACTTTAATAATGTAACCAAAGTGGGTATTAACCTGTAATTAGGCAGGAAAGAGGAGTGGGGCTCGAGCTCAATTGCCTGGAGGGACCCTAAAGAGGGAAGGGAAGTTTGTCTTTGCCCAAAAGGGAATGTGGGTCTACTTCCCCTTGCAATTCACAGCTGTATCTCACACGCCAAATCATAAATCGTACGGAATGATCAATTGGTGGAGCCCAGCTTTGGAATGGACGACCGATGATGGGGACGTGTGTGTATCATTTTTCTGACTTCTGATGAGAGCGGCAAAGGGGGGCCCCTTTTTGCTACCTATTATTGCGAAATTTTCCTGCTACCCTTTTGCACCCCCCAATCTTTCGGTTCAGATCGTTTAATCGGACGGCTGAGGCTCATCTTGCCCCATGAAAAGATTCTGTTCAACTAATTTGTAACTCGTATGTGTTTTTAAAAGAATTAAGTAACTCATATGTTACAAGTTGATCTAGAGCTTGTTTTATTTCTTTACAACTGGCGGGATTTAACAATTTGTTGAAGTACAAACTTAAAGCAAATATAGAGTGTTATGATTATTTATCGCAGTGATTGAATTATTTTTGATGAAATGGGACATTTTCAATAAAAAAGAGGGAGGTGGTAGCTTAGGATTTATATTATGATTTTGGTAATAACTTTATAATATTTTAAAATTTAAATTGAATTTACTTTTTTTATATATAAACAATAATATAATTTTAAAAAAAATAAAATCATACAATAATTTTTTTTCTTACATTAATTTTCTTTATAAACTTTCCTTATTAAGAACGGTTTATTTGAGAGAATCCTATGAATTATGAGCATCATATATTAGTTGCATGATTATTGGAAGATTTTTGACAAAGATGACATCAAAATTATTTAGAATTAAAACCATCTGGTTGTTTAAAGATGCAACTGAAGTAACAACTAGTTGAAAGAAATGTCTACTTAAAAAAGAGGCGTGGCGTTGCTATTGCAAACACAGATCAGACTTTTGAAATATAATTAGAACATCAGTTCTTTTGAACGTGATAGCATTGAAAAATCTTTTGTTATTTAGAAAATGAAAATATTTTTTAAAGAGATCAGTGTAACCTGTTTCGAGCAAACTTCATTTTATGTTGAGAGCCTACAAAGGCTAGTTATATACTAATAGTTTAAAAGGATGAAAAACTTTGAAAAATATTACCATATGAGCTTAGAGAAGTTTGTCAATTGACCACTTGTTTTTATAGTAAAATATTCAAGTTGGATATTTGAGAACTGAACGTAAGCTTAGGTTATAAGCCGAACCAATATAAATCGACTGCGTCCTTCTTCTCTTCTCTCTTAACTTTTATATTTCCGCATTATATTGTGTGTGTTTATTTCAATAAAAGACTCTTTCACTTTTAATAGGCTCTTTCTGTAACTTCAAATAGGTTCTTTTCAGTTTTATTAAAGGCCTTCTGTTTTAAATTATTTTTTATAGGACTTTTCATTTAACATGCTCTTTTTGTTTAACAACATCCTATCGCATAACAGGCTCCTACTGTTTAACTATTGACAAGCTCCTATTATTACTTCATGAACTAAAAATAACTTGCAAAATTTTTTAATCACACATAATTCAACCCTTTTTGTGTATGTTTGCTTTATCATAAACTACAAAGTATTATTATTATTTATTTATTAAAATAAAAAGTCAAATATATAATAAGTAAAACATACATAATATAATTTTTTTAAAAATTATATAATGATAAGATAAGAACTGCTTTTTATTTAAAAATATACAAAATATTATACCAGCTCTTACATTACATTTAATTGAATCTCTTCGAATTTTTAGCAAGGGAGGATGGACAATTCGGGAGTAAATGGTTTAAAGGCCCCTTACTACAGTTGGATCCTCCTGGGATATGGCGGGAGCTACCCCAAAAAAACAAATGTACATGATAAACTAAGCATAACCGAGTCATCAATTTTAAGGGGACCGCATAGCGCAGTGGATTAGCGCGTTTGACTTCGGATCAAAAGGTCGTGGGTTCGACTCCCACTGTGGTCGTTTTTCAATTTTGATTCAGTGTTCCCTTTCTATTTCTTTTTTCGGTTTTAATACGTGTGTTGTCTTCCTCGCTTCACGGCTAATCTCAAACTTGAGATATGCCACATTAAACAATGTTAACCCTCAAATCTCTCGTCCACCCTTCAATCCCAAGGATTCCAAGGCCATTTTCTCCTCTTTACTCAACGAATTCCCTCCACCCGTCGATTCCTCTTGTCAAAACTCATCTGAATATCGGCAAACCGCAGTCAAGGTTAGCTCGTTTCGCGCAGAACGACAACAACAACGAAATACGCAAAGAACCCAGTGGAACGGAGCAACAAGAAAAGGAAAATAACCCGGTTAACAATAACGGCAACGGTGACGGTGGCGATAATGATACGGGGAAGGATGGAAGGCCCCTGTTTAATCTGAGATGGGTCGAGTTATTTGTGGACCCAGATCCTGATAACATCCTGGCCGTTGGATTGACGGGTTTGCTGACGTGGGCAAGTGTTCAAGTTCTGTGGCAGCTCTTCATTGTCTCCTTGGCCATTCTGGTTGCTGCTCTCAAGTACTCCTCCATTGCTGCTCTCCTTATTTTCATTCTCATTACTCTTCTTTAAAAACAGTGTACTGTGTGATTGTTTCCTTTATTGAGATAATTATGCATGTAAATAATAATCAGTAGCTACAACTTAAGCCAATTATATGAAACAGAGGGAATTAACGCGTCCTAACTTTACATTTGCTTTGACGAATGATTCTTGGCCTCACGATAAGACTAACTTATAATATGAAATTTCCAAAATCGAACATGCATTTCATGTTATTATTCTTATAAAAGAGAAAGGCCGCGCTCTTGAGGAACATCAGGTACATCTCGTCCACTTTGCCAGGTAAATAATTTAAAATTTTAACGTTCAGATACTCATGAATTCCATAACATTTCTATTAACATCAGTAATTTTTTAAAACAAGAAAAAGTGGGTTAAATACGTTCTATTCTCGAACATGTTTTT
Organism: Erythroxylum reticulatum; assembly: GCA_025504915.1. NCBI lineage: Eukaryota > Viridiplantae > Streptophyta > Magnoliopsida > Malpighiales > Erythroxylaceae > Erythroxylum > Erythroxylum reticulatum. Next base: position 22,341,857 of record JANSVA010000218.1, read on the forward strand.
AAAAGAAGAAACGAAAACGAAAAGTAGGTGGATATATCATACATACTCCATTGATAGTGGTCACTAGATCGAACAAAATAGCGGCGTCAGTTCTTCAAACATGTCACAGGAGTTCTGATGTATAGTTATAATCAATTAGTGAGGTATTTAGTCCGTATCCAAAGTCTATAAGGCAAACGCCCTGGCTAGAGGTACAGTGTGATGAAAAGCTCCACACTACAGCCTCCGTTCTTCAAAGTACATGCCCAATCCAATCAGCAGACAGACAGACCCGTAAGACTTTACACCAGAGAAAATGTGCAACAATCTGATGGACCAAATAGTCATGGCAAGGAAGCAACTGGACAACGGATAGAATCTCATCTCAGCTATGAACCAAGTAACTAATCCACTCTTGGAACTTCCCGATAAACGTTGGAAGACTTGTATGGTACTTCCACAAGAGTTGTTAGATCATACATGCTATTTACACTTATTGGCATCGCATGTAATTAGGTAGCCTCAAGCATCCAGATAAAAGATGAAATTGATCTGCAGTTTCAACAAGGATTATCACTATCAGAATTTATATAAAAGGAGAGAAAGGAAGAGGAACAGTAAACAATGGATGCGAAGAGAATGTTTCTCTAATAGGCCTCAGTTGGAAGCGGGAAGTGGATGGTTGCATACTAGTTGCGATGGAGTGAATGAAAGGGAATGGCTTGGTTAAAATGCTTGCTAACATGGCTTTTTTCATCGACTAAGTGAGAACCACAAAATAGATTCAAACTTGTGCCGGCAACATCAATCGTTAATGCCATTTAAACTAATTCTAACACAAACCAGTACATCAGTTGATGCTACATAAATTTAGATTCACAATGGAAATGGTTTGTAGTTGGCGATCATATCTCAACTCAAAGACACCGCTGAAAGCTACTCAATGGGATGCTAACCAAATTAAAGGTCAAACACCATTCAAGTAAGCTATATGTAACTAGACCAAGCTACATTTGTAAATAGCTTTCATCTAAGAACTATGAAATGCAGGCCTACCTGGAACAGTTGTCAGATGGGAAACAAAAGAATGGCGCACTCTCAATCAACACATCCTAAAGGAGATTGTTCCGCCATATTTCAATGGCCCCATGCATTGCGTTTTGGATACATACTGTCAATGAGTTTTTGCAGAGTTTCTTTGATATATGAGAATGGAGGGCGTTCAGAGGGATCCCTGCAACATATCAAGTTCTTAAAATGTAAGGCAGAACGAAGTGAGACGTGAAACCATTTAGTTTCTGTCACGTTTAGTGAAAAGGAATAATGAGATAAATTAGTCCACTTACTGAGCCAAGCAGAGATCAATCAAGGCAGCCACCATAGGATTGACATTGATTGGAGTCTCGAGCCTCTCACCCTTAAAACCAACTTTAGCAACAACCTGCAGCATAATACACAAACCGTTGACTAATCAGTTGATGCATAATACCATGTGATGTATACAAAAGATCATTTCTATCATGAATCTCTTCCATTCTGATAGCCATGATTTTAATACTTTTCATTTTTCCTTCTTTACAAGAATAGACGACCACAATAAGTTATATTTGTTACCTGGACAAATAAAGAAAATCAATGAGCTTAAAAATATGTTCCATATAAATCTTATCAACCAAACTACCCTTCAGTCAAATACAAGCTAAAACAAACATTATAAAGAAAGCCCTATTTATACCATCAAACCAAGTAATGAAATGATTTAGCTTCTATGCTTCAATAAAGTATATCCCCTATTTGTATCTTAAATTTTCTTATCTATGGCTTTTGTATCAACCTGTGCCTGATTTAGGTTCCTCCAAGGCTGCTGCAGAGTAGAAAGTTCCCACAAGATTACACCAAAGCTATAAACATCTGATTTCTCATTTGATTGCTCATTGCGCAGAACTTCTGGAGCCATCCACTCAGGCTAAAGAAAGACGCAAGAACAGTTAATGCTTAATGTCTGAAACTTACAGTTTAGTTATATCAATATCAAAGTAGAACTTACAGTCCCAGCAGCCGTCTTTGATGAGAGATACGTCCTTGCTTTTGAACGTGACAAACCAAAATCACAAACCTGGATGACCAGGTCATATTCCAAGAGAAACACTTGTCAGTATACCTATCCCTATTAGTGTCAACAGCTTCATTGCAAAAGGATCACCCAGGTTAAAAGATCAATACGGTTCTGTAGTGCATTCTACTTTCTATTTTAGTGCTTGTCATCTCTCTCTCCCCTCCCTCTCTCTCACTCTCAGTTTGTCCCTCCCTTTCTCTGCAGAGGTCGACACGTTAGGTTGTTAAGCTCTTGCGTGGTGGTTTATACTTGGATATATAATCCTTTAAGAATAACTTAAAAATTAATAATAAAAGAAAGCATACTCAAAATGAAAGAAATATTAATTAGAGTGTGATGGTTTATGGTGCTTACCTTTACTGTGAATGCACCGTCCACCAAGAGATTTGGAGACTTCAAATCTCTGTGAACAATGGGAGGTCTAAGCAGGTGAAGATAGTTCATGCCCTTCGCCTGTGAGCAAGGGAAGTCATAAGTTGTAATGAAAGAATTTATTTAAGGATCAACATTTCTTTTATTTTTGGGTTGCAGTTATCCACAATTCATTTGATTAAAATCAATAAAAATCTATGAAAAAAACACCCGTACCACATCATATGCCATGTTTAAGCGACACCTCTCATCAAGCATCAAACGTGCATCAGCCATATGCAAAAGTTTATACAAGCTGCCTCTGCAATTAAGAAAGATCATTCGGTTAAACATTTGAAGTTGACTTCCCAGATAGGCCTTTGGTTAAGAGCTATTTCTATGGTTTAGTTGTTAGTAATACGGACCTTCCAATCATTAGAGATACATGGTTAAATGTGTAAAGAAACGGATTGCTACAAGATTTCCATACTATCTTGTGTCTTTAAAATGATTGATACCTATTCTATTCACAACAACAGAGAATGAACAAATCCATCCCTGTCAAATAAACTTTAACATTTGCATACAAAATTTGTGATTACACTGATAGTAAGTAATCTTTGTTAAGCACTTAAAGGAGAGACATCTACCACTTCATCATATAAAGTTTCAATACCTTGATAAATATTCTGTAACTATGGACAAGTTAGGGGGCTGAGTAACAGCACCCATAAAAAGGACAATGTTTGGATGTCGCAGGCGTTTCATGATCGCTACCTGGCAACAAATTTGGTACAACTAAATTTAATTCAGAGAAACATTGTCAAGAAAAGAATATGCAATCAATGTTTACCATAAAAGGAAATATTTTGATATTTATAATTTTTAGCTGCATCTGATCCTTCAGAAAAATGATACTAGTTTATTTATACCTCACTTAGAAATTCCCTGAATCGCTCTGCATCAAAGTCTTGCTCCAAAAGAATTTTGACAGCCACCTCCTGTTACATGCTTAGCATTAAAAAAAAAAAAGAATGTGCCAATGAAAAAAGACATCATTTAAATTCTAAAAGATACTCTCATATATACGAGAATAGAAATCAAAAGTAAGACAGATTAGATAAAGAAAACTTACCGAACCACACCAATCAGCACGATGGACAGTTCCAAATGAACCTGAGAAGCATTTGTTAATGTAACGCCCTTCTCTATGAAAATTGAAAAACTTCAATGGAGAGGTCATACAAATTAATTTGCAAACCCCCAGCAATAAACACATGTTATTTTCCTTCAAAGTGAAGTAAGAAAAACACCTGCCCCAATGTTTTCTTTCAAATCAAGCTCACTCCATTGGATTTCCAAATCTTCCTCTTCAAGATGTAGTTCACCACTTGATTTACTTGCACCCAGCTGATTTCTTTCCAGGGATGGCAGGATATTTTTTCCATCTTGCTTTGGATTATGGAAGACATGTAATGGTGATGCATGAGATGGGAAAGTTGGACCCTTGACCACATGTTCTGAGTTCAAATTATTGAGATGTGAAAAAGATGTGATGTCCTTCATCTTCCAAGCAACCTTTTTTACCAGAGGTCTGCTTGAAGTATGCTGAAGGTTGCTCTTGTCATTACCAAGCCCTGAACAAATGTTGTCATGTTGACCATCATTATTGTCTCTCTTGATGAAATCAAGAGCTTCTGTGAGTTAACCATTAATCTTAAAAATGAATAGTCATAGTGGTAAAAATTCTGTTCACACTGAGTGCATTTGTCAAACAACCAGCATTGTACAGGTTTTAAAATTTTAGTCATCAATATACATCCAATTCTTTAGAGCTAACCGCGCAAACAGTAGTTCTAAAATTTACATGAAGAGGACAAGTACATTGCATCTCAAACTTCTAAAAGCAATGGGGTGAGGAAAGTGAAAAAAATTCATGAGGAAATATGCAATATAACATGACATGCTCTTTAATTAAAGCAAAAAAGATATAATGATCCACAAGAAGTCATTTGTAAGAAAATTATCAGAAAGAGAGATTCATCAGGTAACAGCAAGAATCACCTGAAGGAGAATCTTCAAATACACAGTCTGGTGGCTGGCACTGAAAGAAATAGATATTGGCCAACATCCTAAAGTCATCAGCTCTTTGGATGGGTCTAGACTTTGGATGAGATAATGGCGAAGATATAAAGATTGACGAAGTGCAATCAATCGATGAATCTGGGTTATTCAATGCTCCTGGATCATCAAACAAATTAACCAAGTATTCCCTGCAAAAGCATGCCTATCAATTCAGAAATCCCTACTACATTTAGGTACTGGTCTGCCATACTGATACCAACTGTAAAGTCTAACTACCCCATTAAATGCTAGTTAATAGGCCATAACTTCCTACTTCGAAATAGCTGGTTGCATCTTAAAGAGCTCAACTTGATAGATGACATAGAGCAATTGATCTTGCAGACTAAGTTTTACATTCCAAGTTCCTAAGAAGTTCGTCGCAGTAGTCAAATTTCCAAATTTCTCATGCTTCACGGCTTAACTTCCCCACATAGTCCGCAGATTCAGACTATAACGTCCAACAAACTGTCTATAGAGTCACAGTATATACCTATCATTGCCAACTTGCACAAGACAAGAAGAAGCAACTTCCTTTCTGCAATACTTGCAGCCTTTAGCAACACGGCATGGTAAGTTGATTGAGTCCGCTAGCACCTACAGAATCCCAACTTCATTGTTTCAAATCTTTTGTAGACATCTCTAGGACATAAAAAAGGATACGTGTATCATTTTCTCAATTACATAATATGCATATTGTTAATTATTAAGTACGTATCTAAAACTTCATTAGTAAGAATAACCAAAGAGAACATAACAATAACCTTTAGGATCTGCATTTTCTTTTTAAAAATACAGCATATATACATAGGGTGATAGGATCATAAACAGCCAAAGGTTGATTGAAGTAAACATTGATCAACCACTAAGTATTGAGGTGTACTTTAAACAGTAAGGCACGATGGACACAGAGGCCAACAGATAAGATCCCAATTGGGAGTATAACAGAGCCTAAGCGCTCTTTTAGAACTTCAGCAGATTCCATCCAGTGTTTTCCAAACGCTTCTCCTTCAGCCACTAGTAGACCTCTGTTACAAATAATCAAGAAAATAGATAAATAATTCATTTAGATATACTAGCATGACAAGGCCCATGATATTAAGTGAGAAGAAAACTGGAACTAGGAAGGGAAGAACTAACCCCATATGGTTGACGACAAGCTTTGCAAGTTGACCAATAGCAGTCTCCGGATTGATCCAGCTATGGGAAAGATTACTAACCTTATTTATGAGCTCCTTTAGACTAGAATCCTTGAATCTGTCAATTAAAACCACTTTTACTGACATTTCGGTACGAGGGTCAACAGCCTTTAAGGACTCAAAAGATGGGATCCAAGCAACGTCACTACTTAAAGTCCAGGAATAAGGATCCACACCATGGATTACATAGAATCCATCTGGAATCCTATCACAATAAGACAGAGAGCCATTCACCTGATAGATATAAACCGCAAACTTAGCACTACATATGTGACGAAGCGACATCCAACCATGATTTGCAATTATCCAGGTAAATAAAAACAGCTACTACTCTGCTTACTCTACTTCCAAACACACACGCATG
>JANSVA010000218.1:22353099-22372421 GCA_025504915.1 Erythroxylum reticulatum
GTCTAGTGACAATGTCCATAGTAATGTTATCCCATTTCCACTGAGGAATAGAAATAGGATGTAACAAACCAGATGGAACTTGGTGCTCAACTTTAACCTGCAAGCATGTCAGACATTTTACTACATAATCCACCACATCCCGTTTCATACCTGACCACCAGTAATATTGCTTCAAATCCTAATACATCTTGTTTCGCACCCGGATGCATAGTAAATACTGTATTATGAGCCTCAAACAACAGCTTCTTCTTTAATTCATCCTTGGATGGTACACACAACTGATCCTTATAATACAATTCGCCATCTCCTTGCACAAAAAAATCAAGCTGTTTACCTTCCTGAGTAGCCAAGATAAGTTGTTGTAACTTATCATCAGCTCTCTAAGCATCAAAAATTTCTTGCCGCAATTTAAGCCTTGCGTTCAATTGAGCTATTAAAGCTCCATCGTATTCAAGTTCCCATTCACTCCGCTTCACTGATAATCTTGAAATTGTCTTCCAATTGAAGGCATCTTCCATAACATTAGCCTTACCCAGATGATAATCCACAGTACAATCATAGTCCTTAAACAGTTCCAACCAACGCCATTGTCTCAGATTGAGTTCTTTCTGAGTTACCAGATACTTCAGACTCTTATGATCTGTGAAAATTTTACACCTTTCACCATACAAGTAGTGTTGCCAAATTTTTAAGGCAAACACTACCGCTGCAAGCTCCAGATCATGTGTAGGTTAGTTCTGTTCATGAGTCTTTAGTTGCCTAGAGGAATAAGCAATTACTTTTCCTTCCTGCATCAAAACACAACCCAAACCAGTTCCAGATGCATCACTAAACAAAACATACTCCTTACTAGAAATAGGTTGGGCCAATATAGGAGCCTCAGTAAGCATACTTTTCAACTGATCAAAGCTACTCTGACATCTATTAGACCATTCGTACTTCACTCCCTTCTGTAACAGTTTATTTAAAGGGGATGCTATCACCGAAAACTCCTTAACAAACCGTCAGTAATAACCATCCAGACTCAGAAAACTTCTCACTTCTGTCACATTTCATAGTGGCTTCCAATTAATAATCGCCTCTATCTTACTAGGATTAACTCTAATTCCTTCAGAAGAGATAACATGCAGTAGAAATGATACCTCCTGAAGCCAGAAATCACACTTACTCAACTTAGCATACAACTATCTTTCCCGCAAGGTCTATAATAGAATTTGGAGATGTTTAGTATGGTGCTGTTCATTCTTACAATAGAACAAAATATCATCAATAAACACCATAATAAACTGGTCCAAATAAGGCCTGAACACTTTATTCATTAGATCTATAAATATTGTTGGAGCATTAGTTAACCTAAATGGCATCACTAGGAATTCATAATGTCCATAATGGGTCTTAAATGCAGTCTTCGGTACATCCACATCCTTTACCTAAATTTGATAGTACCCCGATCCTAGATCTATCTTCGAAAACACTCCTGCATCTTTCAACTGATCAAATAGATCATCAATCCTTGGCAACGGATACTTGTTCTTCACTGTGATCCTTATTCAACTGTCCGTAATCGATGCACATCCATGATGTGCCATCCTTTTTCTTAACAAATAACACTAGTGCTCCTCATAATGATACACTGGGTCGAATAAACCCTTTATCCAGATGCTCTTGTAACTGTACCTTCAACTCAATAGGAGCCATTCTGTACAGTGCTCTGGATATAGGAGCAGTACCAGGCATGACTTCGATAAATAACTCCACTTCCCTTTCAGGAGGGAGTCCCAGTAATTCCTTAAGAAATACATCTGGAAATTCATTCACTGCAAGAATGTTAAGTGGTTTACCACCCTCCTTCTTAGAATCAAGCACAAAAGCTAGATATGCTTCACAACCCTTCCTAAGAAGCTTTCGGGCTTACATAGCAGATACCACATTAGCTAAGGAGCTAGTGCGGACGCCATGCAATATTACTTTAGACTGATCAGATCTCCTAAGCATAATTGTCTTAGCCTTACAGTCAATTACTGCCTGATGCTTGGATAACCAATCTATACCCAGAATCAGATCAAATTCATGAAAAGGCAATCTAATCATATCTGCTGCGTAATCATTTCTTTTAATCATAATTGAACAATTCTTATGCACCTGATTAACCAACACACTACTATCTAGAGGAATGGTTACCTGGATATCATACTCTAACTGATTTATAAGCATCTCTTTATCAAACATTTCTCCAACATAGATATATGAATGTGAAGATCCAGGATCAATTAATGAATATATTTCAGAATCAAAGAGAGAAACCATACCATTAATGACATCCGGTACATCTTGATCTTTACGAGCTTTCAGTGCATAAGCTCAAGCTGAAGTAAAAGGCACAGTTGATCAATTTACAGTTTTTGAGTGAGAACTCAGATTAGGTCTGTTCTGATTATATCCTCCTCGACCTCTTCCTCGTCCTCTATTTCCAGCAGATGCATAGGGAATCTCCCAACTGCCTTGTGATGTTTGAGCTTGTCGGAGAGGGCAACTAGCTATCAGATGCTCAGTACTGCCACAACAAAAACATGCTCCCGTAGCCCTCCTGTAAACACCCCAATGATGCACAGAACAATCAGGGCACCCCAGAGGATTAAAACCTTGGCCTCCAGACAACCCCCTGCTATAATTAGTCTTTGAGGGATAATTTTGTTATGATCCCCGAGCTGCAAATCTCTGAGTAACTTCTGGTGTGGAAGAAGCAACTTCCCTACTTCATTTCCCTGAGGGCTGGCATCTTGTAGTAAAGCCCCTTCTTTGATTCCTTTCTCTTCTAATCGTCTCTTGTCTTTCAATTTTCACAGAAGCTTGTACTAACTGATGGTAATTCACTTATTGCAAAAGTGTAAACGATGTTAAGTGCTCCTTTTAGGACATATCCCAGACAAAACATTTTACAAGGCACTCATACTTAAACTATTTGAGATTAGTATGATTTTGACATGATAAATGCTATATACTTGACTAATCTAGAGTTCCTGAGATATCATTACTTCCCAAATTGATTTAAGAAGGGATTAACGATTATTATCTAAATAATCCTACCTTGACTATAATATCTTAGTATTAAAGATATTATTTGTTGGTCTAAATTTTTATAAAGATGAATGATATGATGCTTATCACTTCATTACTTTAGGAAAGGAAAAACATTTTCCCATTATTGTGGATCCTAAGTTAAGTAAAGAATTTCCTAAACACAATGAAAGTGATATTCGTTACAGAGTAAGAATCAGGATTAGAACTATTAATTCTAGCATAAAGGTAACATTTGAAAAGGGACTTTGAACCTATGCCAAAAAAGTGATTTTCCTTCTGTAATGATAGCCCCAACTAAAAAGACATCATTGTTTGTTGAAAATTTTATAAAAATGAAGATAAGCATGATTAAGAAAGTCCTAAAGCAAAAAAAAGAAGAAATGTTTTGTCATCTCTGTAAACATACAAAAATGTTTTTACTTCTTATACAAGTCACTGGAAGATGTTTAAGGAAAAAGATAAGGTTGAAGCATCTAACGTCTATACAGACAATGATGATTCTGAATCAGAAAGATAAGAAGATAATATGGAAATTTCTCTAACCACTCAAATAAAAGAGAATCCATTGTATATAAAGATGTAAGTTACTTTATGAAAAAGTTAATAAGATATAATTTTTATTAAGGTTTGTAATCTAGACTTTAAGTCTGCTTATATAAATAAGCCCCTTAGGGTAGTAATAGGGGCATCAAGCAATCTTTATGTATCTTGTCTTTATAATATCTTCCACTATGGAAAAAAATTATCTTTCTATAGATACAGTTACAACTTCTATTTTAAAACCATATTCTTCTCTTAAAATCATTAATATATGCTTTAAAGTGGGAGATGAATTGAGGTTGTGTTGGAATTTGTTGAAGGATTATCCACGAAAGAAAAGTGGCTAACCAAGTTTTTTAGCTCTAACTTTATAGTAAGGTAACTACCCTTGAGGGTCCTTTAACAAAGTCTAGTACAACCTTAATTTGTTTCCTACCTTACGGAATATACTAAAGATTTTAGGAGAATAATATGGTTTTAAAATGGAAGTTGTAAAATGTATCTGTAGAAAGGAAAATTTTTTATTTCATAGTAGAAGATATTATAAAGATAAGATACATAGAGATTAATCGATGCCTTAGCATCAAGTATTTGATCATATAATCTTATAAGTTATTCCAATTGGAATATAAATACTAGTAGGACTAATCTTTATCTTGCAATATATATTACATTGTTGTTATATGGTAGTTGTATTCCACATTGATTTATTTTATAAGGTTGAATTTGTTCAAGAAAACAGGTTCCTATCATTATCTCTAAATCGAATCATTTATGTTCAACTAATAATCTTATAGGTATTTTATTATCTCTTATCTTAATAGTGGCTTCTATGGTAGTATCTGTTTAATTTATTTTACCACTAAAATTTTTATATTGATAAGGTTCACTTAGGTAAAACTTATTAAATTATGTATTAGATTATGATTAATGTAACTTCCACTAGCTTCGGTATCAATTCATATCTTATCCATTGCTTTGCTTTTCCCCTTAATGAAAATGGGAATAATTTTAGTCTTATCACATCATCCTTAGCTCCGTTGATATTAAAAATGTCACAAATCTCCAAATTTTTTGAGATATGCACGTTTAGATCCTCATCTCATAGTCCATTAAATTGGACAGACTGTTGCACCACCCTAATAATTCTCAGCTTGATCTTAAAGTTATTGGCATTCGCATTCATTTTAATAATGTTGGACTCCACTCCTATTAAGCCTGGTCTAGCATAATCAAACATAGTTCTTGGTTGGTTTGCCTTGGTTCATGATTCCCCAGTATCAATTTAACCTCCCAAGCCCTCTATTTGTTGATCTAGTTCAAACTCTCTCAGTTGTGCTATGCGAAGATTTCGACAAGCTGTTCTTTCTATTTCTAGATCTTCATTCACTAAGCTCGTTGGATCACTTCAGGTCCAAAAGTGACTAAGGAGTCAATATCTGTGAAAAAAGAAAATTAAAGAATCAATAAAATAAAATAATCTAGAAACAAATTTAAGATAAAAAAAAGTAAAAACGGTTAGAGTAATAAAAGCTAGGTTTTCCTAATATTGCTTATCCCCAACAATGATGAAAAAAACTTGATTGACCTATTTTACGCTTATAAGAATTTTATCAATTTTAAACCACAAATAATGAAATTAGACAAAGGAAAACACCTAAAATTGATATCAAATAAATATTAACTAGGTGATGAATTCTCTCAGGAATTCTTGAATATTAACCCTTTATCATGCAATTATATTTTTTTATTATTGAATCGTAGAAATTCCTATCTTAAGTTAATATTTTTTCAAAGCTACTAACAAATAATCCCTCATCTGATTAACATAAATCTATTTCTAGTTGATATTAATCTAGATGATTTACGTCAACCAACTCTAGGTTTGTATGCAACTCCTTCTAGTTATGATAGATCTATTTACATAAAAGGATTTCTCAATCTCAAATCAAATCATGAACAAATATTTCGGATATATTAAAAGAAGAATATTACGCATAATTGAATATCAATAAATTAATCAGTAAAACTGCATTAAATAAAATATCGATTCATATTGTTATCATAATTTTGGGTTTATGACACCTAGGCATTAAACAAATTTAGTTCCTACTCATAGAGAACAAAACCAAAGAAATATTCAGAAAAACAAATATAAACAAAAGAAATCATATTATAAATCTTCCTTTTTTCCCTATTGAATCTCATTGCAATTTAGATTGAATGAGGTTAACTATTGGATATTGTGATGTATTCTTTGTATTTTTGTTGCTTCTATTTAGAATCGTCACTTCTCTATGTTTCTTACGACTCAAAATGCTTTAAAACCAACCGCTTCTTATTTTGACTCTTATCATGTCCTTTTATTGTAAAAACTAGGAATTATAGGATATACACGATCAATATGGTCGTGTAGATGAATATGTATCTCTAAAATTACCTGAATTTGTAATTTTAAAAGGCTATAAAGACTTACATGGATAAAATACACATCAACATACATGGGTTTGTAATTTCACACGACTAGAAATAATATTCTTTAAATCTCCACATGTTTACAGAGACTTACATAATCACTATACATGGTCGTGTAGGTCCTAGTTGCTTCAAATCTTCATTCCATGCCATGATTTCATCCAAATTCTTCTCTTTTTTGTCCAAGAAGGCAATTATTACCTACAAATACACTTGAAGCAAATTAATTACCAAAAATACTATAAAAATATTTAATAACACGCAAAACATCAAAACACATCAAATATGTGTATATAAATATAATCAAATGATTATTTATTAAACATTCCGACACTTAAGCTTTCCTTGTCCTCAAACAAATAATCTAAATTGTCAATCTTACAAACATCCATCCCATATTAACCTCATCTTATCCATCCACACTCTAAATCATCATATCATATCAATTAAATTAATATGCAATAGGATTCAATTTATCCTAGAACTAACCTTCATAAGTCAATATCAGTAATAATCACATTGATAATCTTGTTGAAATCAAAAGTACAAATCTTTACACCTTCACCAAGGTGTCACTCAATGCACTTAAGTGTTTAAGGTAAAAAGTATAAGAACTCTCAAATCAATACATAACAGAATTCTTAACCATAAGCTTGCAATAATATCATATCTCCACCATTTGTAAGTAAACTAGAAACAAAAATCAAAAGGTCTTGTCACTAGTTTTTAATAAGTTTTAGGTAAGGGTGATAATTGAAGGGAAATTACAAAAACAACATTTCAAGAAACTTAGTTCTTCACAATATAGGTCCCTCACATTTTAAATCCATCGACACCATAACTTTAACATTTTTTAAACATTTTTTATTTTTTAAAAATAGTAGGAGCATTCATCATATGCCAACAATTAAAGAAATATTAGACCTTTTCAAATTTTTAAGTTTCAAACAATCAAAAAATGTAAATAGCCTTCAGGGTTTAAATTAATAATAAGGCTTCAAGAAAGATAAGGCAAAGGTTAATAATATAGTTATAATCAACGAAAAAGGCTAAGGCTTAAAATTAGTTACTCCTAAGAGATAAAATATGAGAGGATAATTATCAAGAAAATAGGCTAAACTTATGTTGAATCTAAATACCTTTATCATTTTAGTGCTTCTAACTTAACAAATATGGTCTCAATATGAATAATAAAAGTAAGTTCTAGAATTATCCAACTATGCATGATAACACACATGAAACAATAAAAAAGGTTAAATTTTGACTTTTTTCTCTTAGGCTCAAAAGATCACAAAAATGGTCCTATGCGTGCAAATGATATACAATTTTCATTCAAATTAACTATTTCAATGACTACTAAAAATATCACCTAAGAAAGCAAGTTTATTCTCTAACTTTCACCCTGTTGCATATTAATTCAATTCAATAGTCAACAATTATTTCAAGTATTTTAGAAATATTCTAACTAATTCAAGATACTAGTTAACAAAATGTAATAAAAAAGATTATAATAAGCTTAATAAATCCTTCCCCACACTTAAAATTTTATATTGTCCCTAGTGTACATAAATAAGCGTATATAAATTAAAATAAAATAGGTTAAGAAATTAGTACTTCCTTGAGTAATAAGAATTCAGAATTCTAATTTTGTTGAGATTCTCATTCAATATTAGATACAATAATCCTTGCAAGATATAAATAAAAGGGATAAATGATAAAAGAAAATAAAAATAACTAAGAAACATGAAAATAAAAATGACATAAATGGAAATAGCATTACATTAATGTTTAGACAAGATAAAATAATAAAGGAAAGAAAATAAGAAACTACATAAATAATAAGAAAAGGAAAAGAGAAAACCTAAATTACGCATAATCTTGTTGTGACTCTAACATGTCCACTGATAAAGGGTCCTTGTGTCATAAATCCTCAAAATAGGAGGAGTTGAATATAATGTATTTGCTTTAGATGGTGGAGGTTAAAAAGTCATCCTTTGATGGCTCGCCATCTACATTAAGAAGTTGCCCATCCATCTAGTATAAGCCTTTAGCTATCCTGTCCACTCCATAATCTTCCCTTGTTATACTCAGATAGTACATTAAGTACCTATGAGTTACCCCATGTGTCTCTTTAGCTGAGTTATCTTCAACTGGTCCAGGTGTGGTGTTCACATCTTGGGTACTTCTGCACTATCCTCCTCTTATATGACCCATCTTGTTTGGGATAGCAATGAATGAAACTGTGACAATTGCTCAACTATTTGTGGCTCCTCCCAAGCTCCTCCCAATGTGTCTAGCTTATTGGGAACTTTAATTATGTAGTAGATGTAAATCTTAAGATTCAGTGCATGTGTTTCATCACCTCAAGATTTATATGGATGTGTTTCATCACCTCAAGATTCAGTGTTGCCATGGTATCCACCAGTCACATCGCTAGTAATCTGTTGAAGACCCTTTTTCATCAAGAAAGCCTCATCACGTAAGGTCCAATGCAAATCATCCCAACCTTCTTCTTTTGCTTTGATGCCAGATAAATTGGGCTAATGCATGCCCTAGGTGTATTTGCATCCTCTCACTTATGTTCCAAAGGTATAACACACCCAGCTGTTCAATGACATCATGACTGTCACCCTATCCACTCAGTATGTGACTCAAAACTTCATATATATACCTAACCGTTGAATGTCTCCTTTGCACGTCGTGGTCCCGTCATTATACTTGAAACTTTATATAAGTGCGGGGACATAAACGATAAAGTATGCAAAATAACTATCCTATCACACTTATTTCTTATGCTTACCAAATTGTTAAACGTGAAAACAAAATAGAAAAAGGAAAATTAAACACACAGTTTAAAATTTAACGCAAATCAATAGATAAATAAACAAATAAATAAAATAATTGGAAATTAACTAATTACCTAATTAATCACAAAATTAAAATGTTGTAATTAACAAATAAAATTTATCTAATTATTTAATTATGAAATTAACCCTAAAATTGAAATTAGCAATCCTACTATAACAATTATGCAAAAATCAATAAAATTAAGCATTATATTTATCTAAAAATAAAATTTAAATTAAATTAAAAAATAAAACAACTTCAATTAACTATAAAAACAACCAATTTAATCCTAATTTCATGCATACACATCATAATTTAACAATTAATGAGCAAAATCACATAAATTCACAAATCCAATTGAAATTTCATCCAAAACACATGCAATTTATCAAATTGAATCAATAAATCATATGGGTAAAGATAAAATGCAATTATTAAACCATAATTAACCAAAAAATCAAAAACTCTAACCCTAACATTTTTTAGGGTGAAAATCCCTAAAAATTGCAAAACACTTATTTACTTCGGTTTGCACAAATTTGTAAGAAAAGTGCTGAAAATAAGTTAGGGAGTAAGAGTGGCAACGACGAAAGAGTTATAGAGAGAAGAGAGAATGAGAAAAATAAAGGAGGTTGGGAAAATTTAAAGTTGTAGTGGAATTACATAGTTTGTTACACTGCCATGTAGCTGACTGTGTAAGTCATAAACCTATAACGTATTAAGGACTTACACGGTTTGTTACACGAGCATGTATCTAACCGTGTAAATCTACACAAGTATGTCTAGAGTGCATGTAGCTAATATGTATCTAATTGTGTAAATCGATATGAGCGTGTCTAGAGAGCATGTAACTCTCTGTAAATGTGTGCAACATGAAAAATTGTTGAGCAAACATAGAAACTTTTGCACCCAAAGTTACAAAACTTTAACAAGCATACTCTAACATTACAACCTTTACTGTGTTTTTCCTTTTGCTTACTACCTTTAACTTGCAAGGTTTTGTTGAACCTTTAAAGGTAAAGTCCTACAAAACATCTAAAAAACGAATCATAATGTGACTTACTAAGTTCATTAACATCAAGTCCAAGATTAAAATTCATGACATTAGGCATTTTAAATTCAACCTCTTCGTCCCCTATGCTTAATATTAATTTGCCTTCCATCTATAATTGACTTAGTAGTCTCCAAAAAGGGTCTACCAAGGACTTTTATATCTTCCATTATATCAAAAATCACAAAATCTACTAGGAAGATAAAATTGTCAACCTTAATAAGAATATCCTCTATAACTCCCTTAGGATATTTTACTGATCTATCTGCTAGTTCCACACTTATCCTAGTAGGTTTTAGTTCACCTAATCCTATTTTCTTAAAAAATAAATAAATCATCATGTTAATTTCGACCCCTAGGTTGGCTAAAGCCTTATCTATTTTCAAACTACAAATTTCACAAAGGATAGTAAAGCTCCTTTGATCTATAAGCTTCTTTGGTAGTTTGCTTGTTAGAATTTCTGAGCCCCTTCTACTCAACATTACAGTCAAGATCTCCTCCAAAATTCCCTTATTTGATAGTAGATCCGTTAAAATTTTCGTATGTTGGGGCATCTACACTGGAGCTTCAACAAGAGTTAAGTTAACTTAGAGTTACTTAAACATTTCAAGGAACATACCAAACTATGAATATAGTAGATATTTCTTCTCTTTAGTAACGTAAGGGATGACAAGTTGACATTCTTTGACTTTTCTATAATGACCTTCACCTTTAGCTTTTACTTGACTCATAGTAGTCTCCTTTTTTTCTCCTCCTTCTTTTAAAAACTTTTTCCCACTTTTAAGGGTGATTACCATTACACGTTCTTTAGGATTTGTTTCAGTTATACTAGGCAAATTCTCCTCTGGTCTTTCAGACACTATTTTTTTATCTGACTGATTTGAACCTCTAAGTTACATATAGAAGCCTCATTTTATTGATGTCTCACATTAGAATATTGAGTAATCTTTATCACCATCACATCTAGAGTTGGCTTCTTAGCTTGAGGTGGTTGTTGAAATCTTGGTAGAGGGTTGTTCCTTACTTCCCCAAGAGAAATTAGGGTGATTCCTCCATCTCAGATTATAAGCATTTCCATATGGATTGTTTTGGGCTCTAGGAGCATTTCCCATATGATCCCCATGCTGTAGCTATAGTGTTTGATAGTTTTGACCTGTATGTTTTAGGCTGCACACCTCAAACTTTACAACTTGACATTATGGATTCATCGTTAGTTTATCAAATTTTTTCTCAAATCTTCCACCTGATTCACCAATTATGCCATTGCGTCCACTTTATATACCCCTATTAGCTTATTAACTCTGACTCAAGAAGAGACACCACTGATAATTATTTATCGCCATGTCTTTAATAAGGTCATGGGATACTTCTGGTGTCTTATTATTAAGAGTACTCCTAGCCACTACATTTATTGATTGCTTTGTGTTTTGATTTAGCCCATTATAAAAGTTTTGAATCTACATCCAAAAAGGTAGACCATGATGTGGGAATTTTCTCATTATCTCTTTGAACCTCTCTCATGTATCATATAAATATTCGAAATCAACCTGGGATTAGGAGGAGATATCATTCCTCAACTTTGCGGTCTTCACTAGTGGAAAGTACTTCAATAAAAATTTCTCTACCACTTGATCCCATATAGTGAATGATGATATTGGCATTGAGTTTAACCATTGCTTCGACTTCCCTTTAATAAAAATAGGAATAATCACAATCTTTTCGCATAATCATTAGTTCTATTGATCTTAAAAGTGTCACAAATCTCCAAAAAAATTTGAGATATGTGGGTTTGGGTCCTTATCTCGTAGCCCATCAAATTGGACAGACGGTTTCACCATTTGAATAGTACTCAGCTTGATTTCAAAGTTATTGGCATATAAAGTCAATATGACGATGCTAGACTTTACTCATATTAAGTTTGGTCTAACGTAATCGAATATAGTTCTTAATTGGTCTACCATAGTTTGTGATTCCTCGGTACCAATTTGACCTCCCAAGCCCTTTATTTTTCGATCTAGCTCGAACTCTCTCAATTATATTCTGCAGAGATTTCTGTGAGCTATTTTTTTTATTTTTGGATCTTCGTTCACTAAGCTCGTTGGATCACTTCAAGCCATAAACTGATTAAAGAGGTAATATCTACGAAAAATAAGAAAATTAATAAAATAAACTAAACTAGAAACAAAATTAAGATAAAATAAAGTAAAAATGGCTAGATTAATAAAAGCTAGGTTTTCCTAATATTACTAATCCTTGACAACAATTTCAAAAACTTGATTAACATATTCTATACTTATAAGAATTTTATTAATTTTAAACTACAAGTGCATGATGTAGCTATAGCTAACATAGGCAAGTATAGGTCGATCCCATGAGAATTGTAAGTATTAGTATTTACCCTTTTTCTATTATCTAACTACTGAATTAATTTTTGGATTTAATTAAAAATTAAACTAAACTAATTAAACTAATAATAAAATCAAACAAAGAAAAATACTTGAAAAGTTGATATCAAATAAATAGTATCTAGGTGATGAATCATCATAAGAATTCTTAAATATTAACCATTTATCATGTAATTTTATTTTTGATTATTGGACCATGTAAATTCCTATCTTATATTAATATCTTCCAGACTAATAACTACTAATCGCTTAGTTGATTAATAAAAATCTCTTTCGAGTTAAAACCCTTTGAATTGCATTATTGATTCTTGAATTTTACTATTAGGTTTAACCTTAATTTAAAGGATTTACTCAACCTATCTTTAGGTTTGCATGCAACTCCTTCCAATTATGGTATATCTATTCACACAAAAGGATTTGTCAATCTCAATCATATGAAATCAAATCATGAACTAATATTTTGGATATATTAGAACAAGAATATAATGCATAATTTAATCTTAATAAATCAATCAATAAAATTGCATTAAAAAAAGGATCAAATCATATTATTATCAAAACTTAGGGTTCATCACACCTAGATACTAAAAAAATTTAGTTCCTACTCATAGAAAACAAAACCAAAGACAAATATTTAGAAAAACAAATAGAAACAAAAGAAATCATATTCTAAATCTCCCTTTTGTTCTCTAATGAATGTCCTTGCAATTTGGATTTAATATGGTTATCTATTGAATATTGTGACATATTTTTCATGTTTTGCTCAACCTCTATTCATAATTGTCTCTTCTCTATTTTTCTTACAACTTAAAAATGCTTTAAAACTCGCTTTCTATTGTTTTGCCCATAATCACGTCCTTTTATAGTAAAAACTATGGTTTCTAGGATATACATAATCAACATACACATTTGTGTAGGTAATTGTGTATCTCCAAAAACACATGATATTGCAATTTTACATAGGGACAAAGAATTACACAGGAAAAATAAATGTAACTTCATACAACCAGAAACAATATTCTTTAAATCTCCACATGATTACAAAGACTTACATAGTCACTGTATATGGTCATGAACGTCCTAATTGCTTCAAATCTTTATTCCATGCCATGATTTCATTTGGAATCTTCTCCTTTTGGTTTAAGAAGGCAATTATCACCTATAAATATACTTGAAAAAAAATTCAATACCAAGAGTATAAAAATATTGAATGATAAGCAAAACACATTAAATATGGGTATATATATATAGTCAAATAATCATTTATCATAAATATGATGAAAAATCATCTTCTAGGTCTTCTATAGTTGCTATATAAGGAGAACATTTTCTTTTAACTTTTGAAAATAACTTTGGAAAGTCAATAATGTCTTTGTCTACAAAATATTTTGTATGATGTGTAGTGGATAAGGCATAAGATATCATGTAGGTAATAGAATATGGACTATTTTAATCTCTAATTAAATCATTTTCTTTTAAAGTCTTAGATTAAAGTGAGTGTTCTATCTAAATCTTTATGTTTTATATCATAAGACATCTTAGGAAAGCTATCAAACAAAAGTTTTTGATATCGAAGATCACCTTTCAAAATTTCCATATAGGCTTCTTTTCTATTATCTTGTTTAGATAGAAGTTAAACTAATATCTAGGTTTTTTACATTAAGATTAATATCGCAAAACATATGGTGTTTTCGAGGTTTTAACCCTATTAGAATTTATAGAAAACATAAAATTCCAAATCTTTTTAAGCACTTTTCTATCAATAAGAGCTTCTTAACTATAATCTCCTATCATTTGATTATCAACTTGAGTTTTAGAAGATTCTCCGATCTTACTCAATTATTAAAACATTTGAGGTTTCTTTATATCTTGTATCTATTATTATAAAAATGATTTCTTTAAAAGAGCATTATTTAAAAGTATTAATTCTAATAAAAACTTCGGATTCTATCACTTCATTTATTTCAAGTTTTCTTTTTATTAAATCTTTTAGCACATTCACTAGCATCATATCCTCTTTCTTATTTCTTCCAAACATAAGTTTTTAAAGTTTATATTCTTTTAGGTTTCTTAACTCATTACAACATGAAGATTTTTTCTTCCTTGTAAAAGAAGGATACAAACCTAGAAGCAAATGAGGATTTGTACACGCAAATGAGGAAGATTGTATTTCACTGTGGTAATCAAGCAGGAAAAGCTGCAAGCCTTGAGATGCCCATTGCTGTTGGATTGTCTTGAATTAAACATGTACTGTGGAATGAATAGGTGGCGTCATGATTGGCACGGAATTTTTTTGATAGAATCCAAGTATTCTCCCGCAATCACTGTTCTTAGTTTCTTCCGGAAAGAGTTATGGGAATCAGCAACTGGAGATGGAAGAGGGTCTGTGGATGTGGAGGCAATCAGAACTACATTATCTTCACCGCTGACATCAATCTCGTAAAGCCCATCAAACGCCGAACCAAGGTCTTGTACCAGTGCACAGTAGGAGGAGGACGACTTACTCTGAGTAATCACATTCATCACAAGAATCCCATAATCACGAATAAGACATCTACAAGCCCAAAGACTTTCCCTGCTTAAAAATTCCACAGGTGGTGCCCCTGTACCAGTCCAAGGTTCCCAAGCATTCAAATCAACCATTATCACCTCAAATTCATTGTCCCCAGAAGCTAGTTTTTGTACAATTTCTATAGCATCTCCCACATGAATCTTCACGGTTTCACAATCTTCCAACCCAAAATACTTTCTTCCAACCCGTAAAACCTCCTCGTCCATTTCCGCCCCTTCAACCTCGAAACCCAATTTGCTTCTCAAGAAACTGAGCAGAGTTCCACCCCCAACTCCTAAACACAATGCTCTGGGTTTGGACCCCGATCGAATCCTCTCTTCAACACAGTACTCAATCACCGAAAGACTGGCCACCATTGCAATGCAGTATTGTTGAGCCAAAACCCCAACATCAGGAACTTTCTTGCCAACCTTCAAGCTGTCGATTCGCACCACTGTTTGAACATGGTTGGGCATTCTTTTAAACCTCAGCCTCCTCGTAAATTCTCGAACCGTAGTAGTAGTATTAATACAACTACCCTCCAATACACTCTCAAGCTCAACGTCCTCCACAAGCATCTCACCGACGCGAGCCCCAACAACTATCTCCAACACAACTCTAGAAACAACCCCATCTGCAAAATCTAACAAGGGTATGGCAGCGGCCTTATCAACAACTTTGGGAATTAAAGTAAACAAGAAAGTCTCTACGCTCATTCCAACATACCGCCGATACTGGGCGTCTTGGACTTTGTCATACTTGTAGCGGAGAAATACGGAAGCAGGGTCCTCCAGAGGGACCTTGCCGATTAAAATGAGGCGTGACACACCGGGGGAGGAGAAGAGAAGCTGGAAATGACCCGACTCGGTGCAGAAAATCCAGTCAGATTCGCGGTCTTTCGGAACAATTAGAGTGGCCACCTGAGGCACACCGGTGGGTGGGATCGGAGAGTCAAGGACGGCGAATCTGAGGAGGTTAGTATGATCGGGTATTGGAATATTGAAAGAGATGAAACGCCCCGGAATTAGTGCTTCAAAGATCTGTATGTCAACGCCCATCTTAATCGGATGCTTTTACAGACTAATAGAAATAGTAATATTGCTGCCTGAGCTTTGACACGGTTAATGATAAACAACATAAATGAGTTTTTTTTCTTTTTCTTACTATTTTGTTCGATAGACATAGTCCGTTTAGGGTTTAGAGCACACGTGTGCCTGTAGTCACATGCAAGACCTGACCCGTGCAAAGTTTCAAGAATTAATTTTGCACAAACACAATGTCCTCTTATGACGGCCAACAAACCCAAACGCTCCCTGCTTGATTCCCACGCGTTGTCTTTATTTCTGCGTTCTTCTTTCCATTGCAGAGTGACCCTTCGCTGGACTTACCTTTTATCGGGATCTTGCAATCTTCCCCTCCCCCTTTCCCTTACGTTCTTCCCTTTGCTCTTGCGTGTTATTGTTTGATTGTAGTAGCTAAAACAGTGTTAATATGATATCTTTGATGTTTGGCTGAAGATCGGTTTGAATTGAAGTGGAACGTTATCGTTTTTGCTATGGTAGATACTAAAAAGGTCAGACTAGTAATTGATCTTTGATTCTGTTATCTTTTTCGCGAACCAAGTAACTTGAAAGTATCTGATCGCTTGTTTCTTGATTTATGGAGCTCAATAGACGTTACTGTTGAAAACTAACTTGGTTTGCCTGTTCAATCTAAACAACTCGAGGTATTGTGCAACAATTCCAGTTCTAGGGTGAAGTAAGGTATCGTTCTGGTTCCTCACTGTTTATGTTCATGATAATTTATGGATGTTATGAATTCTGGATGATTATTGATGGATTACGTTATCCGTCTGTACTTGCAATATGTTAGGTGTAAAAATAAAAACAATTACGGTTTATGATTTGGGAAATTAAGAACAAGAACTCAGTGAAGTACAGATGAGAGTAAATGATCAAGAATAATTTATTTCTCCAAAAGTGGCTACAAGTTTCTAACGGCTGTCATAGCTGTTGTCTTCACCCTATTGCATGTTAACACATCACGTAATCTAACGATGTCGTCGATTAGCTTACACGACTCGTCTTTCATTCAAGCCATTTTCAAGCTCCCTCACGAGACCCGCGCTTTTGGATGGTAGGCTGATGACAAGTAAATTTTAACAACAATTAATTACAATTTTATGATTTTAATTAATTTACGATTAAGTTAAAAGATTTTGTTTAATTGGCTGAAGTTTAACGAAAAATAAACTTTAATTAGTGGGGCCAAGACATGTACTGAACTTGTGACGGAGAGCTCTGATACGATTTTTATATATAATTTTTAAAGATTTTTTTGTTGTTTGCTTAAGTAAGTGGTGAATATTTGAATTTTTTAATCTGTTAAAAAATTCACGTGTTAAAAAAACACAAAAATAAAACGTCTTCAAAAAAGTTTAAAGACGTTGGCATCAAAAAAATGGGTTTGAAGTTATGAAAAACAAAATAGGAATTTTCAATCTTTTCTTCGTTTAATCAGTTTCACTTATTCTTTGAATCTCGAAGAATTCATGCCCAAGGTTACTAAAAAAAAAAGGGATCTCCAACGTTTATAATAGGCATATTGTACAGATTGTACACGAGTCGTAAACAAATGAGCCACTTCAGTGGCATTAGAAAGATGATTCCGAGGAGTGAAACGAGCGTACCAACGATCCACCAGAGTTATAATCACCAAATGACTTATCAGATTTTTGAAGGCCCTCTATAAAATTCATACTAATGTCAGGCTAAATCTGATGTGGAATGGGAAGAGGTTGTAAAGCTCTTGGAGAAGCAATAGTCTTGTATTTGTTTCCAACAAAACATTTCACTTGCGAATAAGATTTTTAACATCAGTCTACATAAGTTTCTTAAAAAAAAATAAAATGTGTACACTTAATAGCGCCTAAGTAGCCCAAATGTCCTCCCAATGGTGTTTCATGAAATAGTTTAATGATTTTTTTAAACTCCTTATTAGCCCTAATGACTAATCAATCCTTCCAATCTAACAATTCATTTGTCCAATTAGAAGTTGAAATCTGCAATTCACTTCATTTAAATTTATGAAGCATTCATTGGAGATTTGCAGTTATCTCTTATTGGTTATTTCTATGCCAATAATTAAATTATCGCAAATACAGAACGTGGCTGTAGTTAACATATGCAAGTATGAGTTGATCACACGAAGACGATAAGTACTACTAATTACATTTTTTATTATCTAGCTTATGAATTAAATTTTGTAATTTAATTAAGAATAAAGATAAACAAAGAAACTAAGATTGGTGAAACAATATTGAATGTTGGACAAAGAAAATTACTTAGAAAACTTAATATCAAATAACAATGTATAGTTGATGATCTCTCTTAAAAATCATTAAATAATTAATCTTTTATTATGTAATTATATTATTGATTATGGGACGTCTGAAATTTCTATCTTTTGATAAATAAATCTCTTGAGACTACTAACAACTAATCCATTAATTGATTAATAGAAATCCTTCTAGTTAAAACCCCTAGGATTGTATTATTGATTTATGAATTTCACTATTAGGCCGTGAAACAACCTCTAGTACTATTTCAAACCATCTAGAAATTGTTTCACCAGAATTTTGAAATCTCTTGAACCATTCTATTGCAAAGTCCATGACTTAAAG
This sequence comes from Erythroxylum reticulatum, assembly GCA_025504915.1. NCBI lineage: Eukaryota > Viridiplantae > Streptophyta > Magnoliopsida > Malpighiales > Erythroxylaceae > Erythroxylum > Erythroxylum reticulatum. The sequence continues at coordinate 22,371,732 of JANSVA010000218.1, forward strand.
TGATAAAAAACATAGCTACAGCCTCTTCTATTGTTACTTGTGTACCTTTCTTTAATTCATATGAGTCGTTCAACAATTTACATAATTTGATAAAAATATCCTTTTCCATTCTAAATTGTTGATGACATCTATCTTTAAGGCCATTAAGGAACTCCATTACAAACATCCATCTAGTGTGAGGGGATGTTCTATATGGTTTTTTAATATAATATTTAATATAATGGTCTATGGTTAGTGCAACTTTAGTTTGAACCATATGCAAAATTTCTTCTTCAATCTCTTCATTATATTCATGATCATTATCAGAATCATTATCAAAAGATGACATCTGTATCAAAATATATAAATAATAATAATAAGCTTATTGTATAACAAGATAATATAGTAATAATCATAAAATAATAATAATAAAGTACAATTTAATTCATTACAACAAAATTAACTAAACAGAAATCCAATATAACATATTACATGTATCGAATTCCAACACATTACATTACAAGTAATTCAATATTAGTAACCAAAGACATCTAATTTATTGCAAAAATCACAATCATTTCATTTTCTTAAGCCATTCGATTTGAAGATCAACATCCTTAAATGCAACAAACATCTCTCTATTTTCCTTCTTCAAAAATAATTTGGTAGCTAATATAAACAGTTCACCTCCCCTTTTTATTTTATTTATAC
>JANSVA010000218.1:22372521-22400483 GCA_025504915.1 Erythroxylum reticulatum
TATGAAGTCAAATCATGTATTAATATTTCAGATATATTTTGACAAGAGTAAAATACATAATTAAATCGTAATAATCAATCAATATATTTGCATTGAATAAAAAGATTAAAACATAGTATTATCTCAAATTAGGGTTCATCACATCTAGACACTAACCACATTTAGTTACTAATTATAGAAAACGAAATCAAAGATAAACATGAAGGAAAACTAATAGAAAACAAAGAAATCATAATTCTAAATCTCCCTTTTTCTTATACTAAATCTTCTTACAAGTTTGAGGTTTGATAGTGTAATCTAATGTATCTCTTGATGTATTCTTTGTGTTTTCCTTATCACTTAATTAAAATCGTCGCCTTTCTAGATATCTTACTTCTCAAATATATTGCAAAAGTTGACTCTCTTTTGTTTGTCTCCGCTCACATCCTTTTGTAGTACCTGGTACATACACGATGACTTACCTAAAATCAAGACTTTACATATTCACAGAGACTTATATGGGTAGATACACAACCATGTAGGCCTAAGTTGCTTCAATCTTCATTTTATGTCACAATTTATTTGAATTCTTCTCCTTTTGTCCATAAAAGCAATTATCACCAATAAATGTACTTTAGCAAATTAAGTACTAAGTATGAAAAAAAAGAGTAGAAAATATCAAGCAAAACACATGAAATATGATGTTTTAATTATAGGCAAATGCTCATCTATCAAACATACCCACACTTAAGTTTTTGCTTGTCCTTAAGCAAATCATAATCTAAATTATCAACCTTACAAACATCCACATTTTATTATTCCCAACTTTTACATCCATACTCTAAATTATCATGTCATATTAATCAAATTAACATACAATTAGAGTCAAGTTATTCTAAAATTAACTTCATAAGTTAATATTAATAATAATCACGTCAATAATCTTATAGAAATAAAATATATAAATATTTACACCCTCACCAAGGTCTCACTCAATGCACTCAAGTGTTTATGGTGAAAAGTATCAAACTCTCAAATCAATGCAAAGTAAAACCCTTATAATAGACTTGGAATATTATCATATCTCCACCACTTATATGTAAATTAGAACAAAAATTAAAAAGGTCTTTTATAAGGTTGTAATAGGGCTTAGGTAAGGTATGATTTGGGTAAATCAAAATATGATAAATTTGAAGGAAATTTACAAAGAAAACATTACTATAAACTTGTTCACAATATATAGGTCCTTTTATTATAAATCCATTGGTAATATTTTTTTCCTTGTTTTTCTATACTCACTTTTTTAAAATATATTTTTTAAAACATCCAATATGTACCATAATTAAAGATATACTAGACCTTTCAATTTTTCAAGTTTCAAACATTCAAGTACTGTAAATAACCTTTAGGGTTCAAAATAATAAAAAAGGCTTTAAAGAAAAATAAGATAAAGGTTAATAATGTGGGTTATAATTAATGAAAAAGGCTAAGGCTCAAACTTGGTTATTCTTAAGGATAAATTGTGGTAGGTAATTATCAAAGAAATATTCTTAAATAAGTGTTGAATCTAAGTGTCTTTATCACTTCAATGCTTTTAATTTAAAAAATATGATCTTAATATACATAATAAAAACAAGTTCTAGAATTATTCAACTATGCATGATATCAGATATGAAAGAATAACAGAGCTTAAAATTTTTTAAAAATTGCTCTTAAGCTTAAAAGCTTACAAAAAAAAGAGAGGTTATATTGTGTTTGCAAATAATATGCAATTTTCATTCAAACTGACTATTTCAATGCCTACAAAAATTATGACTTAGAAAAGCAAGTTTATTCTAACTATCATCCTTTTGCATACTAATTCAAATTAATAATCAATAATCAATAATGAAATAAAGTATTTATGGCCAAATTTCAATTAATTTAAGGACATTAGTTAATAAAATTTAATTAAAATGATTATAATAGCTTAAGAAAATCATAATTTTCTTCCCACCCTTAAAATTGTACATTATCTTGAATTTACACAATATAAGCATATATTATAAGTGAGAAATTGTAGTTGGTACTTCCCTAAGTAATACAATTTTCTGATTATGATTTTCATAAGTTTGGGACTATCCATCTGATATGATATACTAACATCCTTGAAAAATATAAATAAAAGGGATAATTACAAAAAAAAGAAAATAAAATAGCAATAAAGAAATTAAATACGAAATATGAAAATAGAAATAACACAAAATTTAAAATAAAACCTATCCTAATTCATAAGTTGCTTCACATGTAGCACTTATTTAATGTTGTTAGTTTGATTTACCCGGCATGTTTACCATCATCCTAGGTTTATAATGAGTGGCTTGCTTCCACCGATTTCTCTACATAAAAGTTAGTAGCCTGTAAGTAAGCCACATGTTTCAAGATAATAATAAGAGCATAATTTATCAAATTAATAAATCCTATTGATTGCATTAATGCCTTCTTTAATAACAAATTGTTAATAATATAGGGAATAATTAAACTCTCTAAATCTTTGGTTGGCGTAAGCAGTTTGTCTTGAAGGAAGTGAGAACCCTCCGTACTCAAGGTGATTACCAATGATTTATTAGTAGTTCCCTCCATTGGTTCCTCCCTCATTTCTTCCTCATTCAACTTGTTCACTCTCCTTCTTCCTCTTTTAAGACAAAGGTTGATCATCTCTTTCCATTTATCTACTTCCTCTTCTTGGACAGAGGCTTCCTCTTCTTCTTCGTCTTCTTCTTTTGGAAGCTTGTTTCCACTCCTAAGGATGATTGTCATTCCACGTTCTTTAGGATCTATTAGTACTACTAGACAAACTCTCCTTCAGTTCATCAGACAATATCTTCACTAGTTGACTAACCCAATTCACCATCCTTTGTATATAAGCTTCTTCTCTCTGATGCCTCATGTTTGATTCTTGAACAAATTAACTTTTTTCTATTATCTAGCCTATGAATTAAATTTTGTAATTTAATTAAGAATAAAGATAAAAATAAACTAAAATTGGAAGCAAAATTGAATGTAGGATAAAAGAAATTACTTTAAAAACTTAATATCAAATAATAAAGTTTAGGTGATGAATCCCCCTCAAAATCTTTAAATAATTAACCTTTTCTGATGCAAGTATATTACTGATTATTAGACCATGAAAGTTTCTATTTTATGTTAGTAACTCTCTCAGGACTATTAATAATGAATCCATTAGTTGATTAATAGAAAATTTTCTAGTTTAAACCCCTAGGATTGCATTATTGGTTTATGAATTTTGCCATTAGGTTTGACCCTAATATAAAGGATTTATGTCAACCTATCTCTAGGTTTGCATGCAACTCCTTTCAATTATGGTATATCTATTTATACAAGAGGATTTCTCAATCTAAACCATATGAAATCAAATTATGCATTAATATTTCAGATATATTAGAATAAGCGTAAAACATATAATTGAATCGCAATAATCAATCAATATATTTATATTGAATAAAAAGATTAAAGCAAAATGTTACCCTAAACTAGGTTTCATCACACCTAGACACTAATCAAGTTTAGTTACTAATCATAGAAAGTAAAATCAAAGATAAAAATGAAGGATAACTAATAGAAAACAAAGGAATCATAATTCTAAGTCTTCATTTTTCTTCTATTGAAGCTTCTTACAAGTTTGAGGATTGATGTTGTAATCTAATGGATCTCTTAATGTATTCTTTGTTTTTTTCCTTGTCTCTTGATCGAAATTGTCACCTCTTTAGGTGACTTACATCTCCAATCTGCTACAAAAGTCAACTCTCTTTTGTTTATCTTGCTCATATTCTTTTATAGTAAAAGTTAAAATGCCAAAGATGCTTCTAATTCTGATCAAACAGACGACGTTACTTTGATACGTTATTCACAACAATCGAACTTTCTCCGAGACATAATAAAAGGATCCATGTGCCCATAAAGATGAAAAACACCTATTTAGAAACTATTTCAAGCAAATATTGGGACATACATGGCCACTTACACTATAGTGTAGATCTAAAAATACCTAAAATTCTGACTTTAAATGTTCATAGAGACTTACACTGGCACATAGACAATTGTGTAAGTCCAAGTTGTTTAAAATCTTTGTTTTATGTCATAATTTCATTCAAATTATTCCCCCTTTTGTCTATAAGCGCAATTGTCACTTATAAATGCACTTGAGAAAATTAAGTACTAAATATACAACAAAACTATAAAATATCAAGAAAAACCCTTGAAATATGGGTGCATAACTATAGTTAAATACTCATTTATCATTCTCCCAATTAGTAATAATCTATTGCAGCACTTGGCTTTGCTCTTAGGAGACAGCTACAATGTTTAGTTCTCCATTACCAACTTAAGATAAGTTATTTATAACTGTATTATCACTACTTTTCTTATAAGGAATTTAAAATCAAAGCCTAGCAATTTTGGTGACAATATCTATTAGAAAGTTCTAACAAATACTTCAAGCTATAATGATCAATTTGTATAGTAAATCTTGTCCCTATTAAATAATGAGACTAATGTTAACTAAAGCTAATAGTTGTTTTTCGTATGTGGATAAATGCAAATGTTTAGTAAATAAAGCCTTACTTATGAAAGCAATGAGATGATCTCCTTGCATCAATACAACAACAAAACTCATGCCAGTTGCATTAGCCTCCATTACAAATTCCTTAGTGAAATCTAGTAAAGCTAAAATAAGTGATATTACTAATACTTGTTTAATAGCTTCAAGGCTCCTTTAGCTTTTGAATTCACCTAATGCATTTTTCTGTAGTAAAGAAGTTAATGGATGACTAAGCTAATAATTAGTTTGCTAGTCCTATAAATCCCCTCAGTTGTACCACACTAATCTTCTTAGGATTGGTTGAGACCCCTATTTTGAGATGAAATGATCAACGTATTCTATCTTAGTTGCTCTAAATGAGCACTTTGATTCTTTATAAATAGTTATTGGTCCCTCAAAACTTGTAATACTTGCTAAAGATGCGTAAGATTTGACTTTGTGAACCACTATAAACCAGAAAATCATTTAAGAAAGACAAATTTTCTTAGGTATGATTTAAAAATGGAGTTCATCAAACTCTGAAATGTAGGTGGTGCATTGGTCAAACTGTAACATCCCGTGTTAGGAGTTAGAATATTGAGGAATTTCAGTTCACTTTATGCTTTGCATAATTGAGTTTTCACTTATATGTGCATATGCAATTTTGGACACATACAATTATTTGTACATGCATTCATTCACATTTTCTGGGTATAAATGATTTTAATGTGAATAAAGTGTGAATTATGGCTTAACTGTCTTGAAAATTGAATTGGTATTAGAATTAATTTCCCATTTTCGGAGACATTTTGAATATTTTGGAGATTTATCGAAAATTTGAGGTATTTTAGGCTAAGAAAAATATAGAAATAAGAGACAAAAAGAAGTATGATAATTGTATTAGAAATTAATTGACAAGTGGGCTAATTATGGATTGAAAATTGGACAAATTACTATGAGACAAGTGAAGCAATTAGTAAGTGACATATAGGCTAATTAAATGGGTGACAAATGTAAGACATGAGAAAGGACATGTGTCAATGAGGGATGGAGCCACCTAGTCACGTTTTTGGGTAAGAAAGTGTCTACAGCTCCTTTGTTTTGTCTCCATCAAAAAACTATCTTCTTCTTGCTCATCCATTATTTAAACACTTAACTTCTGCATTTTTGGTATTATTGGCTTACCCACGCTCTTGCGAGTCTTTTACCATTTGCAGGTCTTGATTGTTACAAAATCTTTTTGTAATCCAACACCGAAATCTATTGGTTGCTCTCCCCATTTTTGGAAATTTTTGTTAGTGAGGGAAACTTGAGACAGGTAAGTTTTATGCATGTTTTAATGTTTTAAATGGATGCATGTGTGAATGGTGTATATTTTGATACTTTTGGATTTCTGCATGCATAAATGGTGTTGATGCATGTGTGGGTGGTGAAAGAAGAAGCAAATTCGGTGATATGATTAACAAGATGAAGGGTTATAGTAATTGGAATATGATATATGCAGTATTTGAATGAACATACATCTGTATTTAAGGAATAAAGTGATATATGAATATCCAAATTTGATGTAGTTAAATTCAGATTAAACTAGAAAGATATTTCTACAACTTTTATGAAGGAGTCAAATTTGATTTCTGTCACTAAGCGTGTGAAAATTTGGCTTGAAGTGGAGTTTCTGGATTCTGCCATTATTCGTGAGCAATATGAAGTATTTTGGGGATAACTTTCAAAATACTGAACCAAATTGGTAACTGAATGTTTAAGGAGTGATATTGCACTAGAAGAAGTGAATTTGGGAAGATTATGAGTGAAAGTGACATTAGAATGGATGTAGGAACCATTGGAGATGCTTTGGAGAGTGTAGTAAGTGTTTTAGAACTTTTGGTGATGTGAGGAAGACCCTGTAGAAGTCCCTTCATCTGATTCAGTCTTAGAATGAGTCCCTTCATCTGATTCAGTCTTAAACTGAATCCCTTCATCTGATATATTCTTAGACTGATTCCCTTTATCTAATTCAGTCTTAGACTGAAGCAGAATGATTCCCTTTATCTGATTCAGTCTTAGACTGACTCCCTTTGTCTGATTCAGTCTTAGACTGACTCCCTTCATCTGATTCAGTCTTAGACTGACTTCTTTCGTCTGATACAGTTTTAGACTGAGTCCCTTCATCTGATTCAGTCTTAGATTGAGTCCCTTTATTTGATTCAGTCTTAGACTGAATCCCTTCGTCTGATGATTGAGGACATAATCATGTTTGATTCTTTTGGCCATAACATTGTCATCAGTCCTTCAAATGACCTGATTTTTGAACCAATGGATTCCTAACACATTTCTCTATCTTTCCATGAGAAATTTATAGCCTTTGGTACTGTTTTGAAAAGATCTATTGAATCAAAGTAAGAGCATCATTTAGAAGGGCATGAATTGGATATTTTACTGAACATACTTCAGTATTTTGCTTATATCTTGACCTGTATATTTTACTTAACATACTTCAGTATTTTGCTTATATCTTGACCTGTAGAGCTCCGAATGGGATGATTCTTGATTTGAATTAACATAGATACATAGGTATACAAATTGTATGAATAGATTAAATTCTAATTCTGCCTCTAATAATTTCTAAACCTGATTGGAATTTGCGATGAGAATTCTGTTGAAGCTTAAGTATAGTCTGAGATCTTTTATGTATAACTTTCAGCATACTAAACCAAATTGGATGAACTTGGTATCATTGGAAACCTAAGAAAAACAGGGAAAACATTTTAGATGGAAGTATTACCTAATTATCTCACCTTCCTGATGAGAATAATTGTGCAAAGTAGACATAAAAGTTGGTTGGGAAATAAATCTGGATTCAGGAATTAAGTATGGTTTCACATGATTGATAATGTGACAAGATTAAGGTTAAGAAACCTGAGAATTTGTCATGAACATGCATCATACATTTTTAGTATATATGAATGTGCATAAATGATTTCATAATCATGCACAATAGTGATATGTGTTTGTATTAAATGTCATAGAGGAATGCATAGAACGACTTCTAGATATTGCTTCAAGGTAATAAGCAAAAATGGAGCTTTTGTAAGTAATTTAGACGGTCAATTTTGTACTTAATTCAGTAAGTAATTTTTGATAGTTTTGCTTTGACTGTTTTGTTTGCTATTGATTTGGAACATTGAATAATTTGCAAAGCCGTCGATAATCTTTAGGATGCTCACACTGTACTTTATCCTGTTTAGTACTAAATTGAATTATGTTTATGCTGTTTGTGTTCTAAACTCGAGAATGAATTGTTTGAAACAAGAGTGTTCTAAGTTCAGCGTATAACTTGATGTATGTTTGTTCTAAATTGCTTCCAATGGAAGATTTTGAACGTTATGCTTCTGCAAAATGTTTGGTTTGTTTATACCGTCTTGTGTGACACTCACCTATCCTCCCAAGAGGTATTTGGGTGTTACATCTTTTTGGTATCAAAGCATGGTTTAGGCGATTCTGGTTTAGCCAGTGCTTAACTATTGCTTCTATTTGAGTATACAAGTTGTGTTTTGGCCTAATGCGGTGTCCCAAATTTTGTCTATAGAATTAATGATGGAAGGACCTCGCGATGCTGTTGACGAAGTTGTTGAGAGTAATCATTCAGAGCAAACTCATCTAGTAATATCTGGACCCTCTGGGGTAAATCGAGGTGAAGTTGAGGTGCCACCTCCTCTTCTAGCTCAGGGAGAGGTTTTAATGAAAACTAATGTGAAAATTGAAGGGCAAGAGATGATCAGTAGAGAATGGAATCAACGTAGGATCTTTGCTAGAGAAGGTCAGTCCTCGAAAAAATGAAGTCAAGAAAGTTCTTTCTCTGCACCGGAAGTTACCCAGAGATCTAGGACTCGAGGAAAACGACAAAACTTTCCCTTATCGACTATTCCTGGTAGGGGTTCCTCTAAAGGCTAAGTTTATGGTTCCCTAAAGTGCCCTCATTGCTCTATACAACATTGGTTGTTTATAAGAGGGCTACGAGTGCATGTTTTCATTATAGCAGTACTAAGCACCTGTTAGTCAACTGCCCTCTAAGACAGTCTTGGATGTCACAAGCCGGTAGGGAGGTCTTTCATACATCTGTTAGGAATAAAGGACGTGGTAGAGGACGAGAAGGATCCGGTCAGCACAGACGTAATCTGAGTACTCAATCAAAAACTGTGGATCGACCAGCCGTGCCTTCTGTTTTGACTCGAGCTTATGCATTGGATGCTCGTAAAGATCAGGATGCACCTGAAGTCATTGCTGGTATTGTTTCTCTCTTCGATTTTAACATGCATGCACTGATTGATCCTGGATCCACTCGTTTACATATATCTGTGTTGGAGAAATGTTTGATAAGGAGATGCCTATAGATCAATTAGAATATGACATGCATGTAACCAGTCCTCTGGGTAGTAATGTATTGGTTAATCAAATGTACAGGAACTATCATATTGTGATACAAGAAATGAATATGTAACAGATATGGTCAGATTGTCATTTCATAAATTTGATTTGATTCTGATTATGGATTGGATTATCCAAACATCAAGCAGTAGTAGATTATGGTACAAAAATAGTTATTCTTAGGAAGTTGGATCAGCCTACAATAGTATTGCATGGCGTCCGTACTAGTTCTTTAGCTAATGTAATATCTACTATGCAGGCCCGAAAGCTTCTCAGGAAGGAATATGAGATTAGTATTATAATATGGTTGAATAACTTTCAATTAATGTGGAAGGAAATGTATTTTCATGGATTTAACGGAGAAAAAGAATAGAGATGTAAGTAAAAGTGATGGGATTTAAAGAGTAACATACCTTGAGAGGTTGAACTTGGAACCAGAATAGTTGTTTATGTATCGCGTTAGAAAGTTTGTGATTTAGTACAAGGTTATAACGTTGGTTTGTTATTAGAATTTCGCATTCCATAAATTTGTGAATTGAATGAGAACATATTCAAGTAAGATGAAGAAGAAGATAGCAATATATGTAAGAAACCCTCGAGAATAAGTTGATTAGTTATTGTGAGTGTACATCTTATAAAGTGGTTGCTTTGGCGAATGATGTTATAGTGTACAGATGTAATATATGTTTGGATATGAATGAATGAATATTGAATAAGAATGAATAAATGAGTTTTGAATGAATCAGATGTGAATATTGGACTCGGATAAGTATGAGATTCAAACAGAGGAAGCTGAATATACTAGCGAGAGTGCATCGATATCAGGCAATTGAATAGAGTCACAATGAATAACAAGTATTTGTTACCGAGAATTAAAGACTTAATTGATCAGTTGAATGATGCAGGATGGAAAGGTAGTTGCTTATACCTCTAGGCACCTAAAGTCACATGAATAGAATTACCCTACTCATGATCTAGAATTTGCAACAGTAGTGTTTGCCAAAAAAAAAAAACTGGTGATACTACTTTTATGGTGAAAATTATAGAATTTTCACATATCATAAAAGTCTGAAGTATCTGCTCACGTAGAAAGACCTCAATCTGAGACAATGGTGTTGGTTGAAATTGTTTAAAGACTATGATTGTATTGTGGATTATCATCCGCATCAAGCTAATGTTGTGGCTAATGCCCTGAGTCAGAAGACCAATTCGGCATTATCACTTAGGCAAAATGAATGGAGACTGGAATCTAATGGAGCTTTGATAGCTCAATTAAAAGCAAGGCCTACTTTGATACAAGAGATTTGGGATGCTCAGAGAACTGATGATAAGTTACAACAATAGTTATCAGACTAGCATTGACATGACGCCTTATGAAGTGTTGTATGGTAGAAAGTGTAGAACTTCAGTATGTTAGATTGAGTTGAGCGAAAGCAAGATGATTGCGCCTGAAATTATGAAAGATACTGAAGAAAAGATTTAGATTATTCAACAAAGGTTGAAGGCTACTAGTAATAAGCAGAAGTCTTATGTTGATCTAAATAGGAGAGATCTTGAGTATCAGGTAGGAGATAAGGTATTCTTGGAAGTATCACCATGGAAACACATACTTTGGATTGGGAAGAAAGTTAAGCTTAGTCCGCGATTCATTAGTCCTTATGAGATTCTGAAAAGAATTGGACCAATAGCTTATCAGTTAGTTCTTCCTGAAGAATTGGCCAAGTTACATGATGTATTTCATGTTTCTATGTTAAAAAGATATCAATCTGATGTGACACATAAAATTCTAGTGCAAGAAATTTGAGTACAATTAGATTTGTTGTATAAAGAAGGGCCAGTTTCTATCTTAGCTCGAGAAGTCAGGCAACTTAAGAATAAACAAATCCCTTTGGTAAAAGTACGCTGGCAATACCAAGGACTTGAAGAAGCAATATGGGAACTCAAAGAAACCATGAAAGCTCAGTATCTACAACTATTCAAATTAGGTATAAATTTCGAGAGCGAAATTTCCTTAAGCAGGGAAGAATTGTAACACCCCGTGTTAGGGGTTAGAATATTGAGGAATTTCAGTGCACTTTATGCTTTGCATAATTGAGTTTTCACTTATATGTGCACACGCAATTTTGGACACATACAATTATTTGTACATGCATTCATTAACATTTTCTAAGTATAACTGATTTTAATGTGAATAAAGTGCAAATTATGGATTAATTGTCTTGAAAATTGAATTGGTGTGTATTAGAATTAATTTCCCATTTTTGGAGACATTTCGAATTTTTTGGAGATTTATTGAAATTTTGAGGTATTTTAGACTAGGAAAAATATATAAATAAGAGACAAATAGAAGTGTGACAATTGTATTAGAAATTATTTGAAAAGTGGACTAATTATGGATTGACAATTGGACAAATTACTATGAGACAAATGAAGCAATTAGTAAGTGACATATAGGCTAATTAAATGGGTGACAAATTTGAGACATGCCAAAGGACATGTGTCATGGAGCCACCTAGTCACATTTTGGGTAAGAAAGTGTCTGCAGCTCCTTTGTTTTATCGCCACCGAAAACACTATCTTCCTTCTTGCTCATCCATTATTTAAAAACTTAACTTTTGCAATTTTGGTATTATTGGCTTACCCACGTTCTTGCAAGTCTTCTGCCATTTGTGGGTCTTGATTGTTACAAAATCTTTTTGTAATCCAACACCGAAATCTATTGGTTGCTCTCCATATTTCTAGAAATTTTTGCTGAAGTGAGAGAAACTTAAGACAAGTAAGTTTTATGCATGTTTTAATGTTTTAAATGGATGCATGCACAAATGGTGTATATTTTGATACTTTTGGATTGCTGCATGCATAAATGGTGTTGATGCATGTGTGGGTGGTGAAAGAAGAAGCAAATTCGGTAATATGATTAACAAGATGAAGGGTTATAGTAATTGGAATATGATATATGCAGTATTTTAATGAACATACATCTGTATTTAAGGCATAAAGTGATATATGAATATCCAAATTGGATGTAGTTAAATTCAGATTAAACTAGAAAGATATATCTACAACTTTCATGAAGGAGTCAAATTTGATTTCTTTCACCAAGTGTGTGAAAATTTGGCTTGAAGTAGAGTTTCTAGATTCTGTGACTATTTGTGAATAGTATGAAGTATTTTAGGGATAATTTTCAAAATAATGAACCAAATTGGTAACTGAATGTTTAAGGAGTGATATTGCATTAAAAGAAGTGAATTTGGGAAGATTATGAGTGAAAGTGATGTTAGAATGGATGTAGGAATCGTTGGAGATGCTTTGGAGAGTGTAGTTAGTGTTTTAGAACTTTTGGTGATGTGAGGAAGACCCTGTAGAAGTCTCTTCGTCTGACTTAGTCTTAGAAGATACAGTCTTAGACTGATTCCCTTCGTCTAATTCAGTCTTAGACTCAGTCCGTTCATCTGATTCAGTCTTAGACTGACTCCCTTCATCTGATTCAGTCTTAGACTGACTCCCTTTTCTTGATACAGTCTTAGACTGATTCCTTTCATCTGATTCAGTCTTAGACTAGCTCTCTTCGTTTGATTGAGTTGACTCCCTTCTTATGATGATTGAGGACATAATCATGTTTGATTCTTTTGGTCATAGCTTTGTCATTCGACCTCCAAATGACCTGATTTTTGAACCAATGGATTTCTAGCACATTTATCTATCTCAACCTTTGGTTCTGTTTTGAAAAGATCTATTGAATCAAAGTAAGATTATCATTTAGAAGAGTGTTTATTGGATATTTTACTGAATAAACTTCAGTATTTTGCTTATATCTTGACCTATAGAGCTCCGAATGAGATGATTCTTGATTTGAATTAATATAGAGACATAGGGATACAAACTGTATGAAGAGATTAATTTCTAATTCTACCCCTAAGAATTTTGGAACCTGATTGGAATTTGAGATGAGAATTCTGTTGAAGCTTAAGTACAGTCTGAGATATTTTGAGTATAACTTTCAACATACTAAACCAAATTGGATGAACTTGGTATCATTGGAAACCTATGACAAAGAAGGACAACTTTTTAGAAAGAAGTATTACCTAATTACCTCACCTTACTGATGAGAATAATTGAGCAAAGTAAACCCAAAAGTTGGTTGTGAAAAAAATCTGGTTTGAGGAATTGAGTATGGTTTCACATGATTGATAATGTGACAAGATTAAGGTTAAGAAAGCTGGGAATTTGTAATGAACATGCATCATACATTTTCAGTATATATGAATGTGCGTAAATGATTTTGTAATCATGCACAATATTGATATTTGTTTGTATTAAATGTTATAGAGGAATGCATAGAATGACTTCCAGATATTGCTAAGACCTCGAGGCAATAAACAAAAAAGGAGCTTTTGGAAGGAATTTAGACGGTCAATTTTGTACGTAATTCAGTAAGTAATTTTTGATAGTTTTGCTTTGACTGTTTTGTTTGCTATTGATTTGGAACATTGAATAATTTGCAAAGTCGTCGGTAATCTTTAGGACTCTCACACTTTACTTTATCCTATTTAGTACTAAATTAAATTGTGCTTATGCTGATTGTGTTCTGAACTCGAGACAATGAATATCTTAATTGTTTGATGCATGTGAATATGATTGAATAATTATTTTTACACATGAAATGAACTTATTTGGTTTTGTAACTGTCAAGTACTAGTCGTGGGTAAATAGGCATGCCTAGAAGGGTCTCCAGCTGCTTCTGGACACTTCGATGTTGGGACTTCAGTCTTTTATAGACACTTCGATGTCGGGACTTCGATTTCTTCTGGACACTTTGGTGTCAGGACTTCGGTCTCTTCTGGACACTTCGGTGTCGGACGCCGGTCTCTTCTGTGTAAGTCCTGTTACCTGCTTCTGTAAATTGATTTAGCAGTCATCTGATTTTGTATTTTGATATCTATTTGATTATGACATAAACCAAATTGTGTTTTGATTATGAAGGGTTTATACCCTCTTGTGTTATGCAGTTCTGTTAATTATACAATCTGTTTTGAAATGTATTATGTCTAATTTATTGTTAAAGTAATCTTATAATGTAGATTAGTTATTGCTCACTAAGCTATATGCTTAGGACGTTGGATTTGCCCCGTGTAAGTTTAGAGAGAAAGACTTAAAGACTGGGACGAGTTAAACGCAATGGCCAAAAGAGTCTGAGTCTTGTTTTGACAAAATGTATTTTGAGTTTATTATGGCTTGTATTTAAAGTGTACGACTCTGAATTGTTGTAAGTTCTTGTAATAACTATTTTCTAGCTGATTTTCAGTTTGAAACAAGTTTGTTCTAAGTTCAACATATAATATGATGTATGTTTGTTTTGAATTGCTTCTAATGGAAGATTTTGAATGCTATGCTTTCGCAAAATGTTTGGTTTATTTGTACCGTCTTGTGTGACACTCACCTATCCTCCCAGGGAGTATTTGGGTATTACACAAACTTAAAGGCATAACAAAAGATTTCATAACGGTACTCATGGGTTTTAAAGGTTACTTTGTCTATATCCTCCTAGCCCATCTTAATTTGATGGTATTTGACCCTTGTATCCAACTTAGAAAAATATCGGTAATTTGTCTAACAATTCTTCAATTAATGGTATGGATAACTTTTCTTTCATGGTGCACTTCTTTAAGGTCTTATAATCCACCTACATTCTCTAAGAATTATCTTTTTTCTTCACCAAAACTACTAGTACGGAGAAAAGATTGATAGTTTCTTTGATGACGCCTTGCTCCATCATATCCTTTACCAATTCTTCAATAGCTCCCTTTTGTACTCCAACGTACTTACGAGGTCGAATGTTAACAAATTTTTTTTCCTCTAAAATAAATTGATGATCGTGCTTTCTAGTGTTTATTCAACAAACAGATCACTAAGAACCTCTAGAAATACCTCTAGTAACCTTCTGCCCTTTTGCTTATTTACCTTTTTATAACTTCTGATTCCATCTATGTAACTTTAACTCTTTTAGAATCATTTCCCTGTACATACTCATCATTTCTTAGCAGTAAAAATGACAAACAACATTAATACTTTTCAACATTTTAGCAAATTGCTTTTTTGAATCCAAAGTAATCCCTTGGACCATTTCTCAACTCAATCACTCTACCTTCCTATTCAAACTTCATGGTACCATTGTTATTATTGCAAACCACCCTATTTAAAGTGGATAACCATTAAACGCCAAGCATAATATCACCTTTCATGATGTTTATCACTAAAACATTAGCGTTAATACAAGGATGGGGGTTCTCATGATATTTAATAGGACCCCGTTCTTGTTAGCAGTCCTTTTTTTGGGAAAATAAATACAAGGATTGGGGTTGTAGAAATAGATGAGGCGTATATTACTACGAAAGGAAGTAACAAAAACAATGGTAGTTTTTGAGAGACTACCCCTCTCTTTGATCCATGTAAGGCACTAACTTATTCCCGATTCCCCTGACCCCTAATAGCCTCATTTCCTTTTTACATATAAAGACTCCAACCTCATAACAAACACAATAACAACCTTGCCTCGTCATCCCTCTAATAAATAATGGACTAGCCTACAGAATATTCTTGTAAGTAAGTTGCAATGACAACAAACTCCAACAAAGAATTTGAATCAAAAGTTATTTGCTATGTTGGCCACTTCGTACATTATGGTTTTTGCTCAGGCTTTTGGGTGGTACTGACTTCTTGCCAAGTTCTTTTTTTCCCTTCCTTGTATCGGAAAACTTGATTTGGGGCTTGTCATTACTCCCCTATTTTAACTTCACCTTGTCCCTAAGGTGAAAATCTGGAAATTATTCTTTGAGTTGGTCCACTGGTTCTTATGTTACTTCAAACTCGGGCAACTGCTTCCAATTAATTAACGGTTCTAACCCCTTTGCACCTTCTCGAGTGTCCTGTATCTCTTCAGATTCTACCTACCACACCATTTGATCTTTCAAGAATAAAGGTAACGATTGATAATTAGAGGCATCACCAATAGCTCGTTTTATTTAAGAGACAAGAAATACCGAGTGGATAAATGTTTTATGAGGAAGGTCAAGTTTTTAGGCCACTTGTCTTATCTTCTGTAAGATTGTTTAAGGTCCAAACTACCAGGGAGCTAGTTTTTCATTTATCTTCTTGCCCAGTGATTTTTGTTGCTAGGGACGTAAATTCAAATATGCTTTTCTCCTACCTGGAAATCGATTTCCATTCGTTGTTGGTTAGTTGATTTTTTCGTTTGTTTTTAGGCCAACTACAACTGGTTGCGTAACTCCAAAATCATCACATCTCTCTGACACAACATGATTCCAACTCAAAATTGGAGGTTGGACAAGTGGGTTCATACTTGATTAAGGGAGGAGGTTTCCGCTGTGTACTGCTTTAAAGAGTGCACGTTTTATAGATGTACGGTATAGTGTGTTATAACAATATTCAACCCATGCTACCAATTTTGACCAATCCCAAGGCTGCTGACCAGAAAAGTAACAAAGATAGGCTTCGAGGCACCATTTCACCACCTCGTTTTGCTCATTGCTAGGAGGATGATATGTACTGCACTCTGGAGTCGAGTATGTTATAATGAAACAATTCACTTTAAAAATTACTCATGAATATTAATTAACTTAAACTTAATTATTCAATTATGAATTATCCGCAAGTGAACGACATAGTTGTAGCTAGTACTGGCTAATTCGTATATCCCACAAAAACAATGAGTATTAGTAATTAACGTTACCCTATTATCTAGTCTACAAATTTAATTTTGATTTTTAATAAAAAAATAAAACTTAAGCAATTAA
The DNA here is from genome assembly GCA_025504915.1 of Erythroxylum reticulatum. NCBI lineage: Eukaryota > Viridiplantae > Streptophyta > Magnoliopsida > Malpighiales > Erythroxylaceae > Erythroxylum > Erythroxylum reticulatum. Next base: position 22,389,319 of record JANSVA010000218.1, read on the forward strand.
AATAAAATAAGTAGCAATCCTGAACCGAGAAACAAGAAATCACTAAGAAAACTATCAATATCAAGAATTAGTGTCTAGGTTACCAACACCTTAAAAACCTTATATAGTTGACCTTTCATTATGCAATTGTTTTATTGACTATTAGACTGTTAAAATTCCTATGGTATGCTAATAACTCACTTAAGAATATTAACAACTAATATTAGAATTATCAACCGATATTATTCAGCTTAAAGGTACTAAGACTGCTTTACTAATTTGTGAATTCCGTTATTAGGTTTGACCCTAATCCAAAGGATTTATGATAATCCTAGTTAGAACAATTAAAAAGTCTTCAAAGAAATTAGGACAAAGGTTAATATGTAGGTACAATCAATGAAAAAGGCTAAGACTCAACTTAGTTATTCCTGATGGATAAATTATAGGTAAGGTGATAATCAAAGAAATAGGCTAACACAAATTGTTGTATCTAAGTGCTTTTATCACTTTAATGCTTCTAATTTAATAAATATGATCTCAATATATATAATAAAAGCAAGTTTTAAAATTGTTCCACTATATATGTTAACACATATGAATGAATAAAAAAATCTTAAAAATTTTGAAATATTTTGCTCTTAGGCTCTAAAGCTCATGACAAAAGGTTGGTATATATGTTTGTAAATAATATACAATTTCATTCAATTTGACAATTTCAATGAATACTAAAAATATAGCTTATAAAAGTAAATTTATTCTATCATCCTTTTGCATACTAATTCAAGTTAATATTCAACAATGAAATAAAGTATTGATGGACATATTTCAATTAATTTAAGATATCAATTAATAAAATTTAATAATCAAGATTATAATAAGCTTAAAGAAATCATTAAAAATTGTTAACCTCTTCCTCACACTTAAGGTTGTACATTGTTCTTAATATACACAATATAAACATTTAAAAATAAGTGATAGAGTTAAGTTGGTATTTTCTTGAATAAGACAATTTTTTTAATTTCTAATCCATCCAATATAAGGCTACATCCTTGAAAATATAGAGAAAAAGGGATAAAAAGATAAAAGAAAATAAAATGACGAAAAAAAACAAAAGCAAAAATAACTAAGAAACATGAAAAAAAAAATCTATCCTACTTCATGAGTTGCCTCCCATACAGCACTTGTTTAACGTCATTAGCTCGACATATATTGCATGCTTATGTAATCTTGGGTCTATTGTCAGTGGCTTTTTTTCCACCCTTCTCTCCACATAAGGGTTTTGGCCTGTAAGTAAGCCACCTGTTATAAGATAATAACAAGGACATAATTTATCAAATTAATAAATCTAATTGTCTTTATTAATATCCTTTTTAATGACAAACTGTTATTAAAATAGGGAATAACAAAACTTCTTGAATCATTAGCTAACTCCAATAGTTTGTCTTTAAGGAAGTGAGAACCCTCCATATTTAACGTCATTACTAATGCCTCACGAATATTTTCATTACTTGGTTCGTCTGCCAATTCTTCCTTAACCACCTTTGTCCACTCTTCGTCTTCTTCTTCTTTTTGGACAAAGATTTCTAGGTCATCTTCTTCAATTGCCTCTTGCCAATTTGCTACTTCCTGTTCTTAGATAGAGGCTTCATTTCTTCATCTTTGTCTTCTTTCGGAAGCTCTTTTGCACTCCTAGGGGTGATTTCCATTCCAAATTCTTTAGGATCTATTTTAGTAGGACTAGGCAAAATCCCATGCATCTCATTAGATAATATCTCAACTAGTTGGTTGATCTGATTCACCATATTTTATATACAAGCCTCTATTTCCTGATGCCTCATATTTGATTCTTGAATAAACTCGACCATCATATCTTTTAGAGCAGCAATTGTCTCCTCACCTTTTTGAAATGTTCCATAATTCATTAAATCAACTATTGTCTCTTCTTCACTTTGAGACATTAGGGAGCTCAGATAATATGAAGTATTATGCTCATCATATATAGGTAAAGAAAGCCTCATCAAATTCATGTTGACTAGCTTCTCTCTTGGTAGGGCATTCCATTAGTTTATCTATAATACTTTCGTATTGCTGCTCTTATTGTACATATTCAGTTAGAGCATAGTCATTCCATCCATATACGTAAGGATTGCTTCACTCTTAATTATATGTATTCTTGTATGATAGACCTTGAGGTTGTTTGTACATGTTTGGTTGCTTCCATATATACGTCGGTACCCAACATTTATAATTGTAGTAATTACTCCAAAAAATATCACAACATAGCTTGAACTTCTATTAGAAATGGCTCTTTCCCGCATAATGATGTTAGAGATTGCAAAGACATATTCTAGCTCCCATAAAATAATTGTTTGCTCTATCCATCCTTATTAGTTATAGCTATGAAGTTAAATCTCAGTTCCCAAAATAAACCACCAATATAGTGTAAATGTAGAAAAGTTTAAAAGATAATTTAATGAATAGGCCAAAAATACAATAAGCACAAAAATAATGGCTAGAATAATATCATCTAAGTGTTCCTAATATCACTATCCCTGATAGCACGATGAAAACTTGATTGATCCAAACTTAATTATCCACAAGTTTACGGTGTAACTGTATCTAATACCAATAAGGACAGGTTGATCCCATGAAGATGATAAGTACTAGTAATTACCATTATCTAATTATCTAGTCTACGAACTTAATTTTGATTTTTAATAAAGAAAATAAAAACAAAGCAATTAAAATAAAATAGGCAACAATAATGAACAGAGAAATAAGAAATCACTGAGAAAATTATCGATGTAAAAAATTAGTGTCTAAATTACAAATCCCCCTAAAAACCTTTAAATAGTTGACATTTTATTATGCAATTGTTTTATTAACTATTAGACCATGGAAATTCATATGATATGCTAATAACTTACTTGAGACTATTAATTACTAATCTTGAATTATCAACCGATATTATTTAGGTTAAAGGTACTAAGATTGCTCTACCGATTTATGAATTCTACTATTAGGTTTGACCCTAATCTAGAAGATTTATGTCATCCTATCTCTAGTTTTGCAGTCAACTCCTTTCAACTATGATAGATTATTTATACACAGGATTTGTCATTCTTTATGTTATGAAATCAAATTATGTACTAATATTTTAGATCTATTAGAGTATATATTAAACATGAAATTGAATCACAATATAACAATTGAAAAAAATTGCATTAAATAAAAGAATCAAAACATGTGATAGAACAAACATAGGGTCCATCCTACCTAGACACTAAAGATGTTTAGTTACATTAGATAAGAAATGAAATCAAACATAAACAGAAAGATAAACGAATAGAAAACAAAGAGTTCATAATTCTAAATCTCTCTTTTATTTATTATAGAATGTTCTTATAAGGGAGATGTTTGATCTTATATTCTCTTAGATCTTTCGATGATTTCCAATTCTTTGGATCAAAATCGACCCTTAAATCAGCTCTAAAAGTCTTTGAACATCTCTGCATCTCTACCCCCATATTTTTCCTCCACACACATCTTTTTATAGTAACTTTTAAGGTTTTAGGAGACAAACGATCTGATACATGGGCATGTACTAGACTGTGTATAACCTAAAATCTCCAGAATTTGTGATTCTACATGGCTTGAGGAAATTACATGGCTAAATACAGGGCTGCGTATCACTTCTTTGCTTCAAATGTTCGTTTTATGCAACATTTTCATCCAAATTCTTCTATGTTCGGTCCATAAAGGCCAATATAATCTATAAATGTATATGAAACAAATTAAGTACCAAATACACAACAAAATTATAAAATATAAAGCAAAAACACATTAAATATGAGGTATTATTATAATCAATTATACATCTATCAAGTACCTTATTTCAGTCGGATAAAATGGACTGAGGGAAGCCATGAAGTCTCACAATATGAGACATAAACTCCTCGACCATAATTTTGGTTGTGAAATCACAATATGAGACACAAAATCCTCACCATAATTTTGGTTATGAAAGGATGCTTATGTAAGATGAAATGGCTATATTTACTCAATTTGTCTATAATGACCAGGATGGTGTCAAATTTGTGGGATTTAAATAGACCCTCGATGAAGTTTATAGTGATTTCTTCCTAAATAACCTTAAGAATTGATAGCAGTTAGAGAACTCCACCTAGAAAAAGGGTGTAATATTTGTTTTGTTGGTATAATGATCAAGTGCTGATGAATTATTTTATGTCCTTCTTCATTCCCATCCAAAATATCTTATAGGTTTTTAGGAACCCCTTATGCCTCTAATAGGATACCATGATATTCCTCAAGCATCTTTTTGACCAATGGGGACATCCTCAGAATAATGTACCTTTATACCATAATTGTCCTTGTAGCAAAGACCAGTCAAGTTTAGATTTTGGACACTCTATCAAGGAGTGCCAAATCTATTGCAGCTGAGAATTTCATTGTACTTCTTTCTATAGCCCTTCCTAATCTAGTGTTTTGGTAGTCTAAATTGCCTATACTTCAGCTATGGTGGGAATTCAAGAGAGATCATTTGTTGCACAATCTTTAGACCTTAACTTGCACTGAATTTTGAAATTAAATTATATCAACTTCACCATCCAACGTGGGTATTTCAGAACCAGTTGCCTCTTCTCTACAAGATGGCAGAGGTTGTATCAGTCTATCCTTACTATGAAGTGCCTTCCTAACAAGTAATGTCTCCACTTATGGATAGTCAACACTACAAGTATTAGGTCCCTTTCATACACTAATTTATGTCAGGTTCCTAACTAATGCTTGACTGAAGTAGGCAATTGGCTTCGTTTTTATGATAAGATTGTCACTACTCCCATTCCGAACATATCTGTCTTGACCACAAATAGAATTGTGAGGTCGAGTACGGCAAAGGTCAGCAATTTTTTCATTTCCTCCTTGAGGAGATGTACAATTAGGGAGACCTCATCGCTCTAAATAACACCCTCCATTAGTAGTAGTTGAGTTAAGGGTGCCATGATCTTCTTATAGTTTTTTACAAACCTGTAGTAATATATGGTGGTCTTAAAAACCCCTTAATTATTTCATAGAAATAGGTTATTCCTTCATCTCCCTCACCTTTTTCGTGTTAGCCGTTACTCCTTCTGCTGAGATAATGTGGCCTATGTACTCTAACTATAGCTATCCAAAGCAATATTTCTTGAAATTGAAAAACAACTTGTGATCATATAGAAGAGTTAGTACTTCACAAACGTGCAAGATGTAGTTTGATAATGATGGACTATATTTAAGCATCTCATTAAAGAAAACTAGTACATACCTTCGTACAAGTCCTTTAAATATAGTGTTCATTAATCCTTGAAATGTTGTTGATGCATTAGTTAACTTGAACAACATTACCAGGAATTTGTAATGCCCCTCTTGAGTGTGGAATTCCGCTCTGGGTATGTCTTGGGTTATATCTTAATTTGTTGTCGAGCTTGGTGAAGAATTTTGCTCCCTGAAGTTCATCTAGTAGCTCATTTATTTTAGGATGGGGAAAAATTCAAAATAGTGGCATCATTGATCACTTGGTATCTATATAGAAGCTCCATCTCTTGTCCTTTTTTTTTAACTGGTAATGCTGGGCTAAAAAATGGGCTATTTCTTGGGTGGATGACTCCACCAATTAGCAAGTTAGTCATTAACTTTTTAGTTCTTTTTTTGAATTTGCGAGTAGTACTAGGCCTAACACTAATGCGTTTTGTTCCATCTTTCAAGACTATGACATGGCCATGGCTTTACGGCGGAGGAAGTTCTGTAGGTGAATAAAATATGTCCTCAAATTCGTCCACTCTCTCTTTGGTAGCCCCCTCGAGGAGTGGCATTTTATATTATCTTTACACTGCCATGTAAAAAAGTTCCCACAACATTCCTTCACCCTCATGATGAAATGTTATTATCAATGATTTGAAGGACACTAAGGCCTTGCTTAAGCTGGGATCATCTCTTAACATAACCTAGGTACCATTAAGATTGATAGTGATGGTGAGCTTTTTCCAGTCATCATATGTTACACCTAAAGTTTCCAATTATTTTGATTCCAAAATGAGCTCGGAGCTAACCATGTTTATAGTTAGGTAATCCTTGACAATTTTTCAACCCTTGTAGTTGTAACACCACTCCTTTACTCACGCCTTCGCCCTTTAGTGCCTTTTCATTATTGATCACTACTCAGTAGTGAGTTGTCTCTAACACGGGTATCTTCAATTTTCCACCAAAGCTTGAAAAATGAAATTATCAGTGGCTCTGCAATCTATCAGAACTAACACGTCCATTCCTTCCACAGATCTTTGCAATTTCAAGGTTTATGGTTTCGCTGGGGAGATCTTCTGTTCCATATGTCCTACGCCAAGCCTATGCTCTCCATTGTTAGTCACACATTCTACAATAAAGAAATCAAACGTGTGGCTCTTAAAGAATAACAGAGTGTAAAGACAGGCCATATGGAACAGGTGATCTGTTCCCATGGTTCTGTCAGTCCTACCCCTAAGTTAAAGGATATCTCTACCCTTCTCATACAGTGCTCTCATTGGCGTCTAGCTCGTCTTTTTTTTAAACCTCTTTTTTAGTATCCCCTTCTTTGCTCACCATTAGGACACGTACCCCACAATTTTTACATCTATGCCCAACATGTCATTTATTGTCACAACGGTAACATAACCTTTTTTATTATCATGCTTGTTCTTTTGATGCAGATACCTGCTTGACAGAGGAGGAAGTTAGGGAATTAAATTTGGGTTTTTGTTGATGGGCGGTGGTGTGGGTTGATTGAGTGGGATACGTTTGATTATGTTGGTTTGAGTGATGGAAACTGTGGGTTTTAGTTATATGATGAACTAAGGTTGGGTTGATTGGCTACATTTGGTGGGTCTTAAGGAAATGGTATGGCTTAGGTTATCGATTTTCTACTAGATTGAAAGGAGGTCTTTTGTCTTTCGAGTGTTGGATTTTAGGTTTATGACCAGGTTTCTCCTCTCTATATGGGTTGCTGTTGGATGTTTTCTTTTAAGTCCATCGAGTTTAGTAGAATAAGCTCTACCTTTATTGTTCCTCTATGCCATTCATAAACATGATAGTCATCATCCCTTCATCGATCTACTCGATTGCCACAGCTAACAACTTGAATTGTGCCCTATATTCCTCTACCATCTTATGTTGCTAAACAACAAAAAATCTTTGGAGGAGGGATCCTTCCTAGGTTCTTTGGTTCATACAGGATGTAAAACGTGATTCCCTTTCTTCAAAACTTAACAATGATTGTGCCACTCCCTCAAAACACACCCTAACGACCTCTAATTTTTAGCCTCAGTCAGGTGATCAACGCCAAAGTACCGTGTAGGGTGCTGCCTAGGTTTTCAGTCCTGCCAATTTCAAAAATTTATCTTTTCAAAATGATTCATAATGTTCTTTCTATCCTTCGGGAAAGTACCAGCAATGAGGCATTCAAATCGTCCATTTCTCACTTCAGAGCGGGGACTTGTTTCAGCTTACTTTCCACCTATTTAAGATGGACTCTATTCAAGTGATGGGTATTAATCAGGACTGTTACTGTAATATCAAAATTGACAAGACCCCATTCTTATTAGTAGTCCTTTTCTGGGAAAATAGACACAAGGATTGGGTTGTAGCAACAGATGAGGCTTATATTACTGGGAAAGGCAGCAACAAATACATTGGTAGTTTTTAAGAGACTATCCGTCTCCTAGAGCCATGTATAGCACTAGCTTATTCTTAATTCTCTTTAGCCCCCAACAACCTCATTTCCTTTTTACATATATAGACTAAAATCTCATAATAGACGCCACAGCAACCTTGCCTCATCATTCCTTTAACAAATGATAGGTTAGCATATGGAATATTCCCATAAGCAAGTGTAGTGACAACAAAATCCAACAATGAAACTGACTTAAGAATTATTTGCCATGCTCGCCACTTCTTGCATAATGGTTTTACTCCTATTTTTGGGTGGCAGTGCCTTATTGATGATTCTTTTTTCCCTTCCTTATATAAACAAACTTGATTTGGGGCTCATCACATTCATGATCCATTTAAAATCCCAACACATTTGATTATAACTAATCACTGAATCACAAAGCATGATTAATACCCATTTGATTTCTTCAACTACTCCCCCTTCCCTCTTAATTAAATTTTCATCCTTAAAATTATATGTACTTCCACCATCAATTAACATGTGAATTACTTTTATTGTACTTGACATTGGTTTTATAGGAATAATTGCTTGATGATCAGTCTCCCCTCTATTTCACTCATATTCTCCTCCAATCCTTCGTTGCCATTCATTACTAGGATGTGCAAATGCCTTCTATTACATCACGGCCTAGAATTTATTCTTTATCACATTAAAAGCATAAGCCTTTGGTTATTATTGTGTCAAATTCCTTGCTATTATTCATCTTGGTCCCTTTTCACTCCAACACCTACTTAAGCTTGCACTATTGACTGAAGCTCATGTAAAAAACCTTAACTAAATTATTGCAATTAAACATAAACAAATAAGAGAAGCGTTTTACTATATGTATTTCATTAGTACAAGTAGCTTATACATTATAAAGAATTTAGTCTTCCTTTATAGGAAAATTTTGATTTTATGATATAGTCTCCTATTCTGTAAAGTGAATCCTTAAATCATAACTTACCTAATATAAATATATCAATATTTTGTAATAGTCTTCCCTAAGTTGGTCATAGATATTAATAATGTCCAACTTGTTACTAATATAATCAACCTAGATCCCATTTAAAGCTTTTGTGATGATATCCCCCAATTAATCTCCACTTTTTACATATTATGTGTTGGTCACCGATTCTAGAACTCAACTCTTGCTCTGATATCACAACTATTGGACTTCGCTTTCGGAGCCCAACATTCGGAGATGTAAAATGTGTGCTTGTGCTTGTTATCATGTATGGTTATTCTAATTAATCCTTATTAGTCATCCTCGGTTCATCTTCATTTTCTGATACCATAAGCGTTGGGCCCTAGTTTTGAAATCATTCTTATACTGATGCAAATATTCCATGCTCAAATTCCATCCAGATATTGAACATCTTAGAGGCTGAATCAAAATTCAACCTCTTCATATAATTTGTAAACCTATGTCTCTAGTTTACTCCACATTGAAAATTATCTCAGTTGGAACCCTACAGATCCAGATATATTCAAAATGTCGAAGCTTGTTCAGTAAAATAACACTAGTTTATACTATTCCAATAGATTCCTTCACTTTCCTTCAATCAAAACCTTTTTCCAATCAATTCAAAATGCTGCCAACTTTTTTGTGGACAGATAGCATAATGTGTGAGGAATCTATTGTCTCAAGGGTCACTTCGTTTAGAGGTCAGATAACAATTTCCATCCATAAATTGTAAGTCTTAGGGACTGGGTTAAAATTCTATTCCTTCAGATCATTTGTAGCTCTATTTCTCTAGTTTGTTTAGACACAAGATTCATCTCATTTGGAGGTCGGATAACAAAGTTATAGCCGAAGGAAATCAAACAAGGTTCTGTTCTCAACCATATTGAACCTATTTCGAGACAAAAGGCATAACTTGCTTTAGGGATATCATATCAAAGTCATTCTTAAAAGGTTCGAAAGAGGACTTCAATATCTACATCTTTCATGAAGACTTCAAAGAAAAATTTGATCGTCTACGGGGTCAAAAATGTGACCAGACGATAGGATCAGATAAACAGTGTACCAGACGATATGACATCATCACTAGACGATATGACGTCACCAGAGGATACGTCCCCACCAGACGATGCGTCCTCACCAGACGATCTGTCCTCATCAGACGATACGTCCTCACCAGACGAAGCATCCTCACTAGACGACATGTCATCACTAGACAATACATCATCAACAGACGATACGTTCTATATTCCTGAGCATCTCCACTTATAAGGACCATAACCTTTTGACTTCAATATCCAAAAATTCCATATTATATACCGTTGGAAAGCTAGAAAGTTAAGTTACAACTTTGTAGAGACAACTTTGTCTAATTTAACCTATATTAATCCAGATTTTCCCCTGAACTCAAAACACAAAATTAAATTTTGCATTTCGTAAACTTGAAATGTCCTGAGCTTAACCATTCAGCTACCAAATTGACTACATTAAACTGTCAAATCTCAACTCATTTCTCACATCACCTTCAACTACATCTGATCAGTTATAATTCCTATCTACCTTCCCATAACATCTCACTTATGCATACATATATATATATATATATATATATCAATGATTTACGCTCCAAATTCATCAACTCAAGATAATAACTTCTTCACGTATATCTAATTTTAACTCACATCATCCATACACCATTCACATTTCATTAACATCAAAAGAATAAATTTTTACAAATCTTTAATGGCATTCCAAGCCACATTACATCATCGTCTCAAAATCTCAAATTACAAAAGGTCCTTGAACAAACAAACTTCTTGCTTTCCTAAAATCAACTCAAAGTACAAAATAAGAAAATTTAGAGAAATGCCCTTAGGCTCTTGATCACTTGGTCTCTTAGCTATTACCTAAAGATGTGATAAAAGGGGAGTGAGCTTGAAAACTCGTGGGTAACAAGTTTATAACAAAGAATAAGCAATATCGTTGAAATGTTCATTTGCCTTATAAAAGTCATAGTGAATTTATAAAACGATTTGTTCTCAAATTCTCAATCAATTTCATGATCTTTTTGCTTAAAACTTATAGTTAAAAATGTCCTCACCTCAACATAGCCAAGTACATTTAACCATCACTGTAGAACACTCAAGTTATGCAACAAACTTGACAATTCAAGGATGCAATGCACAAACAAATGACTTAAGAGTTTCGTAAAACGAAACAGAGAAACTGAAGTTTACACCATGAACAAAACAAGTCCAATTTCTTAGGATCTCGTGGCCTCAAGCGGGCAGCCAGGAGAAGGCTATGGGTCAACGTGCATGTGACTAACGAAATAGGTTCCTCTCTTTCTCAAACAAAAGCACATATTCATGCTCAAATCATTTACTCATATGTTCATACTTTCATGATTTCACATCTTTTCATTCATACAAAATGCCATGACATGTTTCAAGGCATAACATGAATATTTCAAAACCAATTTTC
>JANSVA010000218.1:22419413-22433274 GCA_025504915.1 Erythroxylum reticulatum
ACACATCAGAATGGTTTGGGTGGTTCCGTAACAGAACGTACTACACATTTCCCATAAGGGTCCTGTGTAGCCGTGAACAGAACGTACTATCGCAATCCCACAAATGGTCTTACATAGCCATGAACTTATGGGAGTCCTTGAAGGAGCTCCATGCCACTAACAGGCAGGCAGGAGAAGTTTTTTAGTCAAAGTGCACTTGACAGACAGAACAGATCACCATAAACCCACATAACATGTTATTCATGACTTGAAAACTAATTGCCCAAATGGCATATTTTGATAACTTGTCTTTCATGAGCATGTTTCACACTTCATTAACAAAAATCCTATACCAATCATATAGCCATTTCCCAAATCATTCAAAAGCTACAAATAAAACAATTATGAAGCAGTTCAAAATCATTCTCATATCAGTTTATAATTCATTCACAAAATTCACATACAAAAACATGTGGCATATTCTCAAAGCATTTTAAAGAACAATAAATGTACATTTTCAAGGTAGTTGGAAATCATTTAATTCAATTTATTTGAAAGAAACTTTAAAGGCTTATTAACTCAATTATAAAAATTTCACCCACCTTAATTTCCTTGCCTGAAAACTTGCTCAAGGATGTCTCTCCTCTTGCTCCTCTTACCTCCCTTTAACATTAACAAAATCCCCATTCAATATGAATTCCAATTGGAAAACCCAAAGAAACGTATGCATGAAATTGATCCTAGAATACTTAAACTCATGCATTTCCTAAGCTCTTTGAACCAAAACCCTTCCAAAAATTCAAAAGATTAATCATAAACTTACCTTGAATCTTCACCAAATAATGAATTTCTTGGCTCTAATGGAAGCTCTAATCTTCCTCTTCCTTTTTCCCTTCTTGAACACTCTCAAAATCTCCTTTAAAAACTAATAAGGATGAAACCTAGTTTGCTCTTCTTTCTTTCCCCTCTTTTCTCCTTACACGACACTCTCTCTCCTCGCTTTCCTTCAATTTTTATTTTCTCTCTCTTCCTTCACTCTTCACTAACGTTTTTCTCTTCTCAAGCACAAGCCAACAATTCCTTCTTCCCATTTTGCCCTTCCTTCAAAGCCTTAAGACTTTCTAATTTAAGTGATCTTCCAAAAACGCCCCTCATGCAAACTTACCACCTTAAACTTTAATTCAATTTACCTATGTCATAAAATCCTACTCACATTAGTATGCTAATTAATTCCAACAAAAATTAATCTATCAAGAGCTTAGAATTAATTTCAATCTTGCTTATTTATCAAGAAAAAAATTTCTGGGGCCAACATGTCTCATATCCATTGTAGATACTAGGCTCATTTTATAACTGTCCTGTATCTGTTGCGGATATTGGGCTCATTATCAACTAAGCCTTTAGCTCTTGTGCATATTTCCTAAGCTTTAAGCTCTTTTCACGTTGATCACTCCGGTCACAACTCCTTTATCTGATCATGCATATTCATGTGATGGAATGCATCATTTCACATAATATGCAATTAGTAACTTTCATTCAGTGTGCGCAATCATTTATCACAATTATCGGATCAGAGTCCGACATTCAACATTCAGTTGAGTACACACTTTTTCCACATTCACATGCAATCAATAAGTAATTCCTATACAGTCCCGAATATTTAACTCCTCAGATAATTGATGGTCCTGATTTTCATAATCATATTAGTAACAGTTCAATATCTGAAGGTTAATAAAAAACAATTCAAACATAGTGAGAAAACATATAGGTTAACTCACATAATTCAAACCGAAACACATATATAATTGAGATTACACATCTAGTTCAACTCACAGTATTCTCTAAAATAGCTATTACTTTGACAATCCGACAATGTCTGGATACTATCAATCAATTTGTGCTTCTAAATCATACAATACACACATAATCTACATATTACTAAGTTGATCAATCATATAATTATTCAACTATGCACATGTATATGTGACATGTTCGATGCATGCTCAATTGATTTTCCCTGGTAAATATTTTTAATCACAAATCTTGATCATTCATTCATTATAGCTTGTCCATAACTTGTTTGCAATTAGGTTATGCCTTATGTAAATTTGGTTACCCTCAATTCATCAATCATACATTCATCAATCCTTTATTAATGCTTTATATTCACAGGATTTCCCCAATTGTCATTCATTTATACTAATTCACATTGTTCATATCCTTTGGATCACAATTGCATTCATAAGAACACGTTCACTCCTTTAATAACTTATAAAGTCTAGCTTTAGGTACAATGATATCAAAAAATCCAATCCTTAATTTATAATATCCTTGAACAACCTAAACTCATCAAACACTTGGCCAATTGATTAAACATCAAACTAAGTTCATTTTAAGCTCCCAATCAGGTGTAATTACACCAATGTATAGTGTCTTATCCTTATATGATACAACAAGAACACAAAACACAATTTTTCCTCTCTGCCAAACCTTTCAACGATCGTGGGAAGGGACGAATACAATTCCCATGATCGTGGGATTAGTGAACTAAAGTTCACCTTCACTTTCCTTCAACTTTTCTTCCAAATTTTGACACCTTTATGATAATTCATCAATTATACCTCATTGACACCATAAAGATACTTGATAATTCATCAATTATACCTCAATTAAACCTTAAAGATACTTCAATTCCTCATCAATTCATATTTAATTCAAATTTCAATTCAAATCGTTTATTTGTTAGTTCACAAATTATGGTCTTTCAAGAATCAAAATCAAAACAGAGTATAACCAATCCATTTATTAAATTCCCAACACACATTCAACAACAATACTACAACCGAATTCATCCCTGATCAATCATCATAAATGTTATTCTAAAATATGTCAATAGGTCAATAAATCACTTACTAGTTCAACTCAATGTCTCCTTAAACATCAATCTAACCTAACCTTATGTGCAATGTTTACATCCTTTTCTTCCTAATGTTTCTTTATGAACAAGTTGTCTTCTTTTAATTACAACTCTCTCTAAAAAGATCCAAATTCCATAATTCTTGTGGCCCCTAAAACTAGACTTCCATTAGTCTTATTATATCTACAAAATTACACAAACAACATCTCCCCTTAAAATATAATCTCCATCTAAATTCTATCATGTTTCTGGTAAGAAACAGACTAGCAACCAATATTCAAAATACAATAAATCATTTTACATAAGCATTAATAAGAAATCAATAATAACTTTTTATGTTTTATAATTTCACTAATTTGGACTTTAAAGTCCTCAAAATTTAGGAAATAATACAAGGTTCCTGTATAGGGGTCTATCACAGGCAGCATTAGGGAAACAAACATAAATCAAGATCTAATCATTATTTTATTAAGAAATTTCACAGAGATTAAGCTAATACCTATATCTACAACTTTCATTCTTTTAGGTTCTTCAAATTCGTGCTCTAAGGATATGAAAAATAGATAGAAAGAGAAAGATGAAATTGAAACTAGAATTTCGACTTACCTTGATAACTTCTTTCCTTCTCCTCTTCTCTTCCCCTTTTTCTCTCCTTCTCTTCTCATTTTCTTTTTTCTCCCTCTTCTAACCTTATGACCGACCTTCACTCTCACTTGTATTGCCTTTTTCATCCATTTTCTCTATAAAATTCAAAGAAAGTAAAACTAATCCATATGTCACCATTCTATTGGTACATATGTTATCCTTTTATTATTCCATATATTACTATTCTGTTGGTCCATGCATCACTTACTTTAGGGTCCACATATCACTCATTTCAAGCCTCCATATGTCACCAATTGTAAGGCTACATATGTCACCAATTGTAAGGCTACACATTTCACCAATTGTAAGGATATATATGTCACCATTTGTAAAGTTACATATGTCACCATTCTATTGTCCACATTTCGCAAGTATAAAATGTCACTTGTCACAAATTTAAAGGGACACTTGTCACAATTTTATTCAAGACACTTGTCATCTATTTAACTAAGTCATTTGTCACTTATTCTCAATGCCACATGTCACCATTTCATAGGCCTAATCATCTTTAACATTTTTCTTAGACTAGATGCACATATCACGTCATCAATTACTTAATTGTAACAATAAATTCTCAATTCACTAATTATAATCCATCAATTCATGTTATTGGTAAATGAAAATACAAAATATTGTTAATACACATTCATTTTCGCTCTATACCCCGAAATATGTCAATTGAGTGCATATACTATCTTGCAATGTTTTAAATCATAATTCATATATGTATATGAATATTATGCATGTGAATGAAATACGCCTCATAAATTCTTAAGTGAAAAAATTCATGTGACTCAATCTATCAGTTTAATCTCTTAAAAATTTTAGGGGGTAGGATATTACATCCATACCAAATGAGATATAACCAAATCTTAAGGAGCATATGATGGAAGTCAATTCAAGGAGTGAAAAAGAGTGGATAATAAGAAGGAAGGAAAAAAAGAGGTTGTTATTGATAAAAAAGAAATGAAGGATAGCATAGAGAAGGTCAATATCTCAAATTCTCTTCCTCATGATGATTTATGTTATTGTATTGATATAATAGATACCAAAGTTTGTGATTCCTTGTAGGAAATTGTCCAAAAGGAAGCATTATTTATTTTTTCATGAAACGAAGGGATGCAAATAGTGAGGATGATAGGGTGTCAAGGAAGAAAAGGAAGATGTTGGCAAAAAGAATCTTAAACATCAAAGTAATAAGACCTTCACGTGACACCCACAAAATTATATTAGAAGAGGGACACAAGTTTGTTATCTTACCTCATAAATGAAAATAAGGATATAGTTCAACTTTATAACTCTAAAGAAGACCTTATTTAGAGGCAACCTAATCATTTTTTATATATGAAAATATATTTGATTCATAGAATCTTTATCTTAAGATTTTTGTTCATTTTTTTCATTTTTATTTAATTTCTTATTTCTTTTTATTATTTGTATGTTTCATTAGTTTTATATATAAGGTACTTAATTCTTTATATTTCTCATGGACTAATATTAGAGTAACATCCACAACTACGATTAAAGAATTTTTTATTTTTTTACTTTCTTCCCTCTTTCTTCACTTTCTTATACTAGTTATTTATTCATGTTCTTTATAATCTTCCACTAAGTATTATGTATAATTAAGTGTAAGGAAGGGTTCACTTTAAAACATAGTTTAATAGGAAACATCCTTCAGGTAAACTAATCTAATTGCATTTACCTAATAACTTATAATTCTAGGAAAATAAATAGTGAAAGTTAATGTGATTAAGGTGCTTTAATAGAGATTTAAATTGTTTTGTGATTCAACTATATCATATTAATCGATATTCTCATAAACTAGTATTTTACTTGAAACTTGATATGACAATCTTGAGAATGATACTTAGATGAATGACATCATCATATATATAATTTAAACATAGCATGAATTTAGATTTTAGCTTAATATGTGGTTTATTATTTCATTTTGAATGTGAAATAATATGAAAAATAAAAATAATGGATAAAGTTTGAGCATTAATAAATCCTATTTCACTTATGTTGATCTAAGTAATGGATCAAAGTTATAAGAAGTGGTAGTGGCCATTTAGAATGTGAACTAATTGATTAATAGGAGGTGTTTATAACAAAGTGCTTATCATCGTGTCAAAAGGTTAGGATGAAATTCAAGTAGTCTCATTATGTACCATACAAAATTTTAAAAAATTTTGTTTTATTTCTTTATATATAGTTTGTTAATCATTTATTGGTTGTTTTTTATGCATTTCATATTCATCTTACATATAAGTTATAGTTGTTTGAATTAACTTGAAATTTGAACGATTGTTAGGTTAGGTTGGGATCATATTATAAGAGGTGTAAGTATCTAAAAACATATGAAATTAACGAATGATATGAATAGGTAAATAATTATCAAAATTATATATATTACTTAGATTTTGATTTCTCCTATAATTATCATAATTTCTATGATCTTTTTTTTTTCTTTTTGGTATGTATCTCCATAAGCTTTATCCTTTAGGAATTGAATATGATATATAATAAGATCCATTCATAGCTTTAGTTGGAGTAATACTCCAAAGTGCTATCTTGTTAACCTAAACCAAGAAATTTTAATGTTGATATAAAGGAATAAATTGGAACATTAATAAACTTGTAAGCTATTACATAATGATATTATAAGCTAAACTGTTTTAATAAAACTTAGGAATTTGTTATGCTAAGACCTTATATTAATAAGGGTTGATATTCCTTGAAGCTAAATCTTCAGGTGGTAATAAGGATATTAAGATATTTGAGTAGAGTTTGGACTTGCTTTAACCCTAAGGACTTGGAGACGTCATTTGGAAAGTCTTGGAGTCCTGCAAATATAAGCAACTTTTGGTTTTGACTTTCATATAGTAGCCTCTGAACATCTCTTGAGAAAGAAAAATGTTATCCCTTATAAACATACCTAATAAAAATCCACTTTGTCTTGGGATTATAATAGTGATAAGAACATCTTTAAGCCCAAATAGTAATATAATAGAGATAACTTTGTAGAAAACATTACAGTATGAGATGGTTCTTAAGTCCTTTAGAGTTAAAGGTTTCTAAAGTTTAGAGACTAGAAAAATATAAGTCTTGTTGATTTCTTTAAGGCGCTTACCTGAGGAAAAGAATTTATATAGCTTTAGAAATCAAAATGGCTTTTGAACTCTAGGTCTTTTAAAAGAAATAAGCATTAAAGATATCCAATCCATAGGGTGTATTAGTTTCCATACTATATAAGGCTTTTTCACTATCATATTTAGTAAAAGTTTGAATTAAGAATTCATATTTTCACTAGTTATGGATTGGCTAATGAAAATTCTTAATAGTTAGATCTGAGAGGCTTTGCTTCTGATACAACATCAGTAAGTCCTGAAGAAATTAATATTGATGAGATTGTTTCTTTTCAATATAAAGAAGTGGAAGAAGTTGGTTTTTATCACCTTTAACTATTTATTAAATTATTAATCTTTTCATTAAAATGGAATTTTGGTTATTAATAGCATTTCTATAGCTCCTTAGAGATATTGTCTTATTGCAAAATGTTTTCACCTCCTGGAAAGAGGTTAATGTTAAGTTAAACTTCTTAGAGCTTTTTCCTTAATGATTTAATTTCCATTAGGTTTTCTTTACCTACTTTATTATTTAAAAGTTTGATCTCGTCCTTTATGGATTTAAGTTTCTTCAAACATAAATAAGATTTGTAGCCTTAAATTTTAGTATTGATGCCCTTAGAGATATTAGTAATATAATATAGGTCATTCACCTAATGATTGTTAAATTTAACGGGGATTCTCGTAGGACTTATATTTATGTTAAAGTGAACCTTAACTAGAGAATGGTCTAAACATGGGGTTTATGAAAGGGGGCTTTGTTTAAATTAAATTTAGATAGCTAATGGGAATTTACCAGAGCCCTGTCCAATATCTTTATAAGGTGCATACTATTTTTTTGTTTATTACTCCACGTAAATTGCATGTCATCATATTTGAGGTCATAAAGATAGGTCTTAATTAAGCATTCTCATAAGTCATCAGCATTATAATTCATGAGGCAATGGCCATCAGTTTCATAAAAGCAAACGTTATGGTTGAAGTCCACTAAGACTAACCAAGGATCAGAGATAAAGGTAGCCACATCTACTAATTTTTCCTAAAGTGACTTACTTCGTAAGGACAAGCTATATTTATAAACAATTTTGACTTTGGATTCTATGTTATTCTTGTACGGATTAATTCAATATTACAATACAAATATTCTAGATTTTTGAATTATTTATGTTGATATTAGTGATAGTTAGATACAAGTGGAAGCTTAAATCATATCTTAATATATAGATAGGCATTGTCAAAATAACCTACTTATAGATTGGCCTAGCCACTTGTATCAAAACCCTACATGTCACTCCATTATCATAAAATGGTAGGTTCACTTGTTTGTAATCTTGTGCTAGGATAGTAGAGAAAACAAGAATTCATTCATATTCTAAACCTAACAGGCATAACATTTAAGGAAAAATAGGTAAAATTTTCATGAAAATCATACTAAAAGAGCATGCAATATTTGTATCATTCATATAGTCTTTTTATCATCAAAATGGAGCCAAAATAATCTCATATTCACATAGGCCACCATAAAAGCAAAAGGCACTTGTTTGTAATCAATATTAGATAACAGTTTACTAAAGAACACGTTTTATTCCGATTTATTTGTTAGGTCTGATTATTACACGAGGAGAGTTTTTTACACCCCCACCCCTCAAATATGAAAGAGAGCTCTCATTAACCATTACATCACAAAAAAACCTACAAATTTATATTTTTCATATTCTCACATATCTTACTCACCTAATCCATATACCTTCACATCTTTTGATGATGTTAGATGATAGTCATGGTGACTATTAATATATAAATAGAAATTTAATTTTTACACAATGGTTGTTACGTAAACTTAATAGGTTATAGGTTAATAAGTTATTAATTGCTAACTTTTATAGAATAAGGTTTATGTGTACCTAATTATTGATTTCTTTTCCTTAAAGGAAATATCAAGTGGTATCAAATAAATGAAAATCATTATTTATTAAGTCAAGAAGACTTCACTTCTTCTATTAATTTTGATGACAATCAAATAATAATAATAATAGAAGTGTGTGAATTGTTTTGATGAGTTTGTTAAGTGCGCAGATAAATGTAAGTAACACAAATCGTCAACATAAGATCATACAAGGTCAACCCAAGATGATACAAGGTCAATATAAGATGATACACAGTCAACACAAGACGATACAAGGTCAACTCAAGATGATACTTAAGTAAAAGCTGAATATGACAAAGCGTCTTAGAAAGACCAGATGAAGCGTAACACCAGACAAAGTACAACACTAGACGAAGCATAATACTAGACATTGCAAATGAAAAATATTCTAGAACGTTAGGCAGTTAGTTATTTGGAGTTAGTTATAGGACCCAACTAATAACGGTTTCTAGAAGATTCAAGAAGCAGATTTATTAACAAGACAGTTGAAGATTTAGGTTATAAATACTAGTTATAGGCATAAACTAAAAAAATATACACAATACTAGAGAGAAAATCTGATTGTAAAAAACTTACTTAAAGAAACTTTATACTCATGTGGGAAAGAGAGAGCAAATACATCTATAACGTGAAACTCAAACAATATCTTTCCAAGAGAAAGAAAGGCTAGAGCCTGGAGAAGATAAGGAAGCAGATAAAGAATACTTTGTGAGAGAGACCTGAAAAGGCTCTACAAGTGTAGAAACAATACTTATAATTTTGAAGAGTATAGTGAAATCTCAAACAAACTCTGAGGACTGGATGTAGCCCAAAGTTAAGGGTGAACCAGTATAAATCGCGGTGTCATATTCTCTAACCCTTATCTTTGTAATTTTCTTGTTGATAAAAGAATTGATAATAATTTTTGCTGTTGCATTATTCATCATATTAAGTGAATTGTTTTCTAATCATCTAAATTTGCAAAGAAATTCAAGAAGTTTTTAAAGAATAACATCTTTAACGATTTAACACAATTCAACCCCTCTTCTTGTGTATTCTACATATTATACGTGATTTCTATATTAACAAGTGATTTACTTCAATTGTTATCAGAGCAAGGTTTCCAAGAAATACTGTTACAAAGTAAGGACAAAGATCCATAGCTGAATCACATGTTTTTATAGCAAAAGGTGCCTCGGTCACAAGACCCCTAGCATTTAATGGTGAAGATTATCATTATTAGAAGGACAGGATGCGACTCTTTATAGAATCCACACATATTTATATTTAGGATATTATTGAAAATGGTCTATATACACCAACAAACGATGAAGGGAATAGCATCTCTCGTGCCAAATGGTCAGCTAATCAGAAATCTTGCTTTCAGTTAAACTCAAAGGCCAAGTTCTTTTTAAGTTATGCTCTAAGAATAAGTGAATATGATAAGGTTCATGGATGTGAATCTACAAAGTAAATATGGAACACATTATCCATTGCACATGAAGGCACAAATCAGGTGAAAGAATCCAAGATTAGTATTCTTGTTCATCAGTATAAGTTGTTCAAGATGAAGGATGGTGAGAGTATTGATCAGATGTTTGGACGATTCCAAACAATTATTAACAGACTTAAAGCTCTGGGGAGAATCTGTGATAGTCAAGATCATGTCAGAAAGATTCTCAAAAGTCTTCCAAAAAGATGGAAACCCAAAGTAACAGTAATATAAGAAACTAAGGATTTAAGTAAACTGAAGCTAGATGAATTGCTTAGTTCACTGAAAATTCATGAAGTAGAGCTTAATGCAGAAGATAAACCCAGAAGAGATAAATCTATTGCATTAAAGGCTAGTCAGAAGAATCAGAAGATACAGAGAAATAGAAGCACATCTTCAAAAGCATTAAAGATTGAAAAAATCAAGAATGATGATGCGAGTGAATCTAATCAAGATTCAAGTGAAGATGACGATGAACTATCCTTCATTTCACGAAAGATTAGGAGGATTTGGAAAAAGAAATCAAGGGGAAATAAAGACTTCTCTTTTAAGAGGAATAGTAAAGATGATTCAAAGAATGAGAAAAGTTATATCGTCTGCTATGAGTGCAATAAACCAGGACATTACAAGTCTGAATGTCCGTTGCTCAAAAGAAAATAGAAGCAAAGTCAAGAAAACAAAAAGAGCATGATGGCAACATTGGAAGTTCTGGATTGGTCTGAATCTGAATCCGACTCAGAAACATCAGAACAAGCAAATATATGCTTGGTAGCTGAAAGGTAATGCGATAATGAGGTAATTTCTAACTTTGACGATCTTCAAGATGCTTATTTAGAATTGTTAGAAGATTCACATGCTATTTTAAAACAATATAGGATATTGAAAAAGAAATTTGTTGAAAATTTGAGGAACATAGAACTTTTAGAAAAAGAAAGCGTCTGCTTGAAGAAACAAGTAGACGATATCAAAAAGAACGTAACTGTAGATAGATCTGAGGAAATTATTCAACAAAAATAAAGGATTAACAATCTCTCAGTAGATTTATCAACATTTATAGAAAGTACAAAAAGGATGAATGATATGATTGGAAGATATAGACATCCAAATGATAAGAGCGGTTTAGGTTTTAAGAACACTATTAATAATAGTAATGTTCTTCATAATAAGAGTTTTGTTCCTAGTAGAAAGAAAAAGAAACAATATTCTTATTATTCGATGAAAAACCATAAGGATAATCCTAAAAGACCCAAGAAAATATGGGTACCTAAGAAGGATATAATATATACTGCAGATCTCCTTTCTTGGAAAAAAGCAACCAACTCCAATGGTATTTGGACAGTGGCTGCTCGCGACATATGACGGGAAGAAGGTCTATATTCCTAGATTTCCAACATAAGCAAGGTGGATCAGTAACTTTTGAAGACAACCAGTAGGGTAAAATATTTAGAATTGGCAAAGTTGGTAAAGATTCTTTTTCATCTATTAATAATATTGTGCTAGTTGAAAGCTTAAAGTATAATCTAATTAGTGTAAGTCAATTATGTGATTCTAGTTTTGAAGTATCCTTTAATCAACATTCGTGTGTATTCAAAAACAAGGACAGTTTCATACTTTTTTTTTTGCCAAGAGACGAAATAATCTCTATAAAATTAACTTAGACGATTTCAAAAGTTAAAATATTTCATGTTTTATATCAACAGATGAGGAAAAACTGATTTGGCACAAAAAGCTAGGTCATGTTAGTTTTAAACATATTTCCAAGTTAGTTAGACATGATTTGGTAAGAGGATTACCAAAGATAAGTTTTACCAAAGATTTCTTTTGTGAGAGGTCAAAAAGAAAATCAAGTTAAAGCATCTTTTTCGTCTAAAAATATTGTAACTTCGTCTAGACCTCTAGAGTTGTTGCATATAGATTTGTTTAGTCTAACCAGAATACTAAGTCTAGGTGGAAAGAAGTATGGTCTTGTAATTGTTAATGACTTCACTAGATTTTGTTGGATATTGTTTTTATCATATCAAGATGAATCTCTTAAGTGTTTTAAGACTTTATCCAAAAAGTTACAAAATGATAAAGGAATTTCTATTGCTAGAATTAGGAGTGATCATGGTGGAGAATTTGAAAATGAAAAATTCAAAATATTTTGTGAAGAGAATGGAATTTTTCATAATTTCTCTGCTCCTAGAACTCCTCAACAAAATGGAGTTGTAGAAAGAAAGAACAGAACGATTCAGGAAATGACAAGGACTATGCTGTATGAAATGAATCTTCCTAAGTATTTTTAGGCAGAAGCTATAAATACAGCTTGTTATATTCAAAATAAAGTATTATTACAACCTATTTTAAATAAAACTCCATATGAATTATGGAAAGGAAGAAAGGCAAATCTATCTTACTTCCATCCTTTTGGTTGCAAATGCACGATATTGAATACAAAAGAAAAGTTGGATAAATTTGATTCTAAGATCAATTTTGGAATTTTTCTAGGATATTCAATTACTTCTGAAACTTATAGAGTTTATAATCTTGTTTCTAAATCTGTTGAAAAGTCTATGCATATAAAATTTGATGATGATTCTCAACTAGATAGAAGAAACAATTTTGATGATGAAACTATATCTGCTCCTTTAGTTAATAATCTAAACATGTCACCACTAGACGATCCACCTAATAAAGCAGAAGATATCTTTGAAAACTTTAGTCTAAGGAAAGACTAGAAGTATTAATCTTCTCACCCAAAAAACCTGATTATAGGAGAAACATCAAAAGGAGTGAGAACTAGGTCTAAATTTAGAAGAGAGGCAAATATAGCCTTTTTTTACGAAATAGAACCTAAGAAAATTGATGAAGCTCTTCAAGACAAAGCTTGGATTTTATCCATGCAAGAGGAGTTAAATCAATTTACAAGGAATAAATTTTGGTCTTTAGTTCCTAGATCATCCAATAAATACATTATAGGAACCAGATGGGTATTCAAAAATAGACTAGATGAATCAGGAAAAGTAAACCGTAACAAAACTAGATTAGTAGCTCAAGGCTATAATTAAAAAGAAATAATAGAGTATAATGAAACATATGCTCCTGTAGCTAGACTAGAAGCTATTAGGATATTGCTTGCATATGTTGTTTTTCATGATATAAAATTGTTTCAAATGGATGTGAAAAGTGCTTCTTTAAATGGTTTTATAGATGAAGAAGTTTATGTAAAACAACCCTCTTGGTTTTGAAGACATTGATAAACCAGACTATATCTATAAACTTCATAAGGCTTTGTATGGATTAAAACAAGAACCTCGTGCTTGGTATGATCGTCTGAGTTTGTTTATGATTAAAAATGACTTTATTAAAGGTCAAGTAGATAAGACTTTATTTTAAAAAAATATTTAAAAGATGTTATAATTGTACAAATATATGTAGACGATATCATTTTTGGTGCAACTTCTAACAAATTATGTTCAAGTTTTGAAAATCTTATGAGAAATGAATTTGAAATCAGTATGATGGGTGAATTAAAGTTCTTTCTTGGTTTACAAATTAAGCAAACTGAAGACAAGATTTTTATTCATCAACAAAAATATATCAAAGAACTTTTAGTCAAATATTAAATGAAGAATGTCAAACTAATGTCAACTCCTATGCATCCTTCAATCCTCTTATCTAAAGATGAAACTGGTAAGAAGATTGATCAAACTCTTTTTAGAGGAATTATTAGTTAAGATTGATCAAACTCTTTTTAGAGGAATTATTAGTTCTTTGCTTTACCTAACTACAAGCAGACCTGATATACTGTT
>JANSVA010000218.1:22433374-22452422 GCA_025504915.1 Erythroxylum reticulatum
TCAGTTAGTTAGTTGGAGTTAGTTACAGGACTCAACTAATAACGGTTTCTAGAAGATTCAAGAAGCAAATTTCTCAAGAAAACAGTTGAAGATTTAGGTTATAAATACTAGTTATAGTCCTAAACTAAAAATATATATACACAATACTAGAGAGAAAATCTGGTTGTACAAAACTTACTTAGATAAACTTTGTACTCAAGCGCGAAAGAAAGAGAGAGAATACATCTATAACGTGAAGCTCAAATAATATATTTCTAAGAGAAAGAAAGGCTAGAGCCTAGAGAGGCTAAGGAAGCAAATAAAGAATACTTTGTAAGAGAGACCTAAATAGGCTTTGCATGTGTAGAAACAATACTTGAGACGTTGAAGAATATAGTGAAATCTCAGATAAACTATAAGGACTATCCCACCATCTATTTTATAAATAACTATAATTTACTTTATACTTTTGTCAAAATTATGACTTAAATTATCACAAGGTATCAATTTTTTTCTTTTCTTATATTTTATTCATAAAAGCAACACGATCACGTTTTTGCACTTATTAAAGTGAAGCAACCATGTTTTTGTAGTTACTATTTATTAAAAGCAACTACGTAGCTCAAGGTTAAGAGTGAATAATTATAAATCAAGGCGTCATATTCTCTAACCCTTATCTTTTTAATTTCTTGTTGTTAGATGAATTGATATTTTTTTTTTGCATTATTTATCATATTAAGTGAATTGTTTTGTAATCATCTGAATTTGCAAAGAAATTCAAGATGTTTTTATAGATTAATATCTTTAACGATTTAACACAATTCAACCCCCCTTGTGTATTCTATATATTATACGTGATTTCTATATTAACAAGTGATTTACTTCATTTTTGTCATCTTTAACAAATGAATTTCAAAAGAAAAAAAAATCTCTTACATGAACAACAAAAAATAAACATTAAAAACCAATTATTGAACTAAGTAAGGAAGTAGAGGAGTAACTGTTAGTGGTAAAGGAGGTAACTGCATTCTTTCATAGTAATAATATTTAAGCATATTGACTTGAAATACATATTTAAAGTAAGAAAGCATTGTTTAATGTAAATAGTAGGAGAAATATTAATTGATGTTTAAATTAGTACATGAGCTCTTTGTAAATTGTTTATTTCTTTTACTAACTTTTGCATGTATACTTTGCCCATGTGATAAACTTCTTTGAAAGGGAGATAGTGAAGTTTTTTCAATGATTATGGCTTTATAAGATAAACCCTTTTTAATGTTAATAAAAAGGGAGAGAAAACGATGATATTTAATCTTGGTCTTTATAAATCAATGATGGAAGAATTAAAGGGGGGCATGTATTACATATTACTTTAACATAGTGGAAGTTTATTTTATGTCATTTATTTTCTCCAATATCACCAAATATTTTATCATCATATAAAAAAGAGAGATTGTTAGATCAAGTAAGGTCCTAACCCATAGCTTTCATGTTAATAAAACATGATTTTTTATTTTTTAATCTTTGATAATATTAGTAAGTTATTTTTTCAAATATTCAAAAAAAGTTAATATATCAAGTTCAATGGAAAACCAAAGTGATTAAATGGTGTAAATGAGCAAAGGGGTTCTCTAAATACAATTTAAGAGGGGTTCATGACAATTTAAGTCCAATAGCCCAAGACCAAGAATGAACGAAATCATTCTATATGTAACAAATTATTGTAAATTTTCTTGTAACCTTACATTAGTCATTTCAATAACTTAAAGGTTCAATAATTTTATGATCATTTTTGTTTAAACATAATGCATATTTTTTTCATAATGAAGACGAAAATTATTTTTGATATTTAAAGAGAAGTCTTTTGATCCTTAAAAGAAAATTTTGAGAAACTTTGAAGTTGTTTTAAGTCAAAATTTTATCAAAATGGTGTTTAATTTTTTCCCAAAAAAGGCGTATTAAAAATTTAATGAGTCTGAATGATTTTAAACCCCAGCCACTGTAGGGATTTGAGTAGTCAAACCTTAAAGGCATTTTGGATAGAATAGGTAGTTTTGCTTGCCTAGACATTTAATTACTTGATGTGCCAATCGATGAACTATTGTTTAGTAAAATGGATTCACTAGTTAGTTGAACATATGGCATGTTTTAGATAGAAAAAGTACTTTATGTCCATTAGGGTATTGAATATTTGGTACCCCAATTAAAGAGGAATCAGCAAGCTGAATGTATGCGAAGTACTAGTATCTTATGTCTAGAAACTAGTAGTTGGAACATTTAGCTTATATCTCTAACCACTATTTGAAAGGTTGTTAGTTATAAACACATAAGTTTTTGGTTGTTGGATGATGGGTCAACATTTTGCATGTTAATTAGGATTTGTTTACCTAGCATTTGGCAACTTTATAATTTGTTCTATATAGATTTTATAATTTTGTATGTTTAGTTTATTGTCTGGATTGTGATTGAATTTGAAAGATACTTAGGATTTAGTGCAACTTTCTCAATATTTGTCTAACAAATGAGATTTCAAAGCCATTTGGAAGATAAAATGATGAAAACAACTTTATAGAAGACTTAACTGATTCCAACTCGAACAGGGTGAAAAGTGGAGAAGTTAGAGGAGAAAATCATAATAGGTACTAGAACTAGAAACATAACAAGCGCCTATCTTTTATGAGAATCTCAGAAGTTGAGATTCAATATTAGATTGCAGATGAACATGAAGAACAACTGACGTCAAACTAATCTTTACTTTTCAAAGGGAAACAACATAAAATTGGTGATGGTTATAAAGCATGTCAAGCAACAATTACATAGTGATTAACAAGCAGTAATAGAAGTAGAGCAAGATTGAAACTAGTCTTGGATCTATACTAAGAACTGATTTTTACACTTAATTTACATAGTTGTAGGATAATTCACATCTAAAGTCATCTAGAACTCTATTTTGTAATCCTAACTATAGATAGTCATATCAGAGTTAATCTAGAAGACTTCTATTATATATTTATTAGATTTCTCTTAGATTTGCCGTTAACTTTAACAAATTTTTAAGATTCTATGAATTGTCTCGATTTCCAACAGATGTATCTCAGTTTTTGGTTCGTTTTTCATAGTTTTAGTTCTTTATGCATCAAGGAGGAAGTTTTGAAGTAAGGATTGAAAAAGTCAGGGACCAATTTTTTCAACTCTTTCTTCTATTGTTTTCATTTATGATGGGATTAATATATTTGTTTTTTATTTTTTATTATGATTAGTAGTTAAAAATCTTGGTTAAGGTTAAGGATGTAGCTTTTAAGGATTAATTTTATTATTTATACATGTTTTGATTATTTTATTGGTTTAATTTATTTTCTTTGATCTTAATTGTTGTGTTTGTGATTAGCCACTATACATTTAATCATAGGGATTGTATAATGGATTCATACGTGAAATATGTCTTTTGCACTAGAAGAATAAATACTTTAACATTAGAGAACAATAGTATTTTACACTTCAGTGATAACTATATAGATTAACTAAACTTAATGGGTTTGGTTTAGTTAAATTGTACATCAATAGTAGTTGCCTAGCGTATGTGCCCCATCGAAGGCCATAGATATATTAGGTTAATTGTTATTTCACTATAGCTAATCAATTGGATATATGATAATTGGATATCCATATAAGTGAATTTTGAACCCTAACATTTGTTTATTTAGTTGATTTTGTTAGATTATTTTACTTTTATTTAGTAATTAGTTTACTTATCTTTAAAATTAATTCTTTTATTTTAGTTAGTTTTCTTGTTTAACTAAGATTAATAGGATTAGAACTAGTCGTTTATGACACCAATACTCTATAATATTTCCATTTTTATTTAATTGAGATTAATTCAAGTTATAGTTTTCAACAGAGACTCATCAAATACAATTTGAAAATTAGCATAAGAATATGTTGTAAATGGATTAATTTTATTTAAGGTAAGAAAAGGCTTGCATGAAAGTTCTTGAGATATTGGAAGTGAAGTAGCATAATATTCAGTTGTTGAAGAATTTAAGGGTTTTGACTTTGTGCACTTGTGTAACCTGGATCATTAAATTTGTTCGTGTTTACTTAGTCCTCGGGTAAGGCCTCTGACACACAATACCATTTACTTTTCAGCCCTATTCACTCCGAAAATAGGCTCTTTAGTTAATTCATAATATCCTTGCACTTTCCTTTATACTCAATACGAGCCAATAGAACCAGGCATTAACCTTATGTAGCCATGTCTCAAGTACTTAATATTGAAGCTTAGCTGGAGGTCCATCACTAGTTATATCGTTCATACATGATCTCATGACGCAACCTAGAACATTTAGTAATGACAGTAGATAAGGACCGTCAGAATCCAAGTGATTCAGGAAAATCATCTTGCGCTTCATCACGCAATCAGATGGAGACTTGGAAGTGCATTTATTGTTACCGGTCCTATGTTCAGAAGCATAAAATCATGATAGGACACAGAACGTGCAGTTATTTCACTTGACGGAATCAATCTGCATGTACATTGATGTTAAATAGCGCACAAACAATAGAGACATGGGTACTCGAGGGATATGAAGTCCGCTGCAAAATGACGACCTCTCAATCCTTCTTGGTGAAACCTAATTCTTAAGAGCAAACAGACATTTCGGATGGAAGTCACTCCCTGTACATATTCTGTCTAACATGATCGTCAGGGAACCGGAAGTCATTTGCAGGACCTATCCCAACATTTGTAATAGGAAGGGATGTTGAAAGACTTTGTTGACTGGGCATCTGTGGCGTGAGGAGATGATAGGGGGGACTGATGGAATAAGTGGGATAAACGTAGTCACTGAAATAAAGTAGAGCTGGATCCAAGCCATAACCGCAATTAGACTTCTGACCAGAAATTCTTGACCCACCATTTACATACCTACTAGTGAGAAGTTGATCCCCTGAAGAAATGCCAGATCTAGTTTCCAAGTAAGAACTAGAAAGAAGTAGGTTGGCAGTAGCTGATGGGAACCTCGTGTCAGGGCAATACTTTCCCAAACTCAATCCCGCAGTTGAATTAAGGAAGTCCTGCCTAGTGTTAGCTTCAACTGAGAAATCAGTTGGTAGTCTGAAAAGTCCTGCACACCCAACAAGACTACCTTCGTTAGACCCAGGTATCATCGAGGGAACTGAAAGCTCACAGCGATGTGTGTCAAAACCTCCACCCACTGGAGGGAACCCATTGATTCTCTGCTGCAGTGAGAGCCTTGCTTTTCTAAGTGACTCCAGTACACAATCCACTTCATTGGCAGCTTTGTGAGGCATTAGTGCATAACAATCCTCATGGCTTTCAGAACAATTTGCTTTACAGACACTAATACCTGAGCTTGATGTACATGAAAGATTAGAAACAGTCCTGGAGGGATCATGTAAGCCAAGTGAATTCGAATGATTTTGGTGTTCGAGCGATGATGTATCCTGACTGTTTCCAAGGATCTCCTGATTTTGCCTCTCCCAGGCCATAGAGAATGCAAAGTCTTGAGCTGCAGTCCTAGACCCAGCTGTACTAATTGTATTTCTTTGCTGCAAATACCCAGCGGCCAAATTTGAAGGAGAAAAGAAACCACTAGGATGAATATTGGACAATTCTTGCACTGCTGATTTTTCACCATGACTTTGTGAGGGAATTGTCTCAGCAGGGTGTGGAGTCCATGCCTGCATCTCATATCTCTCCTCAGTAACATCAGAGCGGTTCCCTGGATCACAGAAGTCCTGCGAAAGTAATAATTGGAAAGATTCTGCTGTAAAAAGCATGAAATTGAACAGGGATACATAATATACTGAAAATGATATTTTCTTTCTGTTAATGCATGTTAAAGGTACTTTTACTGATTCCAATTGTGTAACAAAAATGAGATGTGCATTGAGACTGCAGATTGAAAAAGTTTCCCTTTAACAAATGCTACCAACTTGATTTCAAAGAAATTGACAGATTTTTCAGTTATAGCGATCTGGAGTAAGCATACCAGTGTACTGTTATGATCTCTGAATTTCTCCTCCCATTCTCTTTGATCCTTTTCCATCTCTTCATATTTACCAATCAGTTCAGCTTGGTGCTCAAGTGCTTTCTCCATGTCTCTGTCTCTATCTCTATTGTAAGCATTACAATCATGGTTATTACCACTTGAATTTTGTTCATTTTCCAAGTAGCCAGAGAGTTGGGCCTGTTTATCTTTCCTTACTTCAACAACACCTCCCAACATGTCAGGTTCAATGCCACATCCATCTACTGTAGGAGAGATCACATTTTCTACATTCTCAAATTTGATTGAATTGGTTTTATGTTCCATAGTTAAAGATCTGTCAGCACAAAAAATAACATAGACAAGTGTCTTTGTTAGAGACCAACTGCTCTAACAATAAACTCCACTTAAACAGCAGAAAACCTGCACTACCAGCAATCACACAACAGCAGTATAATAGGGAAGATGGTGAAATAAAGATGAAGGGGTACTGAAAAAGTATTATTCCATAGCTAGACTTGGAGAGCTAGCTAAACCTCCATACAATCATCAATCATTCTATCATAACCGAATCCCCAACCCATTTTCTCTAACAACCTTTTATTCCCTTCCTCTAACTAACTTCCACATGACTCATCTATCTCTCTCTCTCTAATTCACCACTTTACCCTCACAACCCTCTCAAAAATTCCCTGCATTCATATTCCTCCTCTTGCTATATTTCTGCTGAAACCTAGTCTCAACAGTCTTGACCTTGGAAAAAATAGTAAAATAAAAGATAATCAATAGTGAATATGTTAGAAATGGTTGATATCCAAAAAGTTTCTATATTTTATTCTTCATTCTCTATAATTCCCTTTCCATTTAGAGTACCATTCTATTTTGTGGTTGTAAAGTAAAAGTGTTACAACTACAAAACAAACTTTGCATGATGAAAACCGGTATTCAATTCAACTAACTTCTCGACTATCTTGGAATTGGATATCAAAAACAGGATAACATACATGATGGTTCCCTGATGATTAAATCTAGAACAAGAAAACAAAGTAGAAAATAAGTTTACCTAGAGTCTTTTCGTTTTATCTGGCGGCATGACTTTCCTGTTCGATGTTTTGGTGAAGAATAAATAGATGCGAAACTGTTTCGTCTTCTCAGGGACAGTTCCTTGTACTTTTCAAGAGAACGCGGGCTATCTTTGCATCCTTTCCAAGACAAGCTTCTACCAGGTACTGGAGAAAAGTCAAGATCAGAAACCAAATCTCCTTCCGACTCATCTTTTCTCATTTTTGAATTGACATAATGATCCTCTTCTCTAAAGGAGTTATTACCGGCTGCAGATTCACAATGGGTATCCTGATCAGAGCTTGAATCATACGTATCAGAAACATCACTTATCCCATTGCTCTCCAAAATTGCAAGAACATCTGCTGTTGCTCTCTCAGCTTTCATTCTTTGAAGAGAAACAATCCTTAACTGTTCCTCCAATTCTGATACCTAATGCACAAAGAAAACAAATACCAAACCAATCTAAGAGATACAAGAAAGAGGGAGAAGGGGAAGATGCTTAGAGAAAGTCTATATTGAAGTACCCTTTTGGTTAGTTCATCAGCTCTCTGTCTAGCACTTTTTGAGACTGATCTTTCAGAGAGCAACCGTGCCCGAAGGAATTCAACAGTCATCGCATTATTATCAACATTGGAACTTGTCCTGATGAATGAGCAAAACAATTACACATTCATAAAGAAGCGTGAAATTTTCATTTAAATGACTATTAGTTTATTCAAATTGGACAGCAGATTCACGTATTTATCTTGTGTGTATTAAAAACTGAATATATTGATGCCTTGAACTTATTTAAGCCACACAAAACATCCAAAGATTATGGCTTTGATTCAACCTTCCATAATAAACCTTTCAAGTTCATTTTATCTAAATCATAACGAACCGTACATTCCTGGGGAAGCAAATACAAATAAATGAAGCCGTTAATAGTAACAACCCCCAGATCTTAGTCGAGAGACTAAGAATCGACGACTTATCAAGGCAAAACCAGTAAAAATATTTTAGACCCACCTCAGTGACCAAAAACGAAAAAAAAAAAAACCAGATGAAATTTACCTCTGATCTTGCTTCCCCTGATCAGAATTGCTCATAGTTGCTGTAGACAGCACACAAGAAAAAGCACAAACTAACGCGCACTTAAAAGTCCAACTTCGAAAGCCCGTTCCTGTGAGCGAACGAAAAAGAACTAAATGGACAGAGACATATAAGATTACGTGGTAATCACAGCAAATGAAATTATGTTAGAGAAAGATAACAAATGACTTGAAAGAAAAGAATCATATGGGCCCTATACCTCATTGTCTGAGAGAGAATGAACAGCATCATTAAATTATTAAACCCTAAAAGCGTGACTTTTACTTTCACCAACTATTAAGAGATATGGAACTGAAGATGAGTGTTCAGGTCCATCGAGAATGTACACAGATGTTTCTTTTTTGAGAAGATTGATCCATGGCCCATCATCATTCTTCCCCCATCACTCTACCTCTTTCCTTTTTTTTCTTTTTGGGTTTTATTTCCCTCTTTTCTCTGCTTCAACGAAGTTGAATTTAAATACAGTATTAAACAAGTAGGGTTGATTGTTTATTGCTTCACAAACGAACCAAAGATTGTTTTAAGAGCTGGTGAGTACATTATTATGAATTTAGTAATAAATGAACACATCTTAAGTCGATTGTTTTAAGAGCTGGAGAGTACATTATTACGAATTTAGTAAAAATGAACAGATTCTAAATATCTGGTTGGATAGGCTTTTACTAGTAAAATTTTTGTCAATAGAGTTTTTGTTAATAAAACTTTTCTGATAAGAGCGTTTCTCAAAAATCAGTTGAGTATTTGACTGTCAATTAAAAAATAACTTTTTAAAAGAGCGCTTTTATTAATTTTAACTATATTTTTTTAAATAAAAATTATTTAAACTATATTAAACAATATATAAATTAAAAATATATCTAACCAGATGGTTAAAAAAGTTTTACATGTTTTAATATTTGATAGCATCTTAATGAACTTCATAATAAGAGTGACATTACCCCTTTGCTAAAATTTGTACAGCTTTATTTTTCCCCTTCCTTCTTATATTATATCCTTCTCCTGGAGGATATTTAATTGGGAACATGATTTATTTATAGTACACAGTACACTGCATTAAGTCAAGCCTATGAATTAAAAGTTATGTAGACTTCTTGCCCAATCATTGGAAGTAGTGCGGTGGTTTTTGAGTTAATTCATGAACCGCTTAGAAATCTTTGGAACTTCTAATGCCTGTTTGCTGGGCTTTGTCGACCCCTTCGCTCATACGCCGGTGGCGCTTATGCCATAAATAATTGTGTATGGTGAATAGTTTGGACTAGAGTCAATACTCTTCCATAGTTTTCATTTGATTTGAAGAATTTAACTACTATTAGGTCTATTAGGTCTTTTATGAATAGAATAAGACTTTACAATTATTTAACAAATTCAGCTCCATTTAAATCGTAACATCAATAATTTTGATAGAATAACTTTAAATTGAAACATTTAATTTACATCACTACAAGAGATGTCTCATTTACCTTACCATCTTGTAGAAAATAATTTAAAGAGATATCTCATTTTCTTGTAGGAAATAAAAATAATATAAAATATATATTAAAATATATATAAAGCAAAATAATTTGTAGATGAGTTAACAATCAACATTATTGTCGACTACATGTCAAAGATGATTTGCCAAAATCAAGAATAAACTTGCTTGTTAGGAAGAAAGTTACCTCAGCTACATTAGCATTACTGCTTACAACAATTACAAACTGATTCTCATGTAAAAGGAGGAGCAACCTCCAATCTGCTTCACAGGGCTTGTACAAGTTCTTTAGTGCGCATAATATGCATCCGAAATGCATCCACCATATTCCCGCTGAAAGAAATATTATATAACAGCTTTGTAAAAGATCAACTTTAAGTTACAGCTAAGGAATTGGTTTAGAAAAAAAGAGTTAAAGAGAAGGGAACATTACAAATTCAATAGCAAATGCCAGACGTAGGAAGCAACGACTGATAGGTAACATTAATAAGGAAAAAAAAAGGAGGCATGCAAAGCAGCTTGATACAAAGTTCTGGGAGGACAAAACGGAAGCATCTTATAATTGGAACTGCAAGTCTGCTATAAAATGTTTGACAAAGTAAATGTTTTATCGACCCATACACAGGAGAAATAGTTATCGCATATGTGCTTTAGATTAAGGAGAACTAGTCTTCTTCATAGTTCAAGTGTTAAAAGCAGAAAAATTATAACTTTGATTTTTCTAAAGTTTGAACAGTAATTTCTGAAAAGGATATTTGGTGAATGGGTCGACGACCTGCAGGACCATACATTTTAATCAGATTCTTAAGAGTTCTTTAAGAATTATCATAAACATTAGAACTAAGAAAAGTTAAAGATCATACAGTCATCCACACAGCAATCTTTCAGGCAACAAGATTTTGGGGCAAATTGAGAGTGTACTGAGATTTGATTGATTCTACAAACATATTATACCCCCTAAAAGCAACTCCAGCATACATTACAGTGCAAATACCAAAGCTGCAAAGTTCAGTGAAGATTTGGTAAAACCTCTGATTTTCTACGACAATGGAAAGTGATAATGGCAATTCCAACTTACCATGTCAAGAGAACTGTAGGGAATTTGCTCGGTTGCACCAAGGAAGAATAAATGTTCGGGAAGACAGCACGCCTGGAATAGCAAAATCTATAGAGGCCAATAGCAACAGGAAGTGTTCCAAGGTCTAGCAGCGTCCCTTGGCTATAAACACCAACTTGATCAACCAGACCAACCCAAAACAAGGAGAGGACCACCACCATTGTTGAAATCACTCCACCAGCTGGAGGAAACATACCAAACGTTGAGCAAATCCTGTGAGAAACTGGTTTTTGGACGTGAGACACTCACCAGATATGTAACTGAGGACACTGAGATCACGAAGCCAAACTGTTGGAATAACAGCTAGAGTTGTTAACAGAGCAAAAAAGTGGTGCGAATCCAACTCTAGTCCACCAATATTAATATGTGCGTTTGGAAAATTTGATGACAAGTTATCACTTTCCATAATAATATACTCAACACAGCAGGCCTGCAGGTGAAAAAAATATGTAAATTAATTCCATAGCTAAATAAATTTAGAAACTTCACTGTCCAAATAATGGCAAAACATACAAAAGAACAAGCTTTACTTACATATAACTCCACATACAGTATGATCTGCAACAAGCAAAGAAATAAAAACCAGAAATGGAAACTTCTACATCAACTCTCTGTCTGTTTACCGGGAAAGTTCAGGTTTAAAAAAATTGCATAGTCATTTGTAGAATGCAGATTCCTTATGGTAATCTTTCCTTTTCTTTTTCATTTCAGAACTTGAAAACTGCCTTAGAAAATGAGAAGGAAAAGACAATTTCAAAATTGGAATTTAAAACAAATAAAAGAGAAAACTTTCAGAAGCGACAAGAATTGGTAATCTCCAAAACAAAGAGGAAATTTATCAGATTGAAAGTGACAAAATCAACCAAGAACACCACAGTAACAAAAGGGGAAGAATGATTAAAAAGAATAGTCATGAGTGCTAAATTCAGATCTTTTGAGTCCCAAAGTTCCCATAAATTCAATATTATCAGACAAAGAAATGTAAAAGTGAAAAAGATTACCCAACATCGTCACGATAGAGGCGTTTGATTAGGACGTCACCGCGGAGATTTAAGAAGTAGATGGCAGAAGCAGCCACCGGCATCTCTGAGCCAACGGATCGAAGCAAAAAAGAGGGACGAACGGTGATGATTTGGTTGCCGCAGATCTGGGGAGTTGGTCAACTCAAACGACGTCGGTGATCGGAATAATATAGTGTGCAGCTCCAAAGGTGGGTTGTGGTAGAAACGGAAGAAAATGGAATTCAAGATTTTCTTAAGAGAGAGTTGTATAAGAAGATGCTGCGCAGAAGACAGTTTGCCGAAGATAGATTGCGTTATAAACGTAAACGATTGGAAAAAAGTTTATCCGAAAAAGTTAGGATAGGGAGTTTTTTTTGAAAAACTTTGAATTTGAATTTTTAAAAAAGTTATATTTTTTTTAAAAAAATTATTTCTATCAAAAAAAATATTTTAAATTTTACAATCAATTATTCACTTTTTTTAAAAATAACTTTTGCAGTAAAAAAAAGTAATTATTCACACTTTAAAAAATGAACTAAATAGGCACTAAATTTTATTTTAATATTCGTTAAGTACAAATATTAACTTATGATGGCATTGAGTTCCAATTGATGGAATGAGTTAAGTTTTGTATTGTAATTTCATTGGTATATATCTGTTATAAAATTAAAGTATATATCATTGACATTTAAGTTTATATCTAAAAGCTAAACTATTTTTATTTTTTTTAACATTTGATGCTACACATACATTTGTTTTACCTTTTCTAAATTCACTTTTATTCAAGTTTTTAATTTAAACACTCATATTTTTATATTTTATTTGAGTTTTAAAAAAGTTTAGACTAATTAAACCTAAATTGCATTGCGGAACATGTAACCTAAAATGTATCTTAAAAAGAGAAGCTTTTCTTCTCTCTAATATCTTCTTCATTCTTATGTTCACGCTTATGCAAGGTACGTTTTCTTCTCATCAGCTAATTGGTTCTCTACTTACCCCTTTTTAATTTTGGTTCATCTATTATTCTTAGGGATTGCTTCTCCAACTCTCTCCCTTCTTGTTCCTCCTTTATTCCTTTCTTCACATATCCTCAAAGAGAGTACTGTATTATAGGTTATGTCCTTTTACTCCCTTTTCCCATTCCTTGGACCTCAAGTAACTTTCTTCAATCATTGGTTCTTCAATATTGCTTATTATCTCTTATGCCCATCTAATCTTTACCTATTCTATCCTTACTTTTAGCAAAAAAAGTCCTCCCAAATCTAGTTCCAAAAAACTTTCCTCCTCTTTGTTTTTCCGTATAAGAGACTATCATATACTCCTAGTGCTTAACTTCCAAGACTCCTTTCCCCTCTACACCTCAGACACCAGGTCCCTATGAAACTGCTCGGCACAGGGGAACCCTTCATCACCTACTTTCAACAACTCTAAGCTAGGCAGTCCCACAAGGTGTAAGAGCTAATAAATATGATCTCCTTAGAAGGAAAACCTAGTCTCAGGTTTTAGGGGATTCTTCCCCAATATTAGGTCTTCAATATTATCCTCCAATATCTGTTAAGGGTAGGATGGTAGTTGCACCCCCTCCTTAAGTGCTATAGGAAGGAGCTCAGAAGTGGAATGTTACCTTTATTGGATTCTTCATCAATAAGAGACTAGCATTCCCAACCTTCAATGCATAGTTTAGAGCTCAGTGGAAGGATTATGGTCTTCAAAAGGTCTTAATCACTGAGGAGATATCTTCTTGTTCAGATTTGAATCCCCAAACCAAGCTTAAAATTTATTATAAAAAGGACTTTGGCATCATAATTCTAGACTTTTATTCTAACAAAGTGGAAACTTGGATTACAACTTGAGATCTTGAAGCAAAAGCACATTCTACTGTGGACAAACATATATAATATCCCTCTTAAATGTTGAACTACAAAGGGTTTAAGCTACCTTTCAAGTTATATAGGGAAACCCTTATGTTTGGACCAGGTCATTACCTTTATGTCTAGAGTCTAATACAACAGTGTCTGTATCTTAGTCAAGCCAGAGAGAAAACTTCCTAATGTCATAACAAATAATGAGACTAGATGAAAACGGTAAGATGTTTCAGGATTAGGTAAGGGTGTCCTATACTTGGAGACCGAAGTTAGTACCATAAGAAAGAAAATTGGAAGCCAATTAGTCACAGGTTTTATGAGGATCTATTGTAGATTAATTTTAATAAGAATGGTGTTATCTAAGAAACACTGGCAGAAGGTTAGTACAATGACCCTATAATATCAATAGAGGAAAAAATATGACAATGGGTGAAAAGGAACCAAATCAGGGCAATTGTGTAGACTCAATTTCTATTTCTAAAACCTTACAACTCAAGAAACTACTAGTACATAATCATTAGATCCATCAGAAAAGGATGCAACTAAGATACATAGACGTTCTCCCAAGCACTTAGAAGTACATAGTAAGCTTAAAACAAATGAAACAATTAATAACCCCATAATAACATAAGAACATGTGACTCAAATGGAAATCTAAATTTTCATTGCTTGCTTGGAACATAAGGGGACAAAATATTCCCATTAAGCAAAATGTTATGTTAGAATAAATTAAATGTATAAAACCTTATATTGTAGGACGAATAAAAACAAACTAATGGAAAATAAATGAAATATATTGATTCTTTTCAAGAAAGGGTGGAGAATCATTACCAACCATAAGGAACAATTTTATAGAATGATTCTAACCATTTTGAACATGATAATGTGAAGATTTTAGATTCCCATAGCTTTGATCAACACATTCATTTGAAGACCAACTGGTTCAAGAAAATGTAAACATGCAAATCACATTATTTTATGCTACTAATCAAGTACACTAAAGGAATGTAGAGTCAATTGATGAGGTTGGGATCCAATAATAATTCCCTTTGGGGGGACTCCAGTACCATTCTAAATTCAACAAAGGCTTAAGGGAATATGAGATTAAGAAGAAATAATAAGGAGTTGAAGCATTTCTTTTCACAATTTTAAATGATAGACTTAAGAAAAAATAGACGTTTCTTCACCTAGTCGAATAAATAAGAGGGAAATTGGCTTATTCAAAAAGAATTGGATAAGGCCATTGTTAATGCCTCTTTGCTATTTCTATTATAGAATAGTATAACAAATTTTTATGGTACTTTATTATCATATCACTCGTTTAGTAAAACTTATGCAGGAAAGGAAAAAGAAAGATCTCCTTTTAGATTTAACAAACACTTGTATGTGGAGGATTTGAGGCAGTAATATGAATTGGACTTGAAGGAAGTTTCTAGGTCTTTTATGTAGTGCCCCTTACCGCAGTATACACACTGGAACGTCTGGAGGTTATTTCGGTACATATCCTACGATAAGGCGAGCTACGTTCGATCACTACACTCACTTCACATGGCATGGTCTCGTAAGTCACTTACAAAGCATCATAAGAAAATCACAATATTTTAAATCCAATTCTTTTTCCTCATTTCATTGCACAAACTGAAGGTTTATGTTATCTATTCAATCTTTGCTACATGTACGTCATCAAAACCTAATACAAAAGTGCTACATGAAAGAGGAACATACTCAAAGTCTATATAGTATGTCCAAAAATCCTAACTGATAGACCTTTGAGCCATGAATTCTCTTACCAATCACAATCTACACTGTTGGTAGAGCCTTTCAGTAGCTAGAGTCATCTCTAGGTCCTGAAAAGATAACGTTGCAATTTTGGTGAGTTTTGCAAACTCAATGAGATAACCATCATCGATGGTTCACTCAATTCATGCATCACAATAATTCACATAACATATAATCACATATTGCACTTTACATAATATCACAATTTCACTTAGGCATAAGCAATTCAATCTTTCAATCAATCAGACATACTTGATTAAAATGCATATGAAATGCTTATGAGATACTTTCCAATTATTACATTATTGTAATCGAGTGCCTGAACTGTCCCGTATCCATTTTGGATACCGGGCTCATTATTAATTGTCCCTTATCTGATGAGGATACATGGCTCATTATACATAGTGAGCCTTAGGCTCTTAATCACTATTTGAGCTTGAGGCCCTTTTCACTCGTTGAGCTTTAAGCTCTAATCGGTGGCTACTTTAGTCACAACTGCCATTATCTGATTATACATTCATATATGGAATGCATGTACCACAATCACTCACATTATAAATCACTGGTCTTCACATTCACATTCAAATAGTACTTCAATATCTTAATCCCCATTTATATTCATCAGACCTTCTATCCAGAATCTGTAATTAAACACATTCAATTATCATTCAAAACATAAATTAAGCAATCAAGTAATTAAGTGGGACCGTCTAGGTTGCTCCCGAAGCTAATGCCTAGAAGTTTCGACAATGTCTGGGGGTTGATGTTCTAATTGCTCCTATATATCAATTAACATACACAAAATCATAATTTGTACAATCATAGGTGTTTAATAATGCACATGTATGAAATGAAATATGTAAATTCATGCTCATGATGACCCTGGGTATTTTACCATCAATCTTATCACAAGATTATTCTCATAATTAAAACACATCTCAGTATAATTAATACTTAGGTTTCTTCCTTACTAAAACCATTAAATTCACAATTCAACTTCTTGAGACAATTTGCAGGCCTACATCTATAGTTTACTCCAAATTAAAAATCATCTCATTAGAAATCCTACAGATCGAGATATCATCAAAATACAAGAACATATTCAGTAAAATATCCAGTTCATCCTCTTCTAACTGATACCCTTACTTTGATTAGATCAATCTTTTTTTAGTCAAAACCAAAAGCTATAATTTCTATGGAGAGAGATAAAGAAATGTGTTATGAATCTTTGCTTCAAAAATCATGTCATTTGGAGATCGGACGACAAAGTTATGGCTGAAAGAATCAATCAAGGTTCTATCCACATAAGACGAAACAGATAACAGACAAATGCAAAAGCAGACGAATGCAAAAGCAGACAAATGGGAAGAATAGACGAATGCAAAGAGTAGACGAAAGCAAAAGCAGACGAATGGGAAGAGTAGACAAAAGCAAAAGCAAACAAATGGAAAGAGTAGACGATTCAGATGGTCAACTTAAGATGAAGCAAAAGTCAACCTAAGATGATATAGATGGTCAACTTAAGACGAAGCAAAAGTCAACCTAAGACGATACAGATGGTCAACTTAAAATGAAGCAAAATTCAACCTAAGACGATACAGATGGTCAACTTAAAATGAAACAAAAGTCAACCTAAGATGATACAGATGGTCAATTTAAGATGAAGCAAAATTCAACCAAAGATGATATAAATGGTCAACTTAAGACGAAGTAAAAATCAACCTAAGACGATACAAATCTTAAGATGAAGCGTCTTTACAGACGATACAACTCTTAAGATGAATGACATCATCATAGACTATATGACGTCATCACAGATAATACGTCTTATAGATGATACGTCACTTAAGAAGAATGATGTCATCACAGACGATACATCTCTTAAGATAAATGACATCATCATAGACGATATGATGTCATCACAGACGATACGTCTTTACACTCCTAGACTTAAAAGCCTTATTCTTGAAAATCTCTAAGTTTTCATCAACTCACGTATATCACCTATATATTCACACTTGCACAATGAAGAAACAGAGCTTATCACCTTTCCATATCTAACTCTCTACAGTGATCATATCCATCATTTCATTGCTATTTCAACT
This sequence comes from Erythroxylum reticulatum, assembly GCA_025504915.1. NCBI lineage: Eukaryota > Viridiplantae > Streptophyta > Magnoliopsida > Malpighiales > Erythroxylaceae > Erythroxylum > Erythroxylum reticulatum. The sequence goes on from JANSVA010000218.1 coordinate 22,450,857, forward strand.
CCAAGAACCATTTCCCCAACATCTGATCACTGATAATTCATCAAAAATCAGATAACACCTTATCCATAATTTTCATCCCCTTAACACAGTGTTTAAGAATATAAATATATGTAAGTGCCATGATCATACACTGACAATAAATTCATCAACTTTATTTCAAAAATCCACAACTTTAACAATTATATTCACTACTTGTTGAAGACTCCAAAAGCTTCAACTATCTTCAAACTCTAATTCCATACAACATTACGTAACCATTGTGAACACTAAACAACTTCTGGTTTTTCTCTTTTAAAATAGCAGAGACACTTAGCAGTGGAGGAAATGGTGAGGGATATGAAAAGGTAAGGTTAACTCCCATAAGGAGTTTGATGGAAAGACTTTGTGTAAGGGAAGAATTTAGGAAGAAGATGACAAAGAAAGAACTTAGGCAAAAGGATAATACCCCCTTTCTACTCTCAAATAACTCGCTTACTTCTGAAAATTAATAAAAGCAACTTACACTTGTCGCTTTTCCTAAGGTCTAACTCTAACTAAGTTTCTTTTAAAGCTAACTCCATTAACTCTTCTCTTACAATTCATCTATCTCTAAATCTTCTTTTAAATTTCTTTTTCCTATTTTGCATAATACTCTCTAAATTTTGAAATAAATCATAAATTCACTTAATTTCACAAATATATATCTACTTCCACTAATCAATAAAATTTCCAAATAATTAAATTCAAAATTCACAAATTTTCCCAACAATCATAACTTTGTTCAATTATACCCGAAATTATTCATGAGTGCATGTACAATTTTTCATGTGCAACAAAATTCACTATTCATGTGTATATATATGACATATTATGTATAAGCATGAAAGATACATTTCTAAGCTCTCATTGGTCACTCACATTTACTATTCTAACCTTCCCGTAAGTAATGAGATGTTACAAAATCTCTCTATATTAGCAAAGAAAATTCATGTAAGTTTCAGATCAAAAATTGAACTCTCTAACCATCTATTCTAAAAAAATTTCCAGATGACTTCCATTTTCCAAAATCCAACACTTCAAATTTTTATTTCTAGTCATTTCAACTCCATTTCACTAAACTCATTCACCATAAATTCATACTACTCCAAAATATACAAGTTTGATAAAAAACCAACAAAATCCAAATATTCCTATTCATCCTATTCATCCTATGTTACTTTTCTGCATTTTCAACTTTCATTGTCCATCACTATTCTTCCTCTCAACTTCCATTTAAAAACTCATTCCCATCTCAAACCATCATTTTACAATTTCTCTTCAACTCAAAAACTATTTTCTTGATCATCTCTAAGTTTTCATCAACTCACGTACAACACGTGTATATATAAACTTGCACAGTGAAGAATAGAGCACATATCACCTTTCCATATCTAATTTTCTACATTATTCCTATACACCATTTCATTGCTATTTCAACTTAAAAAAGCCATTTCCATAACATCAAATCACTAAAAAATCCATCAAAACTAAATAACACTATAACCAAAATTTTCATCTCATCCACAGTGTTCATGAATATATATATAT
>JANSVA010000218.1:22487012-22503018 GCA_025504915.1 Erythroxylum reticulatum
GTAGAAGTCAATTAATAGTTCCCCGATGAGATATTATTCTCAGTAAATGAGTCAAATATTCCATGGCTCGCGAACATCACGAACTACATCACATGTGGTATCCTTTTGCCTCATTTTTCTTACTAGCAGAGAAAGAGATTTTTAAATGATAGTGCACAATATATGTGGGAGGAACTAATTTTGTACAAAAATTATGCTGATGGATTAATTAAGCGATGTGTTCCAGATAATGAATTTCATGATGTTTTGATTCACTGTCATAGTTCTATGTGTGCAAGACATTACAAGGCCGACAAGACAATCATGAGAGTGTTAGATTGCAGATTCTTTTGGCCAACATTGATTAAGGATACATAAGACTTTGTGAAAAGCTATGACAGATGCTAAAAAGTCAGCAAAATTTTGAAAGGAGATGAGATGCCACTGTCGACAATCCTAGAAGTCGAAATCTTTGATGTTTAGGGATAAACTTTATAGATATATTTTCGACCTCATTCAAAAATATTTATATCCTAGTAGGTATTAATTATGTATCAAAATTGGTCGAGGTTATGGAAACTCTGACAAATGATGACTGATTTGTTCAATGATTTATTAAGTAAATATTTAATAAGTTTAGAGTACTGTCAACAATTCCATAAAAGATTGGGAAACCAAGCTAAATGATGTAATTTGGGCCTACTCGACAACCTTCAAGATAATCATTAGCACCACACCCTACTGATTAGTTTATGGCAAGGATTTCCCAATGGAGTTAAAGCATAAGACATACTAAGTCGTTTAAGCATTAAACTTTGACTTAAAAGCAGTCGATGAGAGAAGATTGCTTCAGCTAAATGAATTAAAGGAGCTAACATTGCACGCTTATAAGAATTTCAAACTGTTTAAGGAATGAACTAAGTAATGGCATGATGCTCATCTGAAAAAAGGACTTTGAGGTCAAAGATATGCTCTTATTGTTCAACTCTGACCTTTAATATTTCTTGGTAAGCTAAAATCAAGATGGAGTGGCCAGTTTAAAGTCACAAAAGTTTTATCACATGGTGCATTGGAGTTGACTAAGGATAAAGGTAAGACATTCAAGATCAATGGACACCAATGTAAGCATTATTTTATAGGATATTTTCCCAAAGATCAGGAAATGTTTTCCCTCTTCCCTCTCAAGTAATCCAAGCATGATGAAGAGGTCCTGGTAGTGGCTTTAAATCTAGCACTAGTTTATATATACATTTATTCTCCTTATGTTTGAGTGTTTTGCTTAATTAATATTTTTGAGTTTTTCTTTTCTTGATGAAGAAAAGAGAGATTAAGTTATGGTTGGTGAAGATGGAGCACCAATAACACCATCAGACTAAGAAACTCCTCAATTTTTTTTAGCTTCAAGGAGTACATGTATCATCATTAACACCTTTGTCACCACAATCTTCATAAGCATTCTATTACCTTACTTTTTATTTATTTTATTTGTGTTTTCTATTTGTGTTATGTGTTTAGTTATCCCATTACATATCACCTTCACACATTAAGGACAATGTGTCATTCATGTGTGGGGGAGTGGTATGTAACTATATTTGCATTGCATGTTGCTTGTATATATGACTCCCCATATTGTGTTATGTACATTTTTCTGCATGATTTTTCTAAATGTTTTATTTTTCTCATTTGTTTTATATATGCTTGATTGTGTGAATAGGTAATGGCTACAATTTTAATGGAATTAGCTTACTTTTGAACAAAATTGTTTAACTTGTGAAAATATATTAGCTTAGGAAGTTATGTGTTAAATGTCTTTAATATAAATATGTATGTTAATTAGGACATGGCACGTAGTTTTACATTTTATGTCACTCACTTTCATGTGTTTATCATTAAAAGTCTTTTAAATAGTAAATAATCCTAGTTACCTCTCATGTAAACAATTGGCTATAAAGAAATGAAGTAGGTTAAAAATGTGAAAAAAATGTGTGTTTTTCGAATAAATAACTGTTTTACTGACCCGTAGGGTTAAAAATAAAGGTAGTAGCCAATTGTAAGTAGTGATATAGCTAAGTAATTAGAGTTATTCACCAAAAAAGTTTTTTCGTGTGAAAAGGCTAAATGACTCTCTAAACAAGTTAAATAAAAAATGCAACCTAGTTAAGTAACAGGGGGACATTCACCATGAATTGTTTACCTTCACATCAAAAGACTAAGTTAGCATTGAAAAACTTGAAAAAGTAACGTGCATGAATAAAAACCTATTGATCTTGTAAAAATAACAATAATTTTCATAAGAGGATAATTAGTGATAATTAACCTTTTTAATTGATCGACAATAGTAAAAGCAAGTTTATAAGTTTCATGGGTGTAAGACTAAGTTGTTTATATCTTGATTGATATGTATATTTATATGAAAGTGCTTAAACATGATGGAATTGATTGATATATTGGAACTTATTGAATAATTGTTGTTTAAGACCAAGTTAATTCCATAATGTTGAGGCCATTAAACCATTAATTTTTATATTTAATGTGTTAATGCTTGTGTGAATTTGTGTGCATTGTATTTTTTGTGTTTGATTTTTCTAGAGGACAAGAAAAAGTGTAAGTGTGAGGGAGTTGATAAGTGATATTTATTATAGTATTTTCTAAGTCAATGTATGTGATAATGTGTATGTTTAGTATACATGCTGGGATGTTTAGGCTACATTTTATGTTATTTTCATATAACTTACACGCGTATGTGATTGTATATGATAAATTGAATGTTAGGTTATAAATGAAGGCTTTTAAGTGTAGGTTTTGCATGCTTTTAATGTGTTTTAACGTACATAAATTTTGCATGATTGTACATTAATTTTTGGGTAGGATTTGGACCTTAGTTATGTTCATTATCAACTTAGAAGCTCCAATTTTCCAGCTTTCCGATTGGCAATTCTGTCTTGCTCCACGTCCATCCTAAATTGGTTTAAGCACCTAAAGGGGTATAAAAACCCCATTTTAAACCATAAAAAGAGAAGAGGGTTTTGTGGCATCCAAAAAGGAGGAAGACACATTTTTTGGTGGATTTTCAAGGAGAATCGAGTGATTTCAAGAGATCAAGGCTACCACACCAAGTTCCAACTTTGTTCTTCAACTCATAAGCCTTTGTTCTCTCTTCTCTCATTTGTTTTTGTACATTTATTGCATGGAGAAGATGTATAGACTTGTTGTGAGGATGTTTTTGATGATTGTAATAGATTTCTAAGTAGATTTTAAGGTTGTCCTTACTATAACTATGTAAGAACTCACTTTCTTTTAATATATGATTTGCTTTAATGCTTATAATATTCCAACTTTATATGCCTTGCTTACATTGAGAAATGCAGTTAGGAAATCAGTTTGGATGTACCACAAGAATGGGCAGCCTTGATAACACTTCACACATTAAGCTAACATGACATTTAGAGAGAGATCCTGGATGTTTTGATGGTTGTCCATTGGGTTACTTCATATCCACTTAATGGTTAAGTAAAGTTTATTGGTTAATAGATCACATACTGAACTTTAATCGTTATTTTAGGCTTAATTGGTTTGAGTATTGAGAGAGAAAGGACCAATACATTAGAATGCCTAGTACTAAGCATGATTACATTACTAAAGTGAGGGATTACATGGTATGGAGAGAATGACCCTAACAATTATAATTGGATTCTCTAAACATAAATTATGTTCTTATTTTTGTGACATTTTGAAGTGTGTTTGGAAGCCTTTAAATTGTGAATTTTTTCAATTTCAACATTTCATTATTTAGTTTACTTAAACAATATTCAATTTGAAATACAAGGTGACTAACTAATCCTGATGGTATTTGTAGTACTTATTCTACTTCGAGTATATTTTTAGGTAATAACTACCGTTATAGACCAAGAGGAGAAGAATTTGGGTGACATTAAGGCATAAAATGGAATAATTAAAGTAAATTTGGAGATAAAAAATTGTATATAGGGACCATATAAATTATTATAAGCGTATGGAGTTTCGAAGATGTTGTTTCTACCTATATGAATATATCTACCCATGTATATTGATATAAACATTCGTGTATATGCCCGTGTAAGCTTTTAGAACTATGTAAAATTACAATTTGAGGGGATTTTGTGATATATAGTCACATATATAATCGTGTATGTTCTATAAAACCTAGTTTTTGCTATAAATGGATATTATAAAGGCTATAGCAAGGGAGGCAGATACCAAATTTAATAGAAACACCAAAAAAGGAAGAAAATCATACAAAAAGATTGAACATCGTAAGTAAGAAGATCTAAAGCAGAAACATCAAAATCAAGTCTAGTTTTTTAGATTTTCCAAATTAAGGCTTTAAGTTGATTTCATTCTCTTCTCTTTTTCTATTTCATTGGCTTTATGTCAAATCTGATTAGTTGTATTTTAAGCATGATTGTGGATTGATAAATCTATATTAGGGTGTTATTCTTGAATTGTTTTGTATAACTTTTTCCTTGTTAAATTTAATATATTACTATTGTGTGATATTTATTATGCCCATACTTGATTTGAATTAAGAGATTGAATCAAGTTATTTATATTAAGTTGTGTAATGAGAGTTAGTACCTTAATAGAACTACAAATATCATGTTAATAAGCAATTGATAAGAGATCTTAATTGAGAGTTAATTATCCTCAAGATTGCTCCAAATCTAATTTAGTAGTTATTAGTAGTTTTGACAAATTGAGATATTATAACTCAATATTTATCAATTTCTATTGGATTACTTGATTAAATATCAAGAGAGAGTAATCAAAACCTTTGGATATCTAAGATCAAGGATATTTGAATTCTCAAGGTGAAGGGAAGACAAAAAAAAAGATAGAATAATCCCTAAGTTTTCATCATTGGTTACTTCAGTTTCATTATTATCGTTTTCTTATTCAATCATCAAATCTTAATAGTTTAATTTAATTTCAATTAAAACAATATTTTATTACCTTAAACAAACTGTAATTTTAATTTTTAGTTAACTATATTCAATCTTCATAGGATCGATATCAGTTGTACTACAATATACGACTTGTATACTTATGATATAACATATAAAAAAACAAGTTTTTGACATCATCAGTAGGATTGCGATCTTAGCATCTTATCTGATTTGAATTATTTTGATTTAAGGATTTTGATACTTTTTTCTTGTGAGATTACAAGTGCATGAACATAAGGTCAATAAGGAGTTCGAGCAAGATAATTGATATATAAACTTCTAAAATCACTAAGAAAAAAGGGAGATTTGAAAAGTAAGATGCCAAGAAGTGGTAGAAAGAATAATTATTGAGGAAAAAATTAAGGAGAACAAAAAAGAAACCTTATGGACATCATGAGGATAGGGTTCAATGAAAATCAACAAAGGATAATGAGACCACCAATGTAGACCAATACATTTGAAATCAAGCCAGCACTGCTGAATATATTACAAACTAATGTTTAATTTTATAGACTAGCCAATGAAGATCCCAATGCACACTTGGAAACCTTCTTAAAGATATGTGATGTGTTTAGATATAATAGGATGTCGAAAGATGCAGCCAACATAAGGCTCTTTCCTTTTAAAATCAAAGATCGAGCCAAGGCATATTGAACTTGCTCAACCTTGAGAAGGCCACAATATGGGAGTAGTTGGTGAAACCTTTTTAGTTAAATTCTTCCTGTTTACTAGACTGATAAAGGAAATCACAAATTTCCTACAAAATGAGGGGGAGTCTTTATATGAAGCATAGGAGTGATTCAAATAATTGCAAAGGAGTTACCCATATCATAGTTTGCCTAAGGAGTTCCTTTTGAAACATTATACAATAGAGTGAATCCACCCACATGAGGCACTATAGATGCAGTAACTGGTGGTTATTTAATGATGAAAATGGTTAAGGTAGCACATGATCTGTTAGAAGATAGGGCAACTAATAGCTATCTATAGACATCGAAAAGAAGTAAACAACAGTTAATCTTTAAAGATCAAAAGGAAGTCCTTGTTATGGACTTAGTGACAACTTTGTAAGATCAGTTGTTAACCTTAGCCAAATTATTGAACAACTTGAAAGCCACGTCTTTGAGCCCACTTAAGGTAATTCAATATGGATGTGAACTATGCAGACAAGAAATCAATGTCTCAGCTAATTGCTTCCTAGTGCAGAACAACATTATGGAATAGCTCAATTTTATGGCAGTAAGGTATGGTCAAGAAGGTAATAATCCTTACTCTAATAATTATAATACTGGGTAGAAGAACCACCAAAATTTTGTTTAGTCTAACAAGGCAGGAAACCTAATAAGAGCATAAGGCCCACCATAATTTTAGCCAGATAGGCTCTGACCATTCAAATCAAAGATGAATAAGCTAATGGATGTGTTAAATTCCAAGTTCACAAGCTAAGTTTGATCAAATTGTAAAGAACCATACAACTTTCATTTATAATTTGGAGTTTTAAATGGGCCAACTAATTAATGCATTGACTACACAAAGTGTGGGGAGTCTTCCCAATAACACGAAGTCAAATCCAAGTGAGGAATTGAAGACCATCATAGTTATAAGTGAAAACAAGTTAGAAGAATCACATAAAGTAAAAGATCAAAAGAAAAGGGACAAGTGTTGTGCCCAAAATAAGTTCTAAAAATACCTAAGCTATCCTATTCGTAAGTATACGAGGTAGTTGTACTGGATTACCTAGGATCGTCTCCCACGGAGGTTAAATTGGTTAACTTAAATTAATCTTGAACAAAAATAAAAAATATATATGCTATCTTAAACATTCTATCCCGATTTGTTAAGTGAAGGCTTTAAAGAAAATCATAAAATTAAACTAAAAAGTAAACTAATTTAACTGGAAGCAAAAATGAATAGATTAATTGAAGTGGGAAACTCTTAAGAATTAATTTTACTAATTTAATCTCCTATGCATGATTAAGGGGAAATAATTAGATAATTGTCTTACTAAAATTACCAATTGGGTTTTAAAATCAATTCAAATAAAAAAATCTAACTTGCATATTCGACAAGTTTATAATCCAAACTAAATATTAAACCTAACTTATAATTATCATTTAAGTTAATATATTTCTAATTCTTAAACTACGCGTTTATAGTTTCTTGTTCCATATTAAAGTTCTTCTCTTGATCCTTTATTTAATACCAAAATGATGCAAAGTATGGTCATTTTTTTACATCCATTTAGTTCAAAAACTATCAAAAACATAAGATAACAACACAATCCTTTAATCATGCATATTTAAATAAAATAGCTACATTAATCTTTAAGAAAAAGAGATCAGCTCCTCATGGAATAAACAAGAATCATCATCTTTATATATTTTAATCTCATCTTTATTAGTATAAGAGAAGTATTAAAATAATAAACCAAGTGAATAACAAAAATGAACTATCAAAAGCTAATAGAGTGTGAGTCAATCAACTAATAAAGGAGTAAGTTTGGCAAAACAATAGAGAAATAATAAACAGAATAAGCAAACAAGTGTTCAGATGAGGGAGTTGAGGCGATCTCCTGCAAGTATCAAGCTTCCTGCATTGGCTCTCACCTTCCACTTATGTTTGGTTCTCACCCAGATGCTCGATTGCTCATACTGCTTCCACTTCTGTAATGTTCTTCTTCTTTTTCTCTTCTCAGCCCCACTATGTTTCTACATCTCCTTCTCTCTTCTTTTTATTCCAATCGACTCTCTAGCTCTTAGTTCCAACCCCTCTTTTTTCTCAAAAAACATTTCTATTTGTCACCCCCATTAGGGTTGGTCATCATCGTTGCTAAGCTTGTCACGGTGGTGACACTTTAGTCACCACCATGACTAAGTTTTTCATGGTGGTGACACTTTAGTCACCACCATGACAAGCTTAGTCACGATAGGGACAGCTTAATCACCACTTTTCTCTTTTTTTCCTTTTCATGCAAAATTTACGTAAACTTTCATTTTTCATTCAAAATTCACAAAACATTCCCTTCAATTTTCATGCAACATTCACGACATTGTCATTCAATTCATTCAAATTTGGATTAAAAATTTCAGAATTTGTAACCAAAATCAAGATAACCAAAATCAATAGACATTAGATACAACAATTCCCCCATACTTAAACTGTAATAGTCGGTTTCCAAAACTACTAAGAGTTAGAGTGTTATATTACTTAGTCACATGAATTAGATCATATTAGAATGAATTTGGTGCATTTAGGATATGATTTTATAATTTCATTCACATGCATAACATGAGCATACACATATGAATTTTGATTTAGAAAAATTACACCCAATTGACATATTCTGAGGCATAAAAGTTTCTAAATAATTGTGACATGATTATGCATTTCTAATGTCTTATGTTTTGATTTGCCAATAAAAAAATTTATGGGTTACAATTAGTAATTTGGAGTTATTTGTCACAATTGGAAGATTGATGGATTAAAATGTACATTTAGAGTAGGAAAATTTTCAAGTAGCAAGAAAATCGACATGTGAAAATTTAGGATAACTAAGCTTATAAAATGAGTGGCATACAGTAGTAGACTTGATTGACAAATGGCCAAAAGAATTGAGTGACAAATTGCAGAGGAACTACATGACATTTGGCAGCTTAAAGAGTGGACATGTGTCTTGCTTTTTTTCTTGATAAGTTTCCTTAAACTAATCTTACACCTATACCATGTGACTAGGACATTTAGCTCCTTTGTAATGTTTCTGCTATTCTCTTTCCTTCTCCTTCCTCTCACTGTCAAAACTTACTTCTCACTCACATCTTGAGTTTCTACTCTAAATTTTGTCCATTACCACCTCAAAACCTTTGTCAATTTCTTCTCAAAGATAGCTATATTCTGTTGTCTTCTTCTTGTCTCTACTAAAACTCATCCTATTCCCTCATAGTTCCTGAGCTGATCTTGTATGCATGTAAGGCAAAGCAAGCTTGATATATTAAGGTGGCATTTGAGTTAAACAAGTAAGTGAAATATTAATCTTTGCAGCATATGTTAGCAGAAATTATGATGACTGATTAAGGATAAATTGAATGTGGTATTGGTGTTGACATTATACTGGAAAATCATTAATGAAAGGGGTATCTTCTGTTATATTTTTGGATGCATAATAGTTTATGAGTTGTTATATGGATGATTTAACTTAGGATTTGAAGTATAATTGATAATGAATTCATGCTAAAGATAGGTGTTAATGAAGTGTTTTCAAATCTGGAAAAGTTAGGACTGCATGTATGATGGTATAAAGTGAATGCTACTGAAGCAAATGAGTAGATTTTTGTTAGATTTAATGTAACCAATATGGAAGCTAGTCTACCATGAAATAAAGTAGCTTTAAAGGAAATGAATTCTAGAAAAATTCAAGTGGTATTGATGTCTCTAACTATGTGAAATTCGTGTAAAATTGAGGGAAGAAAGACTATGCATAATCATGGCCCTCAGTGCACAGTCGTGGCTTGTTGCACTACCTTTTGTCATGATCGTGGCATGTTCTCCCAAGATCGTATGCCTAGTTCTGGAATGTTAATTTCATCCTTGTGTACATATTGAACGAACTAAGGAAAAGTCACTCTAAATTGATGTATTTGGACTTGATTAAGGCTTGGAATGAACCTAGATTATTGCTTAATTAATTGGTTAAGATCTTGATAAGTTTAGGTTATTAATTGATGTCATAACTTAAAGAATGTACTATTTTTATGTCAATGAATCCAAATCTGGAAATTATGAAGTGATAAAGTAATAAAGGTGTTCATATGAATGCAAACATGATCTTAAGGATATGCGTAATGTGTATTAGGCATAAATGAATGAGCACTGAAGAACATAAGGTAATTATGAATGAGAATTGGGAAATTGTATGAATTTATATTGCTAGAAAAGTTTGGTGAATGTATGATTGATGAATTTGGAGTAAATCAAGCTTACTTAAGGTATAAACCTAATTGCAAACTAGTTGCATACAAGTTCTAATGTTTGAATGGTCAAGATATTTATATAAGAATACATACCTAAAAAGTAAATTAAGCATGCATTGAAACATGACACATATACATATACATGATTGTATATTCATATGATTAAACAAATTAGTGATTTCTGAAATATATGTGTATTGCATGACGATAGACACGCAAAGTGATCATCAATATCCAGACATTGTCGAAACATCGAGGCAATAGCTTTTCTGGAGCGTACTGTGAGTTAATTTAGATGTGTAAACTCATTTATATGTGATTCTATATGAATTGTGTGTTTAATATGGAAAATGTGTACAAATGATTGATAAATGTCAGACTTAGATCTAAGGAGTTTGATATATGTGGCATGAGTACACAGAAATGAAAAGGAAATGATAACATAGTATATGAAATGATGCGTCTCATCACATTGAAATGCATGATCAAATAAAGGAGTTGTGACCAGACTGACCGATGTGGAGAAAAGAGCTCTCAGCTCAAGATTATGAAAAAGAGCCTCAGGCTCAGATAACATGGACTCAATATCCCCAATGGATATCGATCATAAATGATCTCGATATCTACAATGGATAGGGGATAGTAAATTAGGTTGATAGGCACTTGGTCATAACAAAATAAAAATAAAAATGGAAACACTTGTGCATTTGCATATACATCCTTATATGTATCAAATGATTAAATTGAAATGAATTATTGAATTGTTTTAAAATAATGATTTACAATTGAAGTTAATAGAGCATGTGTTGTGATATGTAATGCTATCTTACATGATATGCTTGTGGAAATATGATAACTTTAATATACTTGTTTTTGTGATCTGACTTGAGTGGATACATCAATGATGGTTCACTCACTGAGTTCACAAACTCATCAAAATTACAACGTTGTTTTTCAGGTTCAAAAGAGCTCTAACTACAAAGGTACATGTGACTTTTATGTTTGTTAATGAAATAGGAAGAATTGAACACTTAGAATGCTTATGATATGTTTAATGCCATTAATGAGTTAGTTTGATTGTCCTAATGTACCATTTTATAAAGTATGTTTTTGAATATCCTCTGATATATTCGGGCATATGCTCTATAAGAGTGATATGTTATATAAACTATGCTTGTCCCCAAACAAAATAAATAACACTTGACTATACAAGAACAAACAATAAAAGCAACAATCTTCTCGACTAATAGTCAAAGAAATCAATGATAATTTCAATAACATAACCAGAGATCTTGAAACTTATAATACTCTATGAACAATCTATTCTTCACATATTTAGCCAAAATCAACAAGCACTTCAATTCAAAGAAAATTAATAAGTGTGATAGATACTCACTCCACTCTCCATCCTCTTAAGCACTCAATGGTAGGATATATTCACTCATCGTTCATTTCATGTAAGGCATATATCATAAGCTTGCTTACCAATCCAATCTCCACCACTGGTATAAAACACAAACACCAATCCGAAGGTCTTTATTTCGATTATGATGGGTTTTGCTCAAGAGTAAAAACAGGAAAATCACAGTTTAGAACCACATAACAAATTGAGCATTTAAAGTAATACAAACAATGAAGCATAAAACACTTAATTCTTTCCTTTCAAGTTAACAAGATTAGCACTCCCCTTCTTATGTCTCTCCTCTTTCTTTTCATCTTTTTTTGGTTATCCTCTCTTCCTTCCTTTTCCTTTTCTATCTCTTTTATATCTCTCTTCCTTTCTTTTTTTGGATATCTTCTCTTCCCTTTTTACGTCTCTCCTCTTCTCTTTTTTTTTCTTTTATTATTATTATTATTTTATTTGGAACAAGATCAAGTTTAGAAGAGGTAAAATTTAGAGGAGAGATACAAATTATTACAACCATACCCATTCCTAACTCAAAAACCAACTATATCCTATGATTCCCCTACACTTATTCAAGCAATTATTCCCTAAACCTGATCGTACCTATTTAAACGCTCATTTTGTCCTCATGGTAGGTATGATGAAAATTTTAAATAATTAACGTTGAGGCTCACATTTTGTGTTTCAAGAAGAAATGGTTCATGTTAAGCTCCAAGGGGGCTCACTAAGGGTAAAATTACAGTGACTTTTTAAGTAAAAAGGGTATATCCTAATTGCCTTCATCATTTCAATGTTTACGTAACACTGTGTGATCTTGACTACTATTTGCAAGCAAGTTCTAGAGTTCCTTAATCATGAAAGAACACTCTCAGCAAAGAATACTTGAATTTGATGCTAAATTTTTCAAAAGGGCTCAAATGCTTACTAAATGAAAAGTGTCATTCATCTATCACACAAGCTAATGTCCTTTAATCGAAATCCAAGTCAATCAGCCTAAGCATGCAAGCATACTCATTCACTCATATTATGTATTTCCAATCCAGATCGAGTTGATTTAATGATCATGCATCTCTAACTATTAAATGGAAAAAAACCAAACATACAATCATAAAAAAATAATTTTTTTAACTAACACTTCCCCCCACAATTAAATATCACATTATTCCTAATGTGATACCAAAATGTAAAAGAGGGATCTAAGACACAAAATAACACGAATAAGGATAAGCATTAAAACTAAGACATTAAATTAATATTAGTTAAAATAATAAAAAGGACAAGGATAGAAATACGATACGGAAGTGTGGGTGGTAGCTGTGTTGATGCGAAGTGGAGTATATCATCCTACATTGAGGAGTGGAGAAAAATTGTGAGGAAGACAAATAGAAGAGATGAAAAGTGGGCCTATGCACACAAAGGAAACAGAGTAAGTTGAGTTCCACTAAAAAGGAATGACAAACAAATAATTGGCAAACAAATAATCCTAGATCCAGTTTCTTATAAATAGAGTAAGGCGTAAGGTTTATACTCACTCCAAGGTTAAGCATACCCTTAACCTCAACCCCATTATCTATTGATATTTTCATAGTAAAACTCCCTAGATCTTTAAGTTTTGTGGGTAATTGATGATGAAGAACTCCACTCGCTACTTTTGAAACTATCACCTTCTCGTTAGGCTCAAACTTTTATTTCTTGTTGCTTAGTTTCTTAAAGAACTTCACATAAGTCGAAATGTTCCTAATCATATCTAAAAAGGGCATATTAATGTTAACCTTAGAAAGCATATTACATAAGTGCAAAAACTACTCATCTTGTTTCAATTCCTTAAAATGGTTTGGATAAGAAATTGGTGGTCTATAAGGATCTGTTGCTTTATGCAGTTTTTGTCCTTCATTGTCCTTGGTGTCATGCTTAAGTTTTCGCCATTTTAAATGTGACTAGAAGAGTCATACCCATTGCTTACCTCCTTCTGATCATCTTTTTCTCTTATAAGGCTCTTCTCCTCTTGATTAGCAGAATCAGACAGATTAGGAACAACTTGCCCTATATGGATCATCTTTAAGAAACAAGTCGCCCTACATGGATATCAATCCTTTTCACAGATGCCTCTAAAGAATCGAATCTCTTATTGTTCATTTCTTCATTTTGAGTTATGAATTAAATAAACCCATTCAGGATTTCCTCCAAAGAAGACTTGCTTGGTGGGTTTTAAGGTGAGGATTGCCCCTGGTAATAATTTGGCCTTTGAAAATTTTAGTATTGTTGTTGGGATTATACTAGTAGATTGTTGGTCTTCTATGACAAAATTGAGGTGGTTTCTCCAACTAGGGTTATAGGTATTTAAATGCAGATTATTTTGCTCCCTTAGTTAAAAATTGTTAAGTGAGTTTACTTGTTCTTCCCCATCTACAAAGGCTCATAAGAATACAAACAAACATTAGCTCCATGACCACAAGATCCATATATACCACATACCTCTTGATTTGAAACATTTTGGGGTAGTCTTGTAGTTAACGTATTTATATGCCTTGTTAACTCAGCTAATTGCATAACCAATTCTTGATTTGAGTTCACTTCATAAACTCCAGGTATTTTTCACCTCTCACTCTTTTGTTAAGAATTGGCCCCCAACATTTTGAAGATTTCATATGTTTCTTCAAACGTTTTCTCTCCCAAAGCTCCTCCTACTGTATTGTCCACCATATATTGACACTTTTGTGTCAATCCTTCACAAAATAATTGGTTTTGCATATGAAGTGGAAAATGACGGTGTGGACATTGGATTAGAAAGAGTTTGAAACATTGTCATGCCTCATGGAATGGCTATCCATCCATCTGATTGAAGGTAGTTATCTTCGTCTGCAACTCATAAGTCTTTTGATAAGAATAGAACTTTCCCGTGAATTTGTTGTATGCCTCTTCATATGTAGTCAATAAATCGGGTAAAAGGGTCATCAATAATACCTTAGCTCGATCCTCAAATGAGAGAGTTGGTGGTGGGTCTCCTGCAAGTCTCAAGCTCTCTGTATCAGCTCTCACCTTTTGCCTCCACTTGGTTCTCACCCAGACGATTGAATGCTCACATTAGCTTTCGTCTCTACTTCCTTTCTCTGCTTTTTCTATTCTAACCTTTTTTCTTCTCTACCTCTATACCTTCTCTCTCTCTTTTTTGTTCTAACTGCTCGGTCCAGTCTCCTTGTCAGGTGACTTTTCCCTTTCTATTTAGAGGTTGAGTTTAGGTTTATAGTTCATTTAATTGCGCCTTCAAATACTTACACGTGTCAGACTCAAATTGAGTGCAAAGCAGTAGTCACGGGGGTAACTATGTTTCTCACCCCGTGAGGCCTGGTCACCACCTTGACTAAGCCTATCATGGTGGTGACACTTAATCACTATTTCTTCTTTTGAATGCAAAATTTACGTGACTTTTCATTTTTCATGCAAAATTCACAAAACATTTCCTTCAACCTTCATGCAACATTCATTGTAACATCCCATTACTTACAAGGAGGTTAGATTAGTGAATATAAGTGATTAATGAGGGCTTAGAAATGCATTTTTATGCTCATGCATAAAATGTCATACACATACACAAGAATAGTGAAATCTTGCATATGAAAATAATTGTACATGCATCCATGAATAATTTCGAGTATAATTGGATTGAGTTGGGATTTTTGGAAATTTTGTGAATTTGGAAGTTATTTATAGTGGAAATTTTACTGATTAATCGACTTGAAATATTTTTTAATTTTGGTGTTAAATTTCAGAATTTATAGAGAATTATGGAAAATATGAAAAAGGAATTAAAAGGGTATTGGAGATAATTAGTTGTTTTGTAAAGATGAGATTAATGGAGTTAGTAAAAAAGAAATTTAGTTTAGGCTTAGGCTTAGGCTTTAGGAAAGTGACAAGTGTCACTTAGTAAGTGATTGTTTTTATTACCTTGTAAAAGTAAGTTATATGAATATGAGAGTTAAAAAGACAAGTGCTAAGTCTAAGTGATATTTTCTAACCACCTCCTTCAAATTTTCTTCAACACACAGAGTTTTCCATTAAAATCCTTCTATGGGATTTCCTTGTTTTTCCTCTTCCCATATCTCTCCCATACTGTTATTTGTCTTTTTAGCCTAAGAAAAACCAGAAGTTGGTCTTTTTACTCTGAGGAGTACGTGTTTTTGCATGGAGTTAGGGCTTGAAGATAAGTGAAGATTTTGGAGTTTTCAACAAGTAAGTAATGAATAAATTCTTTAGAGTTGTGGATTTATGAAATAATTTGATGAATTATTGTTAGTTGCATGGATCATGGCATTTACATATATATATTTATGAACATTGTGGATGAGATGAAAATTTTGGTTATAGTGCTCACTTGGTTTTTGATGGATTTTTAGTGATTAGGTGATGTAGAAATAGTTTTTGGAGTTGAAATAGCAATGCAATGATGTATAGGATTAGTGTAGAAAATTAGATATGAAAAGGTGATATGTGCTAAATTCTTCACTGTGCATGTTTATATATATAGGTGTATACGTGAGTTGATGAAAGCTTTAGAGATGATCAAGGAAATGGTTTTTGAGTCGAAGATCAATTGTAAAATGATGGTTTGAGATGGGAATGAGTGTAAAGATGAAGGTTGAGAGAAAATATAGAATTTGACAAAAGTTGAAAAT
>JANSVA010000218.1:22503118-22523659 GCA_025504915.1 Erythroxylum reticulatum
CTGTTTTTGAGAGTTGAAAGGTTAAATTATATGTCTAGGTTCATTCTTGATGGTCATCTTCTTTAAGTTTTCTTCCCCCACACAGAGTTTTCCATCTAATCCTTTCTAAGAGATTTCTCTGTTTTTCCTTCCTACACTAAGCCTACTTTACTATTTGTGCCTTCTACCCTAAGAAAAACCTATCTTTACCTCCTTCAAGTTGATGAATAAGTAATGCTTGGGAGTTAGGGCTAGTGTTGTTTTGAAGAATTTGAAGTGAAATCAAGTAAGTTATGCTTTAAATGTTATGGGTATTGCTAAAATGGAACTTGAATGATGAAAAATGTAGGATTGATGACTTGATTTTTTGTGTGTGTGCATGTGTGTCGTGGATGATGAAATATCGTTGTAAATGTCATGTTGTATCATAGTGATTGATCATTAATGATGTATAATGTTCTGTAGAGATAATTTAGGTAGAAGATGAGCTAGATGTAAAATATTGAAAGTTTGAAAATTTGGAAAAATGTCCACTGAGTATGCTTCAGTCTTTTAGCCACAACGCTTCTCTAGTTGTCCAAACGAGATGATTTTTAATTTGGATTAACCCAGAGATATATGGCTACATTTCGTATGAAGACATTGAATTTCAATTCTATCTCTAAGAGTCTCAAAATTTCATGAAGTTGAGAACTGGATGCAGTACATTGGGAGCTAAACGTAAAATTTGTTTCCTAACTTCGAGAGAAAATATGGATTAATCTAGATAGATTTTGGAAATGTTTCCTTCTTAAGAGTTGTATATATTTCTTTTATCTTTCCAAAGGCATATAGTATGGTATTTTTAGACATCTGAGTCAAAAGTTATGATCTTTTTATGTGAAGATAGGAAACTAAGATGATAAGAACTAAGACAATGGAAAGTAAGACGAAGCAAAGTAAGATGAAGCAAAAGTAAGACGAAGCGAAAGTAAGATGAAGCAAAGTAAGATGAAGCAAAAGTAAGACGAAGCAAAAGTAAGACGAAGCAAAAGTAAGATGAAGCGAAAGTAAGACCAAGCAAAGTAAGACGAAGCAAAAGTAAGACGAAGCAAAAGTAAGACAAAGCGAAATTAAGACGAAGCGAAAGTAATATGAAGCAAAGTAAGACAAAGCAAAAGTAAGACAAAGTGAAAGTAAGACGAAGCAAAGTAAGACGAAGCAAAAGAAAGATGAAGAAAAAGTAAGACGAAGCGAAAGTAGGACGAAGCAAAAGTAAGACAAAGCGAAAGTAATACGAAGCTAAGTAAGACGAAGCAAAAGTAAGACGAAGCAAAGTAAGACGAAGCAAAAGTAAGACGAAGCGAAAGTAAGACGAAGCAAAAGTAAGACGAAGTGGAAGTAAGATGAAGCAAAGTAATAAGAAGCGAAAGTAAGACGAAGCGAAAGTAAAACGAAGCGAAAGTAAGACGAAGCAAAGTAAGACGAAGCAAAATTAAGACAAAGTAAAAGTAAGACGAAGCAAAAGTAAGAAAAAGATAAAGTAAGAAGAAGAAGATAGAATTTGACTTTGATATCTTCATGAAAGTTGTAGCTATTAAAGTCTTCTTTTGAACCATCTAAATAACACCTTAATCAGAAATTACTAAAGAAAGTTATAGTTGTTTCCCCGAAACAGGTTCAGTATGATTGAGGACAAAAGCAGATAGGATTCTTTTGATCATAACTCCTTCTCTAGACATCCAAATGACTTGATTTTTGAACCATTGGATTCGTACGAAATTGCTATACATCTTTATCAAAAATAGTAGCCCTATGAATCGAATTGAGAAAAATTTAGTGAAAAAGTGGAACGGGTACAGTGAGTGTATTCCTAGATAGTATGAACTGATATTATTCTCCTGAACATATTTTATTATTTTAATGATATCTTGATATTTAGAGGTCCAAATGAGATGATTTATGATTTTTGGTAAACTAGAAACATAGGGATATAAATTATATGAAGAAATTAAATTCTGAATCGGACTCTAAGAGTTTCAATATTTGGATGAAATTTGAGTATAGGGTACTGTCTTAAAATAAAAGCAGTTTGGGAATATTTCGAGTATAACTTTCACACAACTGAACCAAATTAAATGATTTTAGCGTCATTAGAAAGATAAGGCGTAGAGGAACACTTTTATAGAAGTGTGTACTATTAAATTACTTTATTTTCATTGCCTTAATGATCTAGAACAGTAGACTCGAAAGTCAGAGTTTGGAGAAAAATCTGAAATGGATCATTAGGTTATGAAATTGGACTCAAATGGTTTGTCGAGGTATAAATCCTACGATCAAATGCTAGTTAAGTGAGTTTTGATATTTGATTGTTTTTGTGATGAAATTGTTGGATTGATACCCGGGGTTGTCATGAACACGCATTGTACATATTTTATTACATTCATGTGCATTGTTAAACACCTATGATTGTGCAAATTGTGATATATATGTATATTATTTGTTCTAGAGGAGCAATTGGAACGTCAACCTCCAGACGTTGCAGGCATTTCTAGGCATTAGCTTTGGGAGCAACCTGTGAGTAACCTAGATGGTTTCTCTCAATTATTGTTTGCTTAAGTTATGCTATGAATGATAAATGAATACGAAATGAATGTGTTTGATTGTAGATTCTAGACAAAAGGTCTGATCAATATGAATGAGGATTGAGATATTTAAGTGCTACATGTATGTGAATCTAAAGACCTATGTGCTATATAATGTGATTGATTGTGTTACATGCATTCCAATCATGAATGCATAATCAGATAATGGAAGTTATGACTACAGTAGCCAAAAATTAGAGCTTAAAGCTCAACGAGTGAAAATGAGCCTCGAGCTCACAAGTGTTTTAGAGCCTCAGGCTCAACGTGTAATGAGCCTTGTATCTTCATCGGATAAGGGTTACTTATTAATAAGCCCGGTATCTAAAATGGATACGGGACAGTTCAAGCACTCGGTCACAACAATGTAATAATTGGAAAAGAGTCTCACGATCATTTCGTATGTATTTGGTTATGTATCTTTGATTGATTGAAATGCATAATTTGCCTATACTTAAGTGAAAATGTGAAACATGATCCAATATGCAACAATGTGATTATATGTTATATGAAATGATGTATTGCATGAATTGAGTAAACCATCGATGATGGTTACCTCATTGAGTTCGCAAAACTCACCAAAATTGCAACGTTGTCTTTTCAGGACTAAGAGATGACTCTAGCTACTAAGAGGCTCTACTAGCCGTGTAAATTGTGATTGGCAAGAGAAGTTATGACTCAAAAGTTGGTCAGCTGGGATTTTTGGACAGAGCAGTTAGATTGTATATATTTTCCTCATTCATGTAGTACAATTGTATTAGGTTTTGATGATGTACATATGAAAATTATTGAAAGACACAACGTAGACTTTCGATTTTTATGAAATGAAATGAGGAAATAGTTGGTTTTGAAATATTATGGTTTTCTTATGATGCTTTATAAGTGAAGATTAATATGATGCCATATGAATAGAATGTAGTGATTGAACGTGACTCGCCCTTATCGTAGGATATGAACCAGAATGACTTTCGGGTATCCCGGTGCGTACCCTACAGTAAGGGGTGCTACATGTAGGTGGTATCAAATACTTAGGGGTATCCCATATCGGTTGGAGAGAAGAACGAAGCATGCCTTATAAGGATGTGGAAACCTCTCTCTTGTAGACACGTTTTCCATGCCCTAACGCACCGGATCCCATTAGAACTCCGAAGTTAAACATGCTAAGGCTAGAGCAGTACCAGGATGGGTGACCTCCTGGGAAGTACTGTAGAAAAACAAAACCAAAAGGTTGAGGTCCTATGGACGCAAGGCCTGAGAGGCCAAGGTCCTATAGTATACAAGCTATAATGTTTGAATGGTCAAGATATTTGTCTAAGAATACATACTTAGAAAGTCAATTGAGTATGCTTTGAAACATGACACATATATATGTGTATGATTGTATATTCATATGATTAAACAAATTAATGATTTGTGAACTATGTGTGTATTACATGACAATAAACGAACAAGGTGATCGTCAACATCTAGACATTACTGAAACATCGAGGCAATAGCTTTTCTGGAGCGTACTATAAGTTAACTTAGATGTGTAAACTCATTTATATGTTCTTCTGTATGAATTGTATGTTAATATGGAACGTGTGTACTACTAATTAATAAATGTCGGACTTAGATTTGAGGAGTTTGATATATATGGCATGAGTACACAAAAATGAAAGGAAATGATAACATAGTATATGAAATGATGCATCTCATCACATTGAAATGCATGATCAGATAAAAGAGTTGTGACTAGAGTGACTGATGTGGAGAAAAGAGCTTTAAACTCAGGACTGTGAAAAAGAACCTCAAGCTTAGATAATATAGACTTGGTATCCACAATGGATATGGGCCAAAAATGATCTCAGTGTCCATAACAAATACGGGACAGTAAATTAAGTTAATAGGCACTTGGTCACAATAAAACAAAATGAAAATGGAAACACATGTAAATTTGCATATGCTTCCCTGCATGTATCAAATGATTGAATTGAAATGAATTATTGAATTGTTTTGAAATAGTGAATTACATTTGAAGTTAATGGAGGATATGTTGTGATATGCAATGCTAGCTTACATGATATGCTTGTGGAAGTATAATAACTTTGATATTCTTATTTTTGTGATCTGGATTTAGTGAATACATCAATGATGGTTCACTTACTAAGTTCACAAACTCATTAAAATTGAACATTGTTTTTTAGGTTTAAGGGAGTTCTAGCTACCAAGCTGCTTTAGTAGAAGTCTAGTACTTTCATTTTGGGGACAAGAATGACTCAAAAGTCTAATCAGCTGAATATGAGAAAAGAGGTATGATAAACTTAGGAAGCAGGGGCTATATAATTCTATAGAAGTACAGACCCTGCCAAGGTAGAGGGTTGGCTAGAAAGAACAGAGAGAGTATATGATAAAATGGATTGTGAGCCTGATGAGAGGTTCGATTACACAGTCTCTTTACTTCAAGGTCCTACCTATCAATGGTAGAAGACAGTTCCAGGTAGTTTTTCTTGACCTTGCTGAATGATATGAGGGACTTCTTAAAGGTCTTTAAGGATAATTACATACCAAGGATCTATTTGGACAGGAAGATGAAGGAATTTCTTGATCTGAAATAGGGAAATCTCACGGTAGCTAAGTATGAGGTACGATTCAATAAACTATTGGGGTAGATTACTACTCTGATCTTGAATGTGTAAAATAAGTGTAGGCGATTTGAGGATGGATTGAATATAGAGATCAACATAAGATTGGCTATTACAATTCTAAATAGTTCTACTAAGCTGTGAGCTGCTTCGATTCAGATTGAGCAGTTACTGAAGGATGAACAAGGAGAGTATAGACAGAAGTTTGGGATTAATGGGCATGGTGAGTTTTAAAGTCCCACATAAATGTGTGAATGAGATGGATTGGAACAACAAAACCAGAATAGGTGATTTCATTTGCAATTACACAGTACGTTCTGTGTCTCATCTTCAAACTTATTGGGAAGAATAATTTTCAAGCATGGATGGTTTAAATGCAATTGTTTATAAAAATTTTGGGTGTTTGGGAGATTTTTGAGAATGGAGTTCTTAAACCTACAGATATTGAAAATTTAAAAGAGGCACAAAGATGAGATTTGACTTGTGCTCACAACAAAGATGATCATGCTACCCACTATATTTTTCAAAGTGTTAAGTTATCTATGTTTTAGAAAATTATTAATGTAAAGTCATTAAAGGAGGCTTTGTACATTTTATTCTAGTCCTACTAAGGTGCTGATCCAGTTCAAAAGATATGAATGCAAACATACATAAGACAATTTGAGTTGCTTAAATAAGAAAAGAATGAGAAGATTGTTGATTATTTTATCCGCACTCATGAGCTTTTCAATAACATGAGGGCTAAAGGAGAAAGTATTTATGATGTTTAAATCCTGGAGAAAATTCTTTGTACTTTGACGGAGCGATTTGATGTTATAGCTGCTGTTGAGGGGGAAAAGGATTTGAGGACTTTGACAATTAATGGTCTATAGGGAGCATTGGAAGCACATAAACAAAAGTTAGATAAGAGATCTCCATCGGTTGTTGAGCTTGCACTTAAAGCTCAAGGAAATGTAAAGAAGGAAAAGGATGATTCAACAAACAAAGGTGAATCCAGCTAGAGAAGAGGTAGGAATTTCAAGTCAGGTCAAAGACAGGGTGGAAGAGGTAATTATAATCAAAACTGTGATACATCTAATGTTCAGTGTTTCAAGTGCAAAAAGTATAGGCATTATTAGTCAGATTGCAAGTCTCATATTCAACGCCATAATTGCAAGAACTATGGTCATTTCAGCAGAGATTCTCATTTGAGCAGAATAGAAAATAGAGTTTATCATGTGAAAGTTGCAGGGAATGGTGGTGATAACAAAGAAACTTTGCTGATTACTAGTTCTGATAGTAGAGTTGAACATAACAGTCAGCGGTTGTTGGATACAGGGTGTATTAATCATCTTATTGGAAATAAAACTTTGTTTTCTGACTTTGATGATTCGTTTCACACATCAATGAAACTTGGAGATAATCGATAAATCCTGGTTTATAGGAAAGGTAAGATTGAAATTAGATTGACAAACAACACCCTTAATTATATTTCAGAAGTATTTTACTCTCTGAATATTAGCCATAATCTTTTGAGTGTGGGCTAATTGGCAAAGAAAGATTATGATTTGCTCTTCAACAAGCATGGATGCATTATTTATGATGCAAATCACTAAATGATAGCAAAGGTACACATGTCAAAAAATTGTTTGTCCCTTTGCAAATTAATTATGAGGGATCTTCCTACCGTATTTCTGTAATTGGTGATGATAATTGGATATGACATACGCGACTTGGCCATTTAAATTTTGAAAGTCTTGATTTTCTTTCTAAAAAGAAATGGGTATTTGGCCTCCCAGCTATTAGCGTTCCTAAAAAAGTCTGTGAGACTTGTGTTTTAGGGAAGAAGCATAGGGAAGCTTTTCCCAAAGGCAAATCCTGAAGAGTAAGTAGACCATTTTCACTTGTTCATTCAGATTTGATCTCTGTGGAAGTTCCTTCCAATGGTAGTAGTAGGTATTTTATTACCTTTGTTGATGACTATAGTGGAAAGGCCTAGGTTTATTTTTTGAAGCATAAATTTAAAGCATGTGATACATTTAAGAGTTTTGTAGCTTATATTGAAAAACAAAATAGGTGTACTCTTAAAGTTTTGAGAACTTATAGGGTACTAAGTATATTGTTTGTGACTATTTCCTACAAAAACATGGTATTAAGAATCAGTTAACTGCTAGATGCAATCCTTAACAAAATAGGGTGGCGAAAAGAAAGAATAGAACTATTATGGATATGGTGAGGTGCATGCTACGTAGTAAAAATTTGCCTAAAAGTTTTTAGACGGAAGCAGCTGGTTGTATTAAGTTTTGAACTGGTGTCCTACTAGGAATGTCGTGACAAAACTCCACAGGAAGCTTAGACTGGTAAAAAACACAATATCAAGGTGTTTGGTTATATTGCTTATGCCTATGTACCTAATGAGTTGAGGAAGAAGCTGAATGACAAAGTAGAAAATTTTAATATCATTGGCTACAGTCATGAGATGAAAGGGTATAAGTTGTACAATCTAGAGACTAAGAAAGTTATTATTACCAGGTATGTCACTTTTGATGAAGATGGTATTTGGGATTTGTCAAGTGAAGATAATTTCACTACCAAGTCCTCCAGTTGTGGTTAAGAGAATTGATGATGATCTTGACGTGGAACCAAATTCCTGCAGATACTTCTAGTCATCCTTAGAGACAACAACGCATGCCTACGCATTTGCAGGATTATATTGTTAGCATGACATATGATTATTTTAATGATAGTGATGTTACTCTTCACTATGCCTTATTTGCATATTGTGATCCTTTGTCATTAGAGGATATTGCTCATGATGATTGTTGGGTGAAAGCCATGAATGATGAGATTCATGCTATTGAATAGAATAGGACTTGGGATCTCACTACACTTCCTAAGGAAAAGAAACCAATTGGTGTTAAATGGGCATACAAGACTAAGTACAAACCCAATAAAGAGGTGGATCGCTTCAAAGCTCATTTGGTAGCTAAATGCAAAAGCTAGGTATTGATTATTTTGAGTTGTTTGCTCCTGTTGCTAGACATAATACTGTGAGAATGTTACTTTCACTAGCTTCCTAAAATAGTTAGAAAATATTCCAAATGAATGCAAACTCTACATTTTTTAATGGTGTTTTTAGAGGAGGTGTATATTGAACAACCTCTAGGTTATGTTAAGAAAGGGGAAGAATACAAGGTTTATAGGTTGAATAAGGCCTTGTATGAATTAAAACAAGCAGCTAGGGTATGGTATACTCGCATTGATTCTTATTTTGTTAGTCATGGCTTTCAGAGGAGTCCTTATAAGCATACTTTGTATATTAAGTCTAATCTATAGGGTGATCTTGTCATTGTATACTTGTATGTGGATGATTTAATTTTCACTAATGATAATCCAAAATTATTAGTGAGTTTCAGGGAGGCTATGATTTCTCAGTTTGAGATAATCAATATGGGCTTAATGTCTTACTTCCTTGGCATTGAGGTGAATCAAACATATGTAGGGGTTTTTATTTCCCAGAGAAAGTAAGCAGGTGATATTTTGAGAAAATTTAGGATGGAGTCGTGCAACCCTATTTTGTCTCTTACTGAAGACATATTAAAGCTTGTGAAAGATGCACAACAAGAAAATAAAGGATTGGTGAAGAAAAATTAAAGATGAAAAAAATGGTTGCAAATTACTGACGATATTTACGTGTCGTCAAAAAATTTGTCGTGAATATTATAATTTAGTGACAGAACAATTACCGTCAACAAATATGGTAGGAATTACTGGCGGGTTTGTAATGTTATAAATATTCTGATGGAATATTAGAGGTGAAAAATTCCATTTGTAGTCCTCAAACATATATGTCATTGTCTGTTAGTAGTGTAACGTTATTAATTTAAAGGAAACGGCATCGTTTGGTTTAATAGGAAACGACATCGTTTCTTTAAGCATTAAAACACACCCGAAAGGTCCCCCTCCCCAAAACGTCGGCTATCCTTCACCTTTCTTCCTCCTCCACACATTTCTTCCTCCTCCGGCGATTTTAGGTCTGTCATCCGCCAACTGCCATCTGTCGCCATCGGCCTTGTATTCATTTCCTACAGTGTCGCTCCCTCGTCGTCTTCTCACTGCATTGTTGCATTTTCGTGGAGGTAACATTTCACGATTGTGTTTTGTGTTATTTTCATTTGTTTTTGTCTTTCATTTGTTTGGTATATTTTTGTATTTTTTGGGTAGATAAGGACATTTGACTATGAAATATTAGTGTTAGGAGGTTAAGTTATGAAATTTTAATGTGATGTTAGGATGATTTATTCATGCATATTAGGTGTTTGAAAAAATGCCTCTTATGAGAAAAATGTATTTTTGTGAAGATGGACTTAATTTGTTAAGATTGACCTATCTACCATTGTAACATATTACATACGAGCATCTTAAAAGTCTTATCTATTAGGCTTAAGTAGGTGTCACCATACATTGTAAACCAAGCTTAGGATGCTTTGATTGAGGGCAAGTGCATGATAATGGGCTAATAGTTCAATACTTATTCAAGAATTATGAGCTGAAAGGTTCATGCAAGAATTGTGCTCTTAAGGTTAATGTTTGTAAGGCTTTTGATAGAGTGGAGTGGAACTTAATTCATCATTCTTTGTTTAAGAGTCATGGGATTTTTAAAAGACGTTTCTCTAAGAATTTCTTAATGCAATTCAAAACCTAACACCAAATGATGAGTGTTGAATATGTAGAAGGCGCATTTATAGTAGTTAGAGGCAAAGATGGAATAAAGATGATATAAAGTCTCAATTTTTTAGGATAGGCAAAGCCACTTTAAAATTTATCTATGATTTCGATGATTAGTTGCATGTTCTAAATGAATTGAGGATAGGTTGTGTTAAAGATTTGTTGAAATATCCCAAAAAGATATAATGCAAGGCATATTTCAATATCAATGCTAAATATACTTATATGGGTAATAAGAGCTTCAATAGTTAGATATTAGAGGCATAGTTAAAGCCTACTTTTAACATAGTGGAGCATATTAATAATATAGTTGTAAAGAGGATGCATAAAAAAAAGTTGTTTTGGGGATAAATAGGATCATAATATGTTATTAAGAGTTGTAAGTCCTTATTATCATACAAATGAATTTATTATTCTAGATTGTTATGAAGTATATACAAATATATAAGTATTCTCTATAGCCACTTGAAGGATTAATATTTAGGGTAAATATCATTCAACCACCAAAAATAAACAGAATGCTTGGTCGACCTAAAAGAGAAGGAATGATAAGAATATCATCACTTCTTCAATCTTATGTAATGACAGGGACAAAAAGAGAACAAGGCATATGGATTCGTTCCAATATGATTTTTGAACTTATTATGAATTCTCTTATTATTCCATTTTGGATTGTTATAACATTAGATTGTTTTAAATGTTGTTATATATTCATATTGTTATAATGAAAGTTATTTTGGCATTAGAATTAATTATCAAATTACTTGTCATATTTTTGGAGTTCATTGAATGAATTTTATTGGAATTAGCTTACAACATTAAGATGAAGTTGTTTAAATAGAAGTTATTATTGGAATTACTTGCTGTTATTGGCCTTTCAATATATGATTGGGATGATGCATGATGATGATAATCTCTTTGAGATTGCTCATTATCTTCTCTTTATTGATTTGGATAACATTTGTTTTGATTAAGCATAACATTTTAATATGGAACAACACTAAAGTTTATCAACTTTATAGTCTTTAATTTTTCAATAGTGAGAGCTATAAATATTGCTACAAATATTATAACAGATATTATATAACAAATTATGTAATTCGCTTATAGTCTTCTTGCCTCATATAGTGTACATTTCAATGACACTTTAATTTTTACCAGTTCTATGTTTAACTCATGCATATTATCCATTCAATTACCACCTTTTAACTACTTATTCTGAAGTTTCAACCTTTTACTCTTAAATTTCAATTTATTGATAGTTGGTTTCATGTTTTGCTGAAATCTTAATCCACTTATTTGAAAAAATTACATCTCCTTTATGACAATAATATAACAAAGTTTATTTATTATCAAATAACAACTATATTATTATTAATAATTAACCTACCTTATAATTAGAGTATACATAAAATAAACTTTTAAAATTATCGTTGATCTAAAAATTCACCAAAGGAATAAAATCTCCACATGAACACGAAACATACTCATCATATTACTTATCACTACATTATCTTGCAGTTAATTTGTAAGATTCATCTTCTATTATCGTTTACGAAGCTATTTGAGTAGGGCACTCCTCAAAGTAGTTCATCGTCAAATCTTATAGAAAAATTTTTAGACACATTACTCCTAGACCTTCGTAGTACAATTTGGTTTAGAAAAAACTAATGAGTCATAAATCATAAATCTTACCGCTATATTATGTAGACCTTAGGAGTGACAAGCATTGTTGATGTCCTTCATTATAGCACTCATTCATCTATCCTTCTCTTGACTTTCAATAATCAAGATATCCTCTATGTTTGGATTAGTCAATTATTTAATATCTACCACCTTTAAATCCATATTGCTCACCATTGATGTGTATGAAATTCATATAATATGATTGTTTTAATATATCCCACTTTCTAAATTGTGAAGAATTTTGTTCTTAGTTGTAGGAACTAATTTGTTGGCAGTATTTCTAATTTGAAGGAGATTGAAATTTTACATGTTTTAGCAGGTATTGAATCTCTCCTTTTATTTTTGACAATGTCAACAATGAATTTACATACATTTTATTCTAATTTGTTTCACTTTCTGTATTTTCCGTTGTAGCTCCATCATCATCTTCCTTCACGTACTTCAGAAAGATCCTTCTGCGTGTCGGTTGAGGTAAGTGATTTTGTTATTTTCAACATTTTTGTGAACTTAGTTTAATTGGGTATTTGTTTGTGGTTTAAACTTTTCATTTAAACTTCCTGCATTTTTTCTTTAAATGGCCTGCACCAATTGAAACTTGTTTGTGAATTGAACCTCGATTTATAAATGAATTCATATAGGATGAGTTTGACTTATATTATAATTGCAATTATCTTAATAATGTCAATTCGTTATATCAACGATGCTGTTTGAAATGATTAGCTTCTCTTTACTTTTCATGTGAGAATTTTGACACGTATATTTTTTAAATTTGTATATGTTAAAAAAGATTATTAAAATAAGTATTCATATTTTTATGAATACCTATTATATTTGGCAGTAGTACATATTTAATATAGGTTAAATATCAAAATTCTAACATATTTTCTCTTCTAACATATGTGATTACAAACATATATGTTTGATCTTCAATTTTATAATATTTTAGATCTTAACCTATAAACCTTAACCTATAACCTGTGATGGAGCTCCTATCACGACGAGAACTTGTTATCTTCATTCACAAGTGTTATCTTACATGTTTTGTCATCTTTGATGAACATGAATGATACTAACTATGGATTCACTATTTTAAATTAACAGTTTTGTAGAAATGGGTATTGTTGATAGATATTGGATGTATAGACGATTAATACCTGATGGTTACATTAATCCTAACATGTTCTCAACCTGTATATATGGATGGGACAAAGATCAGATGTCCATATAAAAAGTGCAAACACAAATGTTTCCTTCCTATTGGTGAAGTTAATGGTCATTTGTTGAGAAAACGGTTTGTCCTGAGTGGACATGACATAGAGAATCGTGATTTGTAGCACCTTAAGGGGTAATCAAGCATAATCATCTAGCAACTTAAATAAGTTTAAAGGGGGATTGGATTTAGAACAAATCCAATCAATGGAACTGAAAATCCATACATGCAAATGGTTTATGATGCAGACGATAATATCTTTGAGGAAAATCTGTAAAATCTTAAATAAGAACCTAGTCCACATGCAAAACAGTTTTTTGATTTACTACACTCAGTTGACTAAGAATTATGGCCAAATTGTGAGACAATGACCTAATTATCTTCAATTGGTCGAATATTGAACATAAAGTCTGAAGGGCATATTTCAGACTGTAGTTTTGATAAAATTCTTCAATGGTATAACGAATCATTACCTCTTAATCATACAATGGTTGATAGTTTTTACAATATGAAAAAACTTATTAAGGGTCTTGGTTTGCCTATTGAGAAGATTGATTATTGCAAAATGGGATGTATGTTGTATCGGGGAGATAATATGGATTTACAAGAGTGCAAATTTTGTGGTCAACCAAGGTTTAAGTCTAGAAAGCGTTCAATGAAACAAAAATTAGTACCCTAAAAGTAGATGTATTATTTCCTGCTAACTCCGAGACTTCAAAGATTATATGCTTCTGATGTTACTGCATCTCACATGAGATGACATAATGAACACAAATAGGAAGATGAAATTATGAGTCATCCTTTAGATGCACTGGCATCGAAACATTTCAATGACACCCCTCTTGAGTTTACAGCTGAAAGTCGAAATGTTAGGTTGAGATTGTCGACGGATAGATTCCAACCTTTTAGTCAATCTGGCTAGCAATATTCTTTATGGCCAATCATAATTACTTCTTATAATTTGCCTCCTTAAATATGTATGAAAGAGGCATATATGTTCTTGACAATGATTGTGCCAGGGCCTACAAATTCGAAGCATAAATTTGATGTTTTCTTACAACTATTGATATCTGAATTGTAGTATCTTTGGAAATATGGTGTTCAAACATATGATGCCTCTCTGAAACATAATTTTGTGTTGAGAGCAGCTTTGATGTGGACCATTAGTGATTTTTTGACATTTTCCATGTTATCTGGATGGAACACAGCTAGAAAATTGGTTTGTCTTTATTGTGACAACGATTCTGAAACATTTTATGTTCCAAACAGGGGCAAAATATATTGGTTTGACAATCAAAGAAATTTTTTTCCTCCAGATCATCCATTTAGACACAATAAACAAAAGTTCATTAAGAATAGGATGGTAAAAACACCTCCTCCTCATCTCAAAGCTGGTGAAGCGATTTTGCAAGAGATTAAGGAATTAGGCTTGCTGAAAGCATCAAAATTTGAAGCCGATGAATTAAAAAGAAGCATTAGTCAAAACTTTGGTTGGAGAAAACAAAGCATCTTTTGGGATTTGCCATATCGGAAAACTAATTTGATACATCATAATCTAGATGTAATGCATATTGAGAAAAATATTTTTGACAATTTGTTCAATACCATTATGAACACTGAAGGGATGATAAAAGACAATGCAAAATCACGAGCTGATTTGCAACTTTTTGTAAAAGGAATTAGTTACATAAAAATCTTTACACCGGTAAATATCTCAAAGCATGTTACACTTTGGACAAAAAATAAAAGGAGCTTTTGTGTGAATGGTTAAAAAGTCTAAACTTTCCTGATAGTTTTATTTCAAACTTGGCTAGGTGTGTGGACCTAAGGAAGTACAAATTATTTGGGATGAAAAGTCATAATTGTCATGTGTTTATGCAAAGGTTAATTCCAATTGCATTTTGGGAGTTACTACTGAATAAGGTTTGGGAAGTAATAACATAATTAAGTTTGTTTTTTAAAAGTTTAACATCATCTGAAATTAAGTTGGCTGAAATGAAAAAACTAGAAATGGAAATTCCAGTAATTTTGTGCAAGTTATAAGTGAGTTTTCCTCCAAGTTTCTTTAACTGTATGGAGCATCTACCTATGCATTTATAACAAGAGGCAAAATTAGTCGGTCTAGTTCAATATCGATGGATGTATCTATTTGAGAGGTAACTTAACAAAAATTATAGCAATAACCATATTAACATGTTTTAACTACAAAATTGTAATAACCTTTTTATCTATTATAGGTATTTGTATCACTTGAAAAAAAAGGAAAAAATAAGGTCAGAGTTGAAGGTTCGATATGTAATACTTGGAGAAAGCTAGTACATTTTGTGGATATTATTTTGAGCCACATGTTCATACAAGAGAAAGAAAAGTTCCTTGTAATGATGATGAGGGAGGAATGAATGATGTTGATGGTAACTTGTTCATTTTCACATATCTTGGACGAACATATGGATGTGCAACAAGAAAAATGTTAACAGAGGAAGAAATTGAAGCTACACATGGTTACATCTTATTAATTGTCAAGAGGTTTTACCTTTTGTGCAGTAAGTTGAACATGATTATTTCTTCCTTTAAAATTCCGTGTTGTTCATAACTGAAATATATAATAATTTATTTAGATTATATAAGGCATTGTTACATGAGATACTGTCTGATAGCACAAAGGATGATATAAATAAAGAAGTTGGAAGACATTTTCCTTGATGGTTCGAGAGATATGTAAGTTTTCGCTTACAAATATTCTTATAGTTTAATACCATATTTAAGTGTTCTGTGGACAGTATAATCTTTTATATGATAATTTCTTTTATATAGGCTTCAGAAAATCCAATAGAGAACAAGTTCATTTGTGATCTTGCGAAGGGACCTCTGCAAACTGTTAAATCATATCCATTATATTTTGTGAATGGATACAAATACCATACAAAATATCATGGTCATAGCATGGCAACAGTAAACAACAGAGTTTCCATACAGGGAGAATTGATGGATTACTATGGTAAAATTATTGAAATACTTGAAGTTGAGTACCCTACATTGCTAATTAAGCAATGTGTGATATTTAAATATGACCAGTATGACCTAACTCTAAATGTTAGAACAAAAGTGCACAGCCGATACTTGGTGGTTGAAATTAACTACTGAAAAAGATTGAGACAATTTGAACTTTTCGTGTTGGCAATGCAAGAAAAATAAGTGTGTTATGTCCCTTTTCTAAGCTTACGATGAGATAAGTCAAATTGGTTAGAGGTTTATAAAGTTAAACCTAGAGGTGTTTTTGAATCACATGGAAAAGGAGAGCAGAGAATTGAAAGTGAAGCGTTCCAAGAAGATGTCACTTTTATAAATATATCTGTCATATATGATGATAATGAACCTTTGAAAGATCCAACAAACGAATATGTTAAAATTTCATCTGGAGAGGATGACGAGGGGTCAGAGATCTGAAGAGGAGTCAGAGTTTGATTCTTATTTTTTCGAAGAAGAAGATGATTGTAATTTACAATTAAGTTATGATAGCGATTAACTTGTGTTTGTACTTCAATATTTTAATTAATAAATAAATTACCTCCTTTTCAGTATATTAAGTAAAATATTTCATTCAAAATCTTATTCAAGGAATCTCAATATGATGATTGGTTCTGGATGGTAGTAATTCCTTCCGTTGGGAGGAATGTGGCAAAACTGTCCCAACCCAAGGAATAAACAATGCACGAAAAATCACCACTTCATACACTAAGGATTGTTTGCCTTCTATGGCCGATATTCTACTTCAAGGTGTTTAGTATGATTTGGACAACATCTCTTTCCTTATTATGTACATCTCATTTCCTTTGATGAAGTTCTTATATATATATATATTCACATTTGATGGTCTATACTAAATGTTGTTTTAAGCTTTCTTGAATCTCAAAGATGAAATGTATACCGATAGAGGCGAGAGCGATGTCATAATGGTCTATAAAGGATTAGGGAGATCAGTTCTTTTGGAAAATTTGTCAACAAACATCGTTTGGACATTCACGTATCCATTAATATCTAGTTGTGGTTCGTTTAACTGTTTTCTAATGTGACATTATGAAAGTTCTATACTGATTGTGTTTTAGGTAAATCTGTTCCCTCTAGTAGTTCATCTACAGAGTTAGTCTTCCATATTAAGAGCGGTGACTCATTCACTGTATCCTCTACAAGTTTAGCTATAGCAGAAATATTATTGCAAGAAGGTGTTCAAAAGCTTACACCTAAGGAAAGAAGTATCACTGTTTCAATTGGTGCGTTTGAGCATACCAAGACCCTTCTCGGGAATCTAGACATCGGGGACTCATTTACATTTACTGACTTCCATGCCATATGGAATCAAACAAAATAATTATATCATTGTGATTTATCGATGCAATACACTAGACTCAGCATTAAAGTTGATTTATTGTTATATATGTAAGAATTTGTCAAACAGCCTCCCTACTACTTAAAGGCCAACTTGCATCCTATTGAATGTGGGCTGTTATTGTTTTTATTATACGACTTTAACAATTGTTAACCTTCATTTTTGTCATTTGTACTTGAATATGATATTCAACAAATTGCCTTATTTCCTTTTCAAATTTTTACATTTGTACAAAATTTGATAAATAATGAATTTTAGGTAAAAATATGGGACTAAAAAGATAACGTGAGGTAATGCAACCCAGATTTAGAGACATGTTCGAAGGTACTTACTGTGAATGTCGATCGTCACAATCTGCAGCTCGCACTCACTCACCTCCTCCCCCTCCAGGGCTAACAGTTGCAGATGAGGCATCATCTACTACTCATCATGTCACACCATCCCCATCGCTAACTCATATATCATCCAATACCGCTTTATCGGATGGAGGAGATATCCACTAGCCTGGAGTTAAGGGACCTGATGGAAGAAAGTACATAACAATTGTCAATAATCTGTAAGTGAAATCACAATAATCACTATTTGTTTTTAATTAAGTTATAGGTTTATCAGTTTTTTAATTGTATAAAATTACTTCTTATATTAGGTTGATTCCGTCTGGATAGTATTCCAGAAATATGACTGTTAAATTTAAGAAAATGATTGATCCTGAGGGTTATATGTGGAAGAATATCTCTCAGGCCACAAAGGGATTTTACTTTCAGGAGTTTGAGGTACAATAAAGATTTATTTTCTTTTTATATTGATTTATATACACTAATTAAATAAATATTATTACATTATAGTAGTTTAAATTTTTTTTATTATTTCAGAAAGAATTTTTCTAGATTCTGGTTTCGACGCCATCATACATAAAGTATAGGAGAGGTGAGCTCGTACGCATTATTGCGACTTTATTGGTGTGATACATAAGGCTGGTGTATGACCACCTTATATTTGGTACGGAGTCGTTGGTAGGAGTAATGGACATCACCTGAGACAATGTCCACATTAGGGCGTAACTCTACCAACAGACGTGGAAGCCTAGGGGGAGAGAGTCTTGCCGTATATATAGGAGGATCAATAACCCTCCACAAGCATACACAGAGAGTTGTAAGTATCTAAACTTGAGACTTATATTGTAAATGTTTTACTTTGTTGTATTATAAATAATGATAATGGTATAAATGTTTGGTGCCATATATGGCTATGTTGAGTGATTTTATATGTTCAAAAGGGGGAAATGTCATAAAAATAGAAGAAACTCTGTCGAAATTTTTATAAAATGTAGTTTACATATAACAATTTAGGTCAAATATACAGGAAAAGTCTATGGCCATGAGGCCTACACCTACTCAGCTATTTTTGCACACTCATATGAAGAAGCATGACGGTATGACATTCGTCAACAGTTGATGTAGAGAACTGAATGTATGTGAAATTAATGCATTATTATTATTTCTTAATAATAATCCCTTACTAATATAAACATTGGTTCCTAATATGACCAAATACAACAAACCATTTAGTGACAATCTCAAGAGGAACAACTTGTTGATGAGACTCAGACGTATTTTGATGCTGTGAGTGCTAGGGATCGTCGTGGAAGGATATTCAGGTTAGGTTCATTTGCAAACACATGTTATTCGCAATCCTCCATGTCCAGTACAACAACGTCTCTAGATCAAAGCAAACCAATAAAGTCACTAAGCTTCGGACCAAAGTGCAAACATTAATGGAGTAGGTGGCTTAACTATGACAGAAGATGGAGCAGCTGAAGCGGAGGGGTAGCATCTAAGAGCGCTCGCAATCACCGAGACATTAGGATTGTTGTAGTCATTTGCTTTCAATTACAAAGACTTATTATGTATATTGTAATGTTTTAATTATCAATTAAGATAATTTTAAATTTATATTATCAATCAACTTTCTGTTTAAACAAATAAATTTATTATTCACAGATAATTCATGACTATTCAAATTCTGCATTTATCATAAGATCATGAAATATAATTTAATGTCGGGATTTCTTTTTAAAAATTCTTACTTTTAATTACCGACGAAATATAGAAGATCGTTGCAAAAAACACTTTATTTATCGACAGAATACCCTAAATCATTGGTAAATTGTTCAAAATTTACCAACTGTTATTCTACTTCCGTCGGTAATATTGAAACCTTTGTGATTATCTTAACTACGGTTTATTGATGGAAAAATCATTCGTCATTAAAATTTACCAACAATTATGTTTGTCCATCAGTAAAATTTATCGTTGAAAGGACACATAAAAAGTTCGTCATTAAAATTACCTACGGTCATATTAACGATACCTTTGTTCGTCATTTTATTCCATCGGTAATTATTATTACCGAAGGAATTCTCTCGTTTATCGATAGTTTTTTCCATCGTAAACCATAGATTTCTTGTAGTGATGGTAGCGGTGAATTAGTTGATGCAACTACTTATAAGAAAATAGTTAGGAGTTTGAGATACTTGACTGCTACGAGGCTAGATATCATATATGGTGTTGGGATAATTAGTAGATTTATAGAGAGTCCTCGTCAATCTCACTTGCACGCAGTTAAGGGTATCTTGAGATACATTAAAGGTGCAATTAATGATGCTTTTTTATATTCCTGTAGTAATGATATGGAGCTTGTTGGATATACACACAGTGATTGGGTAGGTAATGCTGAGATGAGGAAGAGTACCTCTGATTTTGTCTTTTATTTTGGCACTGGAGTGTTTTCACAATCATCTAAAAAGCAACATGTGGTTGCTCTCTCTATCGCAGAAGCAGAGTATATTGTAGTAGCAAGTTGTGCTACTCAAGCAGTCTAGTTGTGAAGAATGCTTAGTGAGTTGAAGCATCAATAAGTCAAGCCTACAAAGATTTTTTGTGATAACAACTCGATGATTGCAATGACAAAGAATCTTATGTTCCATAGTCCCAACAAGCACATTGACATCTAGTATCAGTCCATTTGAGACTTGGTGAAAGACAATGAGATTGTGGTCAAGTTTTGAGTTGCAGATATAGTTACAAAGTCATTGAAGGCAGATGTGTTTTTGAAGCTTAAAAGGATACTTGGCATGGTGAAGCTTGAAGACTTGGTTTAAAGGAGGCTATGTTAGGAATTAAACCAAAAAGATTAGGTGTTATTAATTGATCTGAGTGTTTACATACAATCATTTCTTGTTTAACCTAAGTATATGTGTGTGTGTGTGTGTGTTAAGAGTTGATGGGTAGCTAGTCCATCAAACTTCTAGTGCCAGCTTAGTCCCCA
>JANSVA010000218.1:22579676-22592982 GCA_025504915.1 Erythroxylum reticulatum
TCTCCATATATATGTATATTACTTACAAAAGAATCTTGGTACCTTATGACTAGATATATAATGCTCATACAAATAAATCCAAACTATTTTGTTTTATTAATAATAAAAATTTTCATTACAAAAGTAACTAGAAGAAAATTAAGTTATATGTAAATACTCTTGCTTTCCAGGGAACTATATTTACATAACTCCAACAGTTAGTGCAGGGCCTTACTGAGTTAAGAGGAGCTTGAGAATCTTGAGAATACTACTTAAGAAATTGCATGTGTATAAGAAGTGGAGAAGGAGATCAAATCAAAAAGGGATACATCTTTTATCTCAAAGGTAAATATTGAGTTCCTAATTGTTGATAAGATTGACTCTTTACCTTTACTTAGTAGGTTGGAGAAGTTAAATGAATAGAAAACAGGATAAAAGACATTTGAGATCTTTCCAAAGTGTATGTACTTAGTAAAGACTGAGATTTTGATTTAGGGAAGATGCTAGAGGTGGATGATCATTAACTTAGGCCCTATCTTGAAGAACCTCAAGTGGAGGAAGCGCATGTGACACTTGAAGAACATAACTTTGTCGCGTGAGGAAGGTATGGAGTTAAGCCAACGACACAAAACAAAGACACTTCTTAGGAGAAAACCTAAAGGAAGTTAATTTCTTTTCCTTTATACTTTTGAATTTCTTTCTTATGTATATGCGTGTTTATAAGTTTGTTTTATTTTTACGTGTTTTTTAGTTTTCAATAAAAGAGAGAGATCCAAATAAACACATTAACATTTTCTCTTTTTATATTACTTCTAGGATTATATAGTCATTATTAGAGTGTGAACTGACTAGAAAATCCATGACAACTTTAGCATGTACTTTTTCTCTTTTGATTGGTCAATATGCATTATTTTTAGAAGAGTAGTGACTAATAGTAGACATAAGCCAGTGAGATTTTAAGCCTTATTAGATTGACACAATCATATCAGTCTCATTATTTTTTGTTTATTTGTGACCTTCATGATATGTACATCCTAACTTTACTTTGATTTTCTATTCAAGACCACTTTTTTTATCATATATATTAACATGGAAATGATATAGACATTCTTTGTTTTATAAGCTACATAAACCAAATAACCTACCTATTCATATGATTTTCCTTTTAATAAGCCCCTTTAAGCTTTATTTTCCTTTTCTTTTTGTACTAACCACATTACATGCTTTAAACTGAACCAAATGTCCTACCCAAGTCTTAAAGCTAGTGGAGCATTTGTTGATTGTTGATGGTCATGAATGTACAAGAGTATAAATGTGGGTGTGTGCATATGTGCGGCATGGTTATAATTATGGGAATGTTATTTTATGTCTTATCAATGAAATTCTCATATTCATGTAGCTTCTTTCAATTTTTAAATGAAAAAAAAGAAAGAAAGCAAAAGAAAAGGAGAAGAAAAAGGAAAAGAAAAAGAGAAAAAGAAAAGAAAGAAAAAATGTTTGAATAAAAATATCAAGGAGGAAATACATTTGTTTTGCAAAGTTGTTCATGATTGGTTTCTCCTCCTAAAGTTGTATTGAATTGGCGATTTCTTTATAATGTATTTGAGCTAGATATGGCTTTAAAGGATCACTCTATATAGTTTTAATGTATTGATATCATCGATTAGTATGAGTGATTCCTTCTAACTGGTTATGCTTTATGTGGTTTATGGTGTGAGAGTTTGAATTAGAGCTGTGAAATATAATTGTTGCATTCATGATAGTTAATGGTAGCTAGTTTTGAATGAATGTTAACATGTGCACTTAATGTTTCATTAAGTGTTACTTTTGCTTCACTAGCTTGATGGCTTCCATGCTATTTAACCCAAACATCTCTCACCTTACTCTTTCCTACACTACATCCTTGAAATTTCCTTTGAGCACATAAGTGTTCAATATGCCAACAACTTATTCTAAATTTAGATTAAGTTATGATCTGGTGTGGTTTACAATCATAACATATGATTTGAGGTGATTAGAGTCAACATTTAGGTTGTTCTTCAAATAAAATAATGACATCATATGCCTAAGTTTCTTCAAGGTCTAGTGTATAATCCTTTTATTGGATTTCTCTCCAAATTTGTTCAAATTTTGTGTTGATTATGTTCAAAAAGAAATGCATAAACATCTAACAGATTTTTTATATGCAAAAACATTATTGAAATCTTTAATTTTATTCTTATCTTGATAATCCAATTCTTGAAATTTTCATATGATCACCATAATAAATGGATAAAGGATGACCAACTTATATGGTGAAGAAGGTTCTACGATTTATACCAAATAGTTATAATTCATTTGATCCAACACATAAAGCTTTAGCTTAACCACCTTAGATCTTACTTGTAGTGCACAATTAAATATAGCATTTCATAATTCCTGGTGACATAAAAGTTAGCAACCCTCCTTTTGTTGGTTATACCCTACATCTAATCAATTGGTTCTAGTT
Organism: Erythroxylum reticulatum; assembly: GCA_025504915.1. NCBI lineage: Eukaryota > Viridiplantae > Streptophyta > Magnoliopsida > Malpighiales > Erythroxylaceae > Erythroxylum > Erythroxylum reticulatum. The sequence goes on from JANSVA010000218.1 coordinate 22,582,144, forward strand.
TAGTAATATAATTATTTTAAAAAATTATTTATCTTATATATATTCAGATACACATGATGAAGTCTAAGTGATAAATGTATATTAAAAATGAAACTATTATGAGATCATAATTATGAGATCTATATTGCATTGAGATATTATCCCTAAATTATTCTTAATTATTATTTTATCAAGATTGGGCATTAATAAAGCATAAAAATACTAGCACAATTATGTTCCTTTCTTATGCAAGCAATAGTCATCTTTTAGAATAAAGTATGGACATAATTAAACAAATGTGTGCATATTTATTAGAGACCAATTTCATTAAACTGACCTTATATGAGAATTTTATTTGGAACATTACTTATATATCTATGAAAATTCTTATTGTGGTTGTGATGATTGTATAAAAGATTATTTGACTTGAGATCTCTAAAGAATCTCACTAAGGATTACTATATTTTGATAATACTTATGACATATCATTATCAATGATAGCTTATTTGATAGTCATTGAATATAACATGAACTATTTGAAGGTAGTTGAGTAATCATATAAGATTCGTCACCCTAAAGTAATTAAGGAGAATGTTCTATTGTTCTCTATTACTATTGATTTAGGAAATCCTTATCGAAGGTATAATGACACTTAGATAATAGTTTTCAGATGTTACTAATATAATTAATTACTAATAATGAAAAACTAATATGATTGAACTTAAATAAAATATAATAAATTTCATGTTATATGTCTAATTTGAGCATTGTAAGATGAAATGATAGAATTATATGAAAAAATCATGTATGAAAAGGTTAGTCAAAATCACTTTAACATTTCTAATTATTTGGGTTGTCATAAAACATTTGCTAGATAATAATCTTGATCTATGGATATAATTTATTGAATTAGAGAATTAAATATAAATTAAAAAAGATTAATTCATCTAATCCTAAATATGATTTAGGATTATAATTTATATTCAATACCAACATATTTAAGAGCCTAATAGGTTATACATAAAGAATAGACTGAAGAGAGCAAAAGTGTTTTAATCAAGTTGGACTTGATTTTAAAGTTTGAGAAACTTTATGATTAAATATGAGGTCATACATAAAGAATAAACTGAAGAGAGAAAAAGTGTTTTAATCAAGTTGGACTTGATTGTAAAGTTTGAGAAACTTTATGATTAAATATGAGATATTTAATTAATAAGGATCAATATGAGATATTAGATCTTATTTGGGTTTACTTGGTATTTAATTTGAATTAATTGTAATTCTAGTGAAGGTTCAATTGAAATCATATTTTTGTTTAAGTTGAATCACTAAAAGATCTAAACCATACTATAAATAGACTTATACTCTAAAGGAGCTACTTGTAGATTTCTCTCAATATACTCTTTAGATATTATTAGAAGTAGACATATATGCAATTATGGTGATTGAGAGGAGCCAGTTTTAAAATCAGTTTGAGGAAAACAACAAGAAAATGATCAAATTTCACAACAAGTATGAATTATGATTCATAGTTTATTACATTTTAGGCATTAGTCATATTATAAATTTATGTGATCTTAACTTCCAGGAAAAATTAAACCATCTTTTAACCTTTTGAATTTCAACATATTAGTTTGCATTAGTATCATCAAAAAGATTTGTTTTGCCTATAATATACTCTAGATTACTCATTGAGCAATCCATTTTTCCATAATTTAGGACCACACGTCATTGTTAGTCTCGATAAGAATAAAACCATCAGTGATACTAGAATTTTCTGACTAAATATGTACAACTAGTAATAAGGATGATTTTATGATATTAGTTATGATATAAGAATTTGAGAATTCAAATCTAAGTAAAGCTTAGTTCTGATACTAAGTCAAAAATATCAAAATAAGAAATTATTTGATATTATTTTTTAGTAATTATATCTTTATAAATTAGACAGGATATATATAAAGGCTATGCATAATGAAAACTATAAAAGGCAAATCTTAAGCTTGTGAGGTCATAAACTCTACTTTAGAAAAGCATTACCTTATATGAAAAGATACACAAAGAATTATTTGCAGATTTAAAAAACAGAAGATTTTAAACAATTGTTAAACCATTTGGTGTACAACTTGTGAAGCTATCAATCAGTAAATTCAGGGAAAAAGGAGATTTGATAGACATAAACAATAGACATATAAGGGAACTAACGAATTGTTATTCACAATTGAGAACTGGTGATTATGTTTCAATGGATAATTTATTCGATTTTAAAGAAACCATTCTTAAACATCAACAAGAAAACCATCAATATACAAAAGAACATCAAATGTTATTCTTAGCTTGAGCATTATAGACTATACCCAAATAGAGGTTATTAGAAATGGTACATCTTATGTTGTTAACTACGAAAGAGTGTCCTTATTGTGATCATTTACTTTCTAAAATGAATAAACTTAATACTCATGTACAAGAGGCCCAGATTGAATTACATCATCATACAAATAGATATAATTATATATTATTTATAAGTTTTCATAAACTTATTAAGGTAATGATGGGAGCATTAGATAGCATATATTAGAGATGTAAAAATTACATATAGAAGGTCAGTTAGAAATGACTAGACATTATGAAGCTTATCATTTAAATGGCAGAAGATAAATACTTAAAATTAAAACCCAAAGAATTAAAAATAGAATATAATTTGGCATAAATTCAAAAAATGATAGAATATTATGGAAATAACATTCTTTTCTATATAGAAAATTTTAAGAAACAAATCATGGATATGCAAGATATGATTAAAAAAATAATTAAATTAGAAATAGAAAATTAACTCGATAAAAACCTAATGGAAAAATGGATATTTGATCAAGAAATGCATCTTAATTTATAGATAAAATGGAAAATTTTATACGAATTTTTGATTCATAAATTGAAGGGTTAAACGAAAAGGTAAAAAATTTAAACTTAGAAACTTAGTACATATAAAACCCGAATTAATTAAACAAGAAGTTTACTAGAATCCTAGTATTAGTGATATTCCTAGTACTTTTAGAAATCTACCTCCTAGGAATCTTTCACAAAGTTTTAATAGACCTAATTTAGAATATGCTAGAACTCATATGATAGCTAAAGATAAAGATGGTTTTACTCTCATAGGTAAAATGAGAAAAAAAGTTATAAATCCTTTCGGAATATGTTTAGGTATACATTGCATCCAAAACATAGAAAAAGCAATAGATAAATGGGAAACTTGTAACATACCACTCTCATAGCACATATGCCCTATCATATCCATAAATAGTCTAGAATACACTCTATGGAAATGGTAAGTTAGAACAATCACATTGATACAGTCTGAGGCATCAATATAACTTAAGCAATCCAAATACTTATTTCCTTCACAATCATAATAAGTCATATATGTCATTGACATTCCAAATTCAAGCAGACCATACACAATAGTTTTGAACTCAATCCCAGTACATCCTACAGTATAAAAATTACACATTAGAGACAATGTGTGTCACAACATGGAATGCTAATATAAAAGACATCCATCTAGACTTTGTAAGTATAAGCTGACAAGACCTTTGAGTCATTCTTGTCCCCGAAATAATCGTACTAGAATTCTATTAGATCATTTTAAAAGCTAGACCTCCCTTGAACCTAAAAATTAGCATTGCAATTTTGATGAGTTTGCGAACTCAGTGAGTGAACCATCATTGATGTGCTCACTCAAGTCAGAACATAAAGACAAGTATATAACCCAATTCACCAAGTATAACACATTATCCACCATTGAATATCACATCACATTATATCATATGTCAACAAGTACAATATGTGTTTAATTATTTCATATCACTATTTCAAAACAATCCAATAAATCATCTCAATCATTCATATAATACATGTAAAGTTGTATATACAAATGCACATGTGACTCCATTCTTATTTTGCTTTGTTGTGACCGAGCGCCTATCAACCTAATTTACTGTCTCGTATTCGTTGTGGATATCAAGCTCATTATTATCTAAGCTTGTGGCTCTTTGTGCATAATCCTGAGCTTAAAGCTCTTTTTCACACATTGGCTACTTCGGTCATAACTCCTTTATCTGATCATGCATTTCAATGTAATGAGATGCATCAATTCACCTATCATGCTATGTGCTCATGTCATATATCAAATCCTTCGAATCTAAGTCTGGCATTCATCATTTAGTTGTTCACACATTCCACAATACACATACAATTCAAACGGAAGCACATATAATTGAATTTACACATCTAGGTTAACTCACAGTACGCTTCAGAATAGCTATGGTCTTAATGATCCGACAATGTCTGGATGTTAGAGATCAACTTTATAGTTGAGTAATACACACATAATTCACAATCACTAATTTGTTCAATCATATGAATATACAATCATGCACATGTATATGTTTCTTGTTTAATGCATGCTCAATTGACCTTTCTGGGTATGTATTCTTAATCACAAATCTTGACCATTCAATAATTATAGCTTGTATTACCAATTTGCATTCAGGTTTATACCTTGAGTAAGTTTGATTACTCTAAATTCATAAATCATGCATTCATTAACCTTTTCTAGCAATATACATTCACACAATTTCCCAATTCTCATTCATTCATACCTAATATACCTTAATCATATCCTTTGGATCATATTTGCATTCATAATAATACCTTTATTCCTTTAAGCACTCATAATTTCCAGATTTAAATACATTGATATCAAGACAATCTATTCTTTAAGTAAAGACATCAATTAACAACCTAAACTTATCAAATCCTTAACCAATTAATTAAACAACAACCTAGGTTCATTTTAAGCATAAATCAAGTCTAAATACACCAATGTATATTGACTTATCTCATTTGGTTCAATAAATTCACAAAACTGAACTTATAATTTCAAAGCTTTGGCCACCATCATGCGGGATCTTCCTATGATCGTGGGATGAGTGCCATGATAGTGCATTATCCAATTTCCCTCAATTCTCCACGAATTTCACCTACTTAGGATCATCATTAAAACTTTAATTGTTCTAGAATTCATTCTCTCAAAAGCTACTTCAATTCATGTTAATATAGCTTCCATCTTGGTTACATTAAAGCTCTCTAAATTCTATTTATTTATGTCACTAATAATCATTCTTCCACATACACTAACATCCCCAATTTTTTTTTCCAGATTTAAAAGATAACTATTTCATATCAATTTTAAAATGCCTTCATAACATTCCATTAATTATACCTCAATTCTTCATCAATTTCTAGTTCAAAATCATTCATTTAACAACTCGCAAACTATTGTTTTTCATGCATGCTAAATAGAGCATAAACTACCATTCATGCATAATTTTTGAGCACTCATTTAACACCAGTATCACAATCAATCCATCCCCAATTTAGTCATCATCAAGTTCTATTATTTTATATCACAAGAGATTAGTATTTTAACTTTTTGATCAGCTTAAATACCTCCTCAATTATTAAATGCATGCAAACACAATTCCAAGAACAAGATGGGAGTAGAATGATTTCAACAAGGGCAAAGAGATTATAATAAATTATAGCTATCTTTGTGCAACAACTTGTATGGATCTTGGAGGGACAATGAATAGAATTAAAGCAAAATTTCAAAGTTGTGAGGGTTAGATGTGTGTTTTGATAGTGAGAGGAAGGAGAAGAAGAAAGCATGCAGAAGAAGCAACTTAAGAGAAACATGACTCTGCATTTGCTTAAGCCATTTAGTGCAAGGTGTCTTTGTTTAAGAAGGACACATGTCATACAAATGGAGTAAGCTACATATCTTCTTATGTGGCTGCCAAATGTCGCCACTATCTTAGGTCATTTGTCACTCAATCACTACTGCCATTTGTCACTTAATTTTCTATGCCAAAAATCACTCATTTTATAGGCTTAGTCATTGTAATTTTTCATGTGTCAACTTATCTTACCACTTGATATTTTTCATAGACTAAATGCACATTTTAATTCGTCAATTTTTCAATTATAACAATCAACTCCAAATTAGTAATTATAGTCCATTAAACCAAATTCAAGGCATAAGCAATACACAATCAAATCATATTCATTTTAAACCTTTCATAACTCGGAACATGTCAATTGAGTGCATATACTATCTTTGCATTGTTTTCTAAATCAACATTTATGTGTGTATTTTCTCATGTTATGTATGTGAATAAAATGTGCCTCATAAATTCTAAAATGATATGACTCAAAAGTCTAACATTCTAACCCTCAGTAAGTTTTGGAAACCAGCTATTAGAAAACTACTCTAAGAGTAGCTGTCTCTATTAATAAAATGGATTATGAAACAACTTAACAATTTTTAGAAAAAACTTTAGTGAACAGCTCCATCAGATTTTGGAAAATTTTAACAAAAATTCAAAAAACTTTATATTTAATCTAGCCAATGATATAGCAAATTTAACAACTCAAGTAACTGAAACTTTTCGACTAGAATTTGTTATGGAAGGAAATATTTTAAAAGACACAACTACTATAGGAAAACATACTATAGCATTACCAAGACTACAATTATATGATACATGTGAAACCAATAGATATATTTGTATTTTCTTAGATTATTATTACCATATTTATAATCAAGTCGATAATACACAAATTTATTTTAAAATGATTTACTCAAAGATCCCTTATCTTTGAGGAAGTAAACTAGGCAATTTACAATCCTAGACTTGTAGATACCTTAAGAAAAAGAATCTCTTTTTAAAAACAAAAATAAGTGAATGGTGTGATAATGATATATTACTAAAGAAAAGTAAAGGAATAAAAAAAATCTTTGTTATGTTGTAATGATTTTAAAATGCCTACTATGATAAGACGTGATAGTCCTTATTATTATAATAAGATAAAAATATATATAAAAAGAAGAAATATTTTTTAAAAAGTTATTTTAAGAAATATAAAACAAAATATTTCAAGGAAAAATGAGGATATATCCCTAGAAAACCTATGTTTAGAAGAAATAAAAAGATAACTTAATGTCAGTGCTACTATTGTAAAGGAAAAGGACAATATGCTAATGAATGTCCTAAAAGATTTAATAAAAAGAAAATTGAAATAGATGATGAAATAAGTTATGATAGAAAATGAAGATTTTATTATAATTGATACTTTTGAAGAATGCTCTTCTGAAGAAGGCATTTTTATAATAATAGATACAGAACACAAAGAATCCTTAAATTCTTGAATAAATGAGTGAAACGGGGGAATCTTCTATTGCTCAAGTTGATAAGCAAATAATAGATAATATAGTATAAACAATTTGAAAAACATAGAGATTACAATCAAAAAGCACTTATTGATAGAAAATTGCTTTAAAAGATTTAGACTACTATATTTTCTATAAATTTTAATATGAGATTACCTAAAAAATAGGTTAAAATTCAGAAAGCACTATATGTCCTATGGTATTAATCTTAAAAAAAACCTTAGTCATTAGTTTAACTTCTAATAAAGTAATGATTCCTCTTATATCTAGAAGAGATATTTCCCAAAAACTTAATCACTTTCCTAAAAAAATTAAGAACAAAATAGTATGGGTGTATATCAGATCCATACAAATGATAACTAGTTCTACTTTTATAAATTTAGCAATATTAGATGATCGAATTCACAGTGAAAAAGATGGCTATATGGGAATTTTGAGATGCAATCTTCGATATAAAAAACTTTTGTTTAATATCTATCATAAGATGTCTTATAATATACAAGATAACGATTTTGACTGAACACTTTCTTTAATCCAAGACTTTAAAAGAAATATTTAATTTTAAATGGAAATAGACGATATTCTAATACATATATGATATCTTATGCCTTATCAAATACTCATTATATGAAATGTTTTGCAGACAAAGATATTATTGACTTTCCAAATTTATTTTCTAAAGTTGAAAGAATATATCTTCCTTATATAGCAAATATAGAGGACCATAAAGATGATTTTTCATTAGATTTCCAACAAAAACCCTTACTAACTTCTTACAATAAATTATTACCATATTCTAATACATATATGATATCTTATGCCTTATCAAATACTCATTATATGAAATGTTTTGCAGGCAAAGATATTGTTGACTTTCCAAAATTATTTTCTGAAGTTGAAAGAATATATCTTCCTTATATAGCAAATATAGAGGACTATAAAGATGATTTTTCATTAGATTTACAACAAAAACTGTTGGGTCCTATTTTCGGAATCCAACTCTTGCTCAGATAACATAAATGTTGGACACCATTTTTGAAACCCAACTCTTGAGAAATTATAATCGCTGAACTTATTCCAATTAAGCTTCCTAAACTATCATCGAATCCTCTTCTTATTTTGATACCTTAATTATGTTGGACTATGATTTCGGAGCCCAACATTCCTTATCATAAGATGTGTGCTTGTGCTTGTTACCATGCATGGTTATTCTCATTTAAACCTCATTGTTCACCCTCGGTTAATCATCATTTCTAATACCATAGTGTCGGGCCCTACCTTCCAAAACTTTCTTATACTAAAACAAACATTCAATGTTCAACTTCCATCTATATATTGAACATCTTAGAGGTTGGTCTATTCCTTTAAATCATTTGATAGCTCTATGTCTCTAGTTTATATAGACACTGGATTCACCTCATTTGGAGGTCGGATAACAAAGTTATGGCTGAAAGAATTAAACAGAGTTTTGATCTCAATCATATTACACCTATCTCAGGACAAAAGGCATAACTCTTTATATAGATGTTGAATCAAAGGGTTCTTTAGATTATATGAAAGAGGCTTCAAGATCTACAACTTTTATGAAGACCTTGAAGACAAATTCAATTGTTTGAAGGGTCAAAAATGAACCAAACGATAGGATTAGACGAAACCAATCAAAAAGCAGATGAATTGAAAACAAAACAAACGAAGCAAAGCAGACGAAACAAGAAGGCAGACGAATCAGAAAGTAGACAAAACGAAAAGCAGACGAAGTAAAAGACAGATGAAACAAAAGGCAGACGAATCAGAAAGCAGACGAAGCAAAAGATAGACAAAACAAAAGGAAGATGAATCAGAAAGTAGACGAAGCAGAAAAGTAGGCGAAGCGAAAAGATAGATGAAACAAAAGGCAGAAAAATCAAAAAGTAAACGAAGTAGAAAAGAAAACAAAGTAGAAAGCAGATGAAGCGAAGTCAACTTAAGATGAAGCAAAGTCAACTTAAAACGATGCAACTCTTAAGATGAAGCAGAGTCCACTTAAGACGAAGTAAAGTCAACTTAAGACAATGCACCTCTTAAGACGAAGCGTCTTTATAGACAATACAACTCTTAAGACGAATGACATTATCACAGACGATATGATACCATCACAGATGATATGTCTTTACAGATGATATATCTCTACAGACGATGCATCTCTTAAGACGAATGATGTCATCATAAACGATATGACATCATCGCAGACGATATGTCTTTATGGACGATGCATCTTTATCCTCCTAAGTATTTCCCTTTCTAAAGACCATAACTCTCGATCTAGAGGTCTAAAAATTTCATACTACATACTAATAGAAAGCTAAAAGAAATACCTACAACTTTCTAGACAACAATTTAGTCTAGTTCAGCCTAGATCAATCCAGATTTTTCCCCTTAAGTCATAACACAAATTTTTACCCTATGGAAAGCTTGTAATTTTACATCTTGCAAACTTGGAATGTCCTGAGCTTAACCATTCAGTTGCCAAATTGACTCCATGAAACTCTCAAAACTTAACTCATTTGTCTCATCATATCCAACTACATTTGATCAATCATAATTCCTATCTTTTGTTTCCATGAATCTCACTTAAGCGTACGTTTGTATATATATATATATATCCACAATTTATGCTCAAACCCATTCGTTCAAGCTGATAATCATCTTAATATCATCCATACAAAATTCATAATTCCTTAACAGCAAAAGATTGAGGTTTTACATATCTTTGGTGACATTCTAATCCATATTACAACATCATCTCAAAGTCTCAAATTACAACAATTCTCAAACAAATAAACTTGATATGCAACTATAACATTGTACTTTCCCAAAATCAACCCAAAATACAAATTAAGTAAATTTGGAGAATTTCCCTTAGGCTCTTGATCTCTTAGCTATCACTTGAGGATGGGGTTAAAAAGGGAAGGTGAGTTTGAAAGCTCGTGGGTAATAGTTTATAACAAAAAGATAAGCAAAACTTTTGAAACAATTTTTCATGTCATGGAAAAATTTCATTGAGTTTATAGAGAACATGCTTTTTAGACTTTCAGCCAAAATCTACAAGTCACAACTCATGAATGCATCAAAACTTACTAACATAACATGAGCACAATAGAATGGTTTGGGTAGGTCCAAAAATAGAATGTACTACACAATTCCCATAAAGGTCTTGTGGAGCTGTCAACTTAGGGAAGTCCATGAAGGAGCTCCAAACTACTAGCGGGCAGGCGAGAGAAACCCATAACTTGGTCAACGTGTATGTGACGAAACTTAGGAGACCACCACAAACCCACATAATACATAATTTATGACTTGTAAACTTGTTGCCTAAAATGGAACTTTTTCGATAGCTTGCTTTTTATATACTTGATATATATATCTTGAAAACCATTCTTGAAAGCATAATTTCATAAACATGTATCTTTTCAGAAATCACTTGCAAAGTCTTTTCATCAATATCATCATAATTCACGTAACAAATGTATAACAATTTCACAAATCATTCAAAAACAATAGATGCAACATTTATGATGCAATTGAAATCA
>JANSVA010000218.1:22593082-22610517 GCA_025504915.1 Erythroxylum reticulatum
AAAAGATAAGTTCTAATTATAAAATTAAAGGAGCATATCTTGATGGTACAAATTATGTTCTCTGAAATATCTTAATTGATACTAAAGCTAGTGGAAGTATTATTAATCATAATCTAATACATAGTTTGATAAGTTCCTAACTAAATGAACCTTATCAATATATAAATTTCAATGGTGAAATACATCAAATAGATACCGCAATGGAAATCACTATTAAGATAAGAGATAGTAAAATACCTATAAGATTATTAGTTGAAAATGAAGGATTCAATTTTAAAATAATGTTAGGACCTAGTTTTCTCAAACAAGTTCAACCTTATATGATAACTCAATACGAAATATAAATATCCTATAACAATTATATATATATATATACGGTTCTTCCTAGATAATGACTATTTCTACTAGTATTTATATTCAATTCAGAATAGCTTATAAAGATTATAGAACCGAATACTTTGCTGCCTATATAGATAATGGAGTCAGATCTTGTTCATATAAAGCAAATTGTTTTCCTTTATACTATCATGAAACCTCAAAAAATATAATATGATTAGATATTTATAACAATTAGATACATGTATCTAAAGTTATTCATCGCCACAAATCCTATTATGATCATTTTTAATAAAACATTCACCCTTTTATTTTTATGGTATCAGAATTAATATTCTTTTAGGAAATAACTTTCTCCAATTGTTTTATAAAATATTATTTAATACTGTTAAACAACTACATTTTAAAACTCCTTATGGTCATTGAATCATGGATAATCGAATCAAAATGCCTATGCTAGATCTGCCCTAATCTCCTTTAAACCTCGCATAGCCTAGTGTGGTGTAAGATATAAAAAGAAAACTGATCTTTTCAAAAAGAAAATCTTTATTAAAAATAAAAAAAAGTTATAGAAAATGAGTATCAATAGATAAAAACCATTAAAGATGGTCTGAAATTAACAAAAATAGAAGATAAAGAAAAGTCACTCCAATAATACATTACAAATTTAGGATAAAAAAGAAGTAAACCTAGAAATGATAAATAAATAAAAGATTATTAGAGTTATTACTGTAAGATATAATTTGAAAGATCAAGAAAAATATAGTATATACCCTCGTGCTCCCTGTCCCCATCTCTTTTTAACATGATAAGTCTATATAACGATACCCACCTCCTTTACAAAGGGATCGAAGTTGTGGATAGCAAGTGATGTCATTCTGCAGATTTTCCCCCAACTGCGGCCTTGTAATTTTCTAAATCACATGAACTAATTTTCATCATAAACTACTTCAGTACTAAACTTACAGTTAGTTTTTCCTTTTTCTCCAATCCTTTTTTTGGGTGATTGGAAAGATATAAAACTCAGTTGACACTGCTTCGATGTCTCTCTCAAAATAGGGGGAGCTTTGCCTGGGATGGGTACCAGGCTCCTGGATCTACTACCAGAAACTGCGAGTTGGAGCCACACCAAGTGAAGTTAACATACAGTTGGCATTTGGAACCTCAGCGCCGTTCACTTGCCCCACAAAATTCAGCCAAGTGACGAACCTCTGTTGTTCCACAGTAATCAAAGTAATATCTGAATTGACTTGTGCATTTATGTAGTTAAGACAAAATTAAAGGATTCAAACTTAGATGTAAAAAAATTTTCAACTCCCTCTTAACATTTAATCTTCTCAGAAAACTTGGGTCTGAGAGCATATTCAAACAAGTATAAACAGAGGGACCGAGTCTAGGTGTCTAACAACATCATTCCAAGGATATTCAAACACGTGAAGTAAGGGACCACCAACCTATCATTGATTTAGGTACTGTTGCTTGCTCTTAATAATGCGGCTTCTTAGGATTCTACCTGGCCTCTTTATGTAACATGTTTTTCTGAATGGAAGGTTGTTTTAATGTTGTTACGTAGTGTAAGCTGACTAATTCAATTTCGATTTAACTAATAATGATAATAGTCCCATTTTCTGTTCATTCTAGTGAAGAAAAAGTTACCTTAATCTGTGAGTAAAGTAATTTATTTGTCGTCTAGGATGAACTTTAGCAGAAATTAATATTTCTGCAAACCGCTTCCAGTTCCCGAACGGAGACCTGCCTTTATATTGGCAGTTATCTCGCTCGAAAAGGCAAGGGCAAATGTGTAATATACCTCTCAACATTTCACTTCAATGTTTCGTTATTGCAATTCCAGTATTACTTTGTTTTCTAATATTATTAAAACGATATTCATTATAATTTTAAATAGAGTAAATTTATTTAAATCTTCTAATATTTTAAGATTACATTTATAATAAATTTAAATTGTCTAACTACAACACAATATAGACACGTAAACTTACAATTCAAAAGTTATAAATTAATAAAATTTTAAAAAATTAAATTACAAAAAAAATAATAAATTTACTTATACTTTTTCAAAAACATCTAAATGCAATTTATACTTTTGGCCAAGCCAACCATAAGAGTATTATGGATTTAATTTGATATTAATTGTATTATGTTCATATATTATCGTCGTAAAGGAGAACGTCTTGTCAGTTATCACCCACCTGCTCTGTTTGACTTGTAAAAAGTAATGCAAAAGCAAACAGGCAATGAGAGGCAATAAAAGCACATGCCACACATAAAAATCTTTCTAATTAAGAAAAAAAAAAAAAAGATGGCACATTAAGCGTGTCATCATCAACCAATATGAGTCGTGAAGAAACACTTAAAGGAAAACAAATATGCAATGAAGCCACGGTCCAGGATCACATCGGTTACCTCTCATTGGTGGGGGACCTCTCCACCGACAGCATATGCTCCAAATAATGATATATTTAACGTAAAACAAAAAAAGCAATTATTGAGAATCAAACACATTTATAACAAAAGAGTTTATAAAGAATGTAAAATATCATATTACAATGTATCTGTAGTCTGTACTCACGAAAGCATAAACCCCACTATCATACAAAACAAAAACAAAAAAGGCAATGAATCTCTAAAATAACCCAGAAAATTAAAAAAAAAAAAAAGATGAAGAAGAAATTATTTAGTAAACTACAAATTAACAAATAAGAGGGGGTGAAAGAAAAAAAAAACTATTTTTCATGTCATTGCCGGGTTTGCTGTAACCTGTTCCCAATCATCTTGAGCTCAAATTTCTTTACGGGCCAGGCAATATCACGCATTGTTGTGTCAAGAACATAAGGGGTATTCTCAAAGTAGGTCTCAGTCACATTGAGCAGTTTACGGCATGGTTCGCGACGTTGTGCAATAGTTCCATGGTAATGGAAATACATGATTCTACCCTCTGTCTTGTGGGTTGTCTTGCCTACCAGGTTCTGGGACATGTGCACACCAGTTGCGAAGACATTACGCGGTTGGATTGCGTATTTGCGGTCCCTCCTTATTCCTGTTTTCACATCCTTGTACACCAGTTTCTCAAATCCCCATTTCCTATTCCATTCAACAATCAAACTTATTAAGACCACTATCATTCAATAACAACAGGGACATCATGTTACGGGTCATTGTCAAAATTGTAGACAATTTAGGTTAGGAAGCAAAACGCCATATCAAAATAAGTTTCCAATACAAGGAGCCTACATCACAAACTTGTTCTCAATTCTTGTTTTCCCTTCGTTTACATTGGAAACTTGAAACTTTCCATCCCCAAATCAGCATCCAATTGATCATTGTGTTTTTCCATCTTTCTTCTTGAAGAAGAAGATGCCGGCTATTTGAGTATCCGTGTCACATGTCCTCGTCAGAAATAAGGATTCTTGAGCAAACAAAGGTGTGAAAATGAGAACGAGTGACAAGGTCTTTATCTTGTATATGTATAATCAACTTTTGGACATTGTTCAAACCAATCCCACTTCTATGTGCTCTATACACCAAAGAGTGGATGCTAAAACAATAATACCAAACAAGTAGCAACCACTTGATCTTAGGTTTAATTCCCATATATTCATCAATTACCAAATCAACCGACCAACCATCATAATTAAGATTACTATTATCAACAAAACAGTCCCACTAATCTAACAAAATCCAATAATGAAATGTACTGCTAAATTTGCTGAAGCTGCTTATAGGCTATCCTTCTTTCTTTGAGGCTTTGCCTAATAGAATTACACACAACACTCAATGAATGAGTGAGTTGAACAAGCTGTGACTGTGTATCTATATACGAAAGTGAGGAAGAATCCAGCAAGAAGATAATGTAACATTAATTAATTCAAGCACAGAAGAATATCCACTGCAAGAACATTTTGTCAGATCACTCTTTATACCAACATCAAGTTCATCATGCCCATCTAGAAAGGGAAATAAAACGGTTGCAGGTGGCGGATGGATTAAAGTTACCAGCAGTTTTTACAAGCAATTAGCATCAATCGTATAGATAAAGAATATCGTACCTGTAATATCTTCCATAATCAGCGGAGAGACAAAGCTTGCCATTCATGGGCATCTGCTCAATCGTGAACTGATTATACTCGGACAGCGAATCCAACACAGACTTAATAGTATTCTTGGGAGGCACATAAATGTACTCGTCCACATCAAAAAAGAACATCCACTTAGCCATAAACTTGTACCTATGCAAGCAATCATTAACCACCATGAACTGATTATGATAGTACCCATCAAACCTCTCTTGCTCCCTTATATCATGCAATGTCACATACCCCAACTCCATCCATGGCCTCAAAACCTCCATAACCTCCTCATGCACACCACCAGCATCGTGTATCACAAAATGAGATCTTTCGCCAAAAAGCCTCACATGAAAAGCAATCCACTCCCTCACTCTCTGTGGACTCAAATTACCATACAACGAAGACCCACAATACAAATAATCGTACTTGGGCTTTGCCGTAAACACGCTAAAGTTTACACTACCAGGATTTTCCGTTAAAACCTCAAACCTATCAGTAACATTAAACTTCGTGTCTCCGCCACCCGACGTTGAGGCGTGTAAGAACAATTTACCTCCAGAGTTGTCGACGTTAATGGGCTGTGCAAACGAACAGTTCACTATAACAACTGTGTATACACGGCCGTAGCCCCAATCTGGGAGGATCTTGTAAGCAACGGAGCTGTTGATGGGTGTCGTGGAGTTGTTGGGCGATGAAGACTCCTGTACCCACTCACATTGATATGTTGGTTTGGAATAGAGGTGTAGAGGCTTCGAAGATAGGCCCATAATGGCAAACGTGTTAACCCCTCCTCTGTACGCGCTCATTAAGATGAAGTTGTAAGCAGCAGCACCAAATGGATGGAACACGCGTTTGACAACTCCATTGTCAAGAACCTGTTCCCGTTCTTGCTCTTGTTTTTCAGAGATCAGTGTCAAATTTTGGGTAGGAGGAATTGCAGAGGAATTCAGCAAGATGGTGGGGATGGCAGCTGCAGAGGAGCTGACACCGTCGGCGGTGGCGGTGGCGGTGGCGGTCGCGTTGGTGGTGGTGATTCGGGAGATGCAGACACGTAGATCAGAGGTAGAGATAGTGAAACGGGAAGGCAAGAACTGTAAAAGAGTGGCTACACTACATAAGATCAAAAGAGCTGTTAAGAGAAGCTTGAGCTCTGTCGCGCAGTTCACTACAACCCCCATAAGCATCCTCTTTTCAGCTCTATCTTTTTCTCTCTCTGTACCCATTTTGATTGAAACAAAAACCAGAGAGTCTTAAGAAGAGTACGTTGATGAAGAAAGAGAAAGAAAAAAGGAGAAGAGAAGAAGAAAGAAGCCGTAGGCCTGCAAGACCTGACCTGAGCAAAATTCTCTCACTCTCCTGTCTTTGTGAGAGCGGGCCTCTCTTTCACACTCTTATAATAGTGTGTCCCCTCTGTCTCACGTAGCTGTTATTCATTTTAGAGTATATGCTAAGAACTAAGTTCTTCCCATTTTAATGCTGGCATCCGGTTGAATTACAACGATAACAGTATCATTTCGCAGAAGCAAAGTGAAGAATTTAAACGCATATATCTAAATTCTCAGTTAATTTTATCTTTTTATATTTAAATTTTAATAAATACATTATTTTTCAATCCCATCCCATTACATTTGTTGTATTTACGTCTCAATTTCACCAAATACTTACATTTGGCTAAGAAAACAAGCTTGTTAAAGTCTACAATATTACCCACATTAAAACATTGATTAACCAGTCTTTATTTAATGAAAGGCAATTGAAGGTTTATATTTTGGCTTCACAATGGATAAATATGATCAGGACCTTATAAATGGAACGGCCGTTTCTACACAAATGAAATCACCATTTTCATAAATGTTTATTCCAATCTGCTCCAATTTATCTCATCTCATGTACACGTTTATGTGCATGTTTTAATCCATCTCATCCATGTAAGTATCTATGTATACTTACATAGACGAAACAAGGGTAGAATATCATTTATGGATCAAGTGATCTGTTCCCGTTTCTGCACCCGTACCCCCATTATTTCACCTATTGACAGCTTTTACTGGTAATGTGGGGGGCCCAATGTTTATCTGGATGATGATCGCCCTTTTGTTAATCCTCCGCCTCTTGGGGTTTCTCACCTTTTTAGCTTACCTTGGAAATTGGCGTGGATTGATTCTTAGTCGTTACAAATTCTCCAAGAATGGAAAACAAATTACAATGATAAATAAGAGATGGTTTTGGTGTTTTTACTATTATTTATCAAATAGAGTAAACACACAAATCTCTTCTTTACTTTAAGAAGTATTAGCAAAATTCATATATTTTTCAAAAAAAAATCTTTCTATTTTTCAATTTCTTAAAAAAAAGCATAATAAATGAACATCAGACGTTAATTAATCAAATATTATTTATATAACGATTTAGCACAACTCTTAAATTCGAAATGAAATAATTAAATTTGATGCAAACAAATAATTTATTATAAATATATTTAATTATTAATTTAAGTTAAATTTAACTTGTTTATGACGAGTTTAAAAGCTAAGTTAGGCTACATATTAGTGACATTTCATTAGGTCACGTTTGATATTCATACTTTTGTCTGTTTCTTCTCTATTTTTTAATTGAAGTATAAGAAAATGTATTTTTTAAAATATAAAATAGAAGATTTTTTAAAATTTTAAAGAATGGAGGGTTTAAAAAATTGTTAATACTATAAAGGAGTTCTATATCTTTTAGGGTTAATTATACAACAAATCTCAAACTTCACTCAATTTTGCAATTATAACTCGAACTTTAAAAAATGGTAATTAAATGCTCAAACTTTTAATTTTTTCAATTCTAGCCTAATATTAGTGTTTCTGTTAAGTTTGCATACATGGCTTGATACATGTTTTAGAAATTCTAACTAATAATACAAGTCAGCTAAAATTAACACAACCAATCAAGATTAATAAAACAACATTGTTTAATCACATAACTAAAACGATTTCGTTAAAACATAATGTAGTTTAATCCCTAAATCAGTTTACACAGCCACGACACCATTACCCTTTGTTTTCAGTTTGTTCTCCTGACATCCTCATCCTTCGTTTTTTGATGTGCTACGATACAAGTCTAGCTTGGGGTGTTGGTAAAACAAACTGAAGATGAAGGACTGAGGGCGTTAAGAGAATAAACAAACAAGGAAGGGTATGGGTACCGGGAGAACAAACTAAAAATAATGGATGAGGGTATCAGGAGAACAAACTGAAAACAAAGGATAAGGGTGTCGAGACTGCGTAAAGTGATTTAGGAATTAAACTCCGTTATTTTTTAATGACAACATTATTTTAGTTATACACTTAAACGACGTCATTTCGTTAATCTTCATTAGTTGTGTTAATTTTGGATGATGTGTATTATTAATTAGGATTTGTAGAACACATGGCAAGTCATGTCAGTAAATTTAATAGAGACACTAACGTTAGGCTAAAATTGAAAAAAATTGAAAGTTTAAGCATTTAATTGTTACTTTTTAAAATTCACCTATAATTGCAAAATTGAATAAATTTTGATTTTTTTGTAATTAACCCTATCTTTTACCCTATAAAATATAATGTATCTATCTTCAAATGCAATGTGTGATTCACACTCTACCTAACTTGTAACAGAAAATATTTTTCTTAAGTGGGAATTGGACTTTCTTTCATTAGTTAGTTAGTTAGCAAATTAAATTACTTAGAAGTTTTTAAAATGTTCGGTATTGTTGATTTACCTAATTTGTAACGGAAAATATTTTTCTTAAATGGGAATTGGACTTTCTTTCATTAGTTAGTTACTTGGCAAATTAAATTACTTAGAAGTTTTTAAAATGCTCGGTATTGTTGATTTTGCTTGGGTTTCTAATAAATAAATTTATGAATAAATGAATCCTTTCAATAATTGATCTTCTTTATGAGTATTTTTTGGTAAGTTCTTCTATTTCTATTGACAATGATAACTGAAGTACAAAAAAAATCTTGTGCTTATAGAAGTACTTCCCATTATAGTAACAAAAGAAGGCGAGTCATATTATTGCCAATGGAATGTGCCTTCTCAAATTATTGAGTGACTTTGTAATAGTTCTCTACCATTTTCTACAAAAATGACTTTAGAAAGGAATTAGATTCTTTAATTTTTTTATTTTATAGGAAATTTCACTAGAATTTAAAACTTGCTAAGCTTATTGAAGCAATAGGTTCAATCATGAAATCTAGTAATTATTTAAAATTAATCTTAAATAATATTTTAAGATCGAATAGATTATACAATTATAAGCTTAATAATTTTGATAAAAATATTATTTTCATTTTTAAACTGTGTGAAAATATCTAAATATGTGAGAAATTACAACTGCAGTGCTTGTTGTAGGTCCAACTCCTATTTTAAAGATGTTTATTTGTCTAATTCCATTAAGTTTGGATCCTAAAAGTATTAATTATCTTCATAGATTAGAAGGAATGAAACTTAGGCAAATTTTAGGCAGACATTGATGAGTTGAAGTTGTTTCTAAAGCACATACCTATATATGGGGTTGCACACGCCTGTGTTAATAGTAAACATAGTCTTATGGATGAACATATAAAATCTATAATTGTGTACAAGTTGAAAGACAATGCTTAAAGACAAACACTTAACTGTTAAGTCAAACACACCTATGTCATTGATAGACACGATTATATCTTAATTGAATTTTTCTGAATTAATCAATGTTGAATTAACCGCAAGTATATGACGTAGCTGTAGCTAGTACCGGCAACTATGGATAGATCCCACGAAGACGGTAAATACTAGTAATTACTATTATCCTATTATCTAGTCTACGAAATTGATTTTTGATTTTTAATTGAAGAAAATAAAACCTAAAAAATAAAATAAATAGGCAACAATATTGAATAGAGAATAAGAAATCACTTAGAAAATAATCGATATCAGAAATTCATGTCTAAGTTACGAATCCCCCTAAGATCTCTTAAACAATTATCTTTTTATTATGCAATTGTTTTATGGATTTATTGGACCGTAGAGATTCCTATGGTATGTTAATAGCTAATCTCGAGACTATTAACAACTAATCCTAAGGTTCTCAACCAAATTACTCAAGTTAAAGCTTATAAGATTGCTTTACCAATTTGTGAATCTCATTATTAAGTTTGACCCTAATCCAAAGGATTTATGTCATCCTATCTCTAGCGTTGCAATCAACTCCTTTCAATTACAATAGATCTATTCATACAAGGATTTCTCAATCTCTATATTATGAAATCAGATTATGATCTATTATTCCCGATCGATTAGGATATGTGTTAAACATGTAATCGAATCTCAATATATCAATGAAAGCAATTACATTTATAAAATAATCAAAACATATTAAAGCATAAACATAGGGATCATTTAACCTAGTCACTAAAGGAATTTAGTTACATATGATCATAAATGAATAGAAAAACCATTAGAAAACAACGAGTTCATAATTTTAAATCTCCGTATTTGTCTTCTATCGAATAATCTTTAAAAGATAGAGGTTTGATCTTGTATTCTAATGGGTCTTTCGAGGATTTTTTCATATTTCCCACATCTCTGAACCAAAATTGCACTTTGAGACGCCTTTAAGAATTTCAGAACAACCTACTAATCTCTACTCCCCTCAATTGCCTCTAAATATGTCCTTTTATAGTAAATTTTAGGATTTTAGGAGATGCATGGGCTAATACACAACTGTTCATCAAACTATGCATAACATAAAATCTCTAAAATTTACCAATCTACACGACCTGAGAGAAGTGCATAGGTTGTTGCAAGTCCATGCTTCAAATGTTCGATTTACACCTTGTTTTCATCCAAATTCTTCTCCTTTAATTCCATGAAGGCAATTATACTCTATAAATACACTTGGAGCAAATTAAGTACCAAATATATAATAAAACTATAAAATATCAACCAAAAATACATCAAATATGGGGTATAAATATGGTTAATTATATATCTGTCTAAAATTCACACACTTAAGCTTTTGTTTCTCCTTAAGCAAACCATAGTCAAAATTATAAATCTTACAAAATCAATCCACCATCAATCTACATTTTTCCATTCATACTATACATCATCATATCATATTGAATTAAATTAACATACAATTAGAATTAAATTATCCTAAAGCTAACTTTCTAAGCCAATATTTATAATAATCACATTAATAATTGAATTGAACTCAAATGCATAAATCTTTACAGCCTCGCTAAAATTTCACTTAATGCACTTAAGTGTTTGGGGTTAAAAGCATTAAAACTCTGAATCAATGCATAGTAAAACTCTCACCATAAGCTTGCAATAATATCACATCTCCACCTCTTATGTATAAATTAGAAACAAAATCAAAAAGTCTTTATAAGTTTATAATGAGGCTTAGGTATCAAATGGTTCAGATATCAAAAACGGTTAAATTGAAGGAATTTTACTAAAAAGGAATTACAAGGCTTGTTTACAAAAAACACAGGTCCTTTCATTAAAACTCCATTGTACCATATATTTTTCTTTTCTTTTTTATATGCTCTTTTTAAAATCAAATCATTCAAAACAATTCAAACATTCAGTACCACAATAATAATAAAATACTGGACCTTTTAAGAATTTTAAGTCTCAAACAAACAAATAATGTAAATAACCTTTAATGTTCAAAATAATAAAAAGGCTTCAAAGAAAAATAGGATAAGGGTTAATATGTGGTTTTAATCAATGAAAAAGGCTATAGCTCAACTTGGTTATCCCTGAAGGATAAAATTATGAGTATGGTAATAATTAAAGAAATAGGCTAACACAAATTGTTGAATCTAAATGTCTTTATCACTTCAATGATTCCAATTCCACAAATATGATCTCAATATGTATAATGAAAGCAAGTTTTAGAAGTGTTCAACTATGCATAATAACATATATAAAAGGAACAAAAGGGCTATAAAATTTTGAAATTTTCGTTGTTAGGCTCAAAAGCTCGTGAAAAAGAAAGGTATGTAATATGCGATTTTCATTCAATTTGACAATTTCAATGAATACTAAAAACATGACTTATAAAAGTAATTTTATCTAACTATCATCTTTTTGCATATCAATTCAAATCAATATTCAACAATGCAATACAATATTAATAGACAGATTTCAACCAATTACGGATATCAATTTATAAAATTTAATAAATAAGACTATAATATGCTTAAAGAAAATTGTTAAAAATCATGAATCCCTTCCCCACATTTAAAGTTTTACATTGTCTCCAATGTACACAATGTAAGTATATAAAATAAGTAAGAAGGGCTAGTGGTACTTTCCTTAATAATAAGATTTTTCTAAATTTTGATTCATCCAAAATAAGACTACATCCTTACAAAATATGAAGAAAAATGGATAAAAAGATAAAAGAAAATAAAATAAGTAAATAAATACAAAATATGAAAACCAAAATAACATAAAATTCAAAATAAAACCTATCCTAATTGATGGGTTATCTCCTATATAGCTCTTGTTTAACATTGTTAGCTCGATGTAACTTACACGTTGATTCTCTTCTTGGGTCTTTAATCAATGGCTTGCTTCCACCTTTTCTCCACAAATCATTTTGATAGCCTATAAACAAGCCACATATTGAAAGATAATAACAAAGACAAAAATTATAAAAATTATTACTACAATCATATGTATTAATGCCCATTGCAATGATAAACTATTAATAAAAGAGGGAATAACAAAACTCCAGGAATTGTCAATTGTCTTAGAAGAAGTGGGAACCCTTCATACTTAAATTCACTACCAATGCCTCATCAATAGTTTCCTTACTTGGTTCCTCCGCCAATTCTTCCTTAACCATCTATATCCACTCTTCTTCTTCTTCACTGGACAAAGTTTTCTAGCTTATCTTCTTCTATTATCTCCTGTCACTCCTCTACCTCCTCTTTTGGGATAGAGACTTCCTTTTCTTCTATGTTTGTTGCCTCTGTCATATCTTTGTCCTCCTCTACAATAACAGCAGTTACCTCATCATTTTCCTAGAATGTCACTTCATCTATGAAGCCAATCGTCTTTTTTTCTTCACTCTGCTGCATTAATAAGCTCAAATAGTATTCTGCGTTATGGTCAACATATTCATGTGAAGAAACTCTTTCTTCTAATTCACATTGGCTGGCTTTATATTCAGCAAGGTATTCCATTATTTTATTTGTAATGCTCCTTTTTCTTTTTCTTCTTCTTCTTCTTTTGGGAGTTTGTTTCCATTCTTAAAGGTGATTTTCATTCCATATTTTGTAAGGTCTGCTTTAATAAAACTGGGAAAATTCCCTTGTATCTTACTATATATTATCTCCACCAATTCGTCGATCAAATTCACCAAATTTTATATACGAGTCTCTATTTCCTAATACTTCATGATTGATTCTTGAATGAAATCAACCATCATATCTTTTAGAGTTATCTCGTTAACTAAAGGTTCTTGGTGCTGTAAATATTTAGCTAGAGTGTAATCGTTCCATCTATAGGTGTAAGAGTTGCTCTATTATGAATTGTTGTTATCCTTGTATAATGCACCTTAAGGTTGATTGTACATATTCAGTTGCTCCCATATATAGGTCGGTGCTCGACATTCATGATTATAGTAAGTACCCCCATAAATGTTAAAACACAACATAGACATCGATTAGGCCTCTGATGCCATGTGAGGAAACCTCTCTCTCCCATATGGTGATGTTTTAGATTGCGAAGTCATATTCTGGTTCTCACAAAAGTACTGTCCACTCCATCTTTCCATTGTAAGTTGTGACTATGACAACAAATCGTAACTCCTACAATAAACCATAAACTCAAGATCAAGTAAAGAATTTCAAAAGAAACTAAATGAATAAGCCACAAATATAACAAGTACAATAAAACACAATAAAAATAAAATAAAATAAAATAAAACTAAATGCAAAAGATAATGACTAAAGTAATAGCATTCAAGTGTTCCTAATATCATCGTCCCCAATGACGACAACAAAACATGATTGAATTTTTCTAAATTAGTCAATATTGAATTAACCGCAAGTGCATGACGTAACTGTAACTAGTACCAGCAAGTATGAGTAGATCCTATAAGGGCAATAAATACTAGTAATTACCATTATCCTATTATCTAGTCTATAAAATTGATTTTTGAATTTTAGTTGAAGAAAATAAAACCTAATAAAATAAAATAGGCAATAATATTGAACAGAGAACAAGAAATCACATAAAAATGGATCAATATCATAAATTAATGTCTAGGTTATGAATCCCCCAAAAATCTCTTAAATAATTACCCTTTTATTATATAATTGTTTTATTGATTTATTAGACCGAGAAGATTCTTATAGTATGCTAATAGTTGACCTCGAGTCTAATAACAACAAATTCTAAGGTTTTCAACCAAATTACTTAAGTTAAAGCTTACAGGATTTCTTTACTAATTTGTAAATCCCACTATTAGATTTAACCATAATCTAAAGGATTTATGTCATCATATCTTTATGGTTGCAATCAACTCCTTCCAATTACAGTAAATTTATTCATACAAGGATTTCTCAATCTCTATATTATGAAATCATATTATGATCTAATGTTCCAAATCTATTAGAACATATATTAAATACGTAATCAAATCACAATATATCAATCAAAGCAATTGCATTAATAAAAGTATCAAAACATATTCAAGTATAAACTTATGGTTCATCTAATCTAGATACTAAAGGAATTCAGTTACACATGATTGAAAATGAACAAAAATAAACAGAAAGAAAAATGACTAGAAAACAACAAGTTCACAATTCTAAATCTTTGTGTTTGTCTTCTATCAAATATTCTTACAAGGTAAATGTTTGATCTTGTATTTTGAAAGATCTTTCGAGGATTTCTTCATGTTTCTCACTTCTATAAACCAAAATCACCTCTAAGAATTTCAGGACGCCTGCTAATGTTTGCTCCCTCAATTGCCTCTGAATACGTCTTTTTTATAGTAAATTTTATGGTTTTAGGGATATGCACAGGTTGATGCACAACCATCCATCAACCTTGCATAGCCTAAAATCTCTAAAATTTGCAAATCTGCACAGCCTGAGAGAAGTGCATGGGATGTTGCACGGTCGTGCATCCCTTATGTGCTTTAAATCTTCATTTTATGTCGTGTTTTCATTCAAATTCTTCTCCTTTAAGTCTATGAAGGAAATTATGCTTTGTAAGCATACTTAAAGCAAACTAAGTACTAAATATACAATAAATTATAAAATATCAAGAAAAAATACATCAAATATGGGGTATAAACATTGTTTATTGTGCATTATCATGTCTAATAATTGTGTAAGTCTCTAGACCATATATTTTCTCGATGTTGAGTTTTTGATGGATACAATAACCACATAAGGTCATGTGAGCGACCATATATAGTATAAAATCTTATCTTTTTGAAATTAAAAAGGCTTGATAAGAGGCAAAAGTTGCATGAGATAGAAACATATTATAGAAGAAGAGTTTTGGAGACCAAATAAGATTATTCAACAATAGTTTTATTGAAGTTTGATTTCTATTATTAGATAAAATATTATTGTTACACATATAAATTTGTACTCAATCATAGAAGTTTTGTTCGAGAGTGTATCTAAGAGTGCTAGTAAAAGAGAGACCTAGAGAGATCAAATGAATTGCTTTGTGAGGTATTTTTGAGTGAAATAGTTTGAAACCTTTATATTTGTATCTTGTTATTTGATTTAGTAGATTTGTTGTCGGTTCGTCCTATGGTTTTTACTTTTACATTGAAGATTTTTCCATGTTAAATCCTATATTCAGTTTATCTTTTAGTCATCTTTATCATTTGAATAGTTTGTTATTGGTTGAGTAATCAATCTTATGGGTGTTATTGCTTAGAGTCTAACAAATGGTATAAGAGTCTTGGTTATAGAAAATAACAATAGCTTTATTGTGAAGTTGACGTCGACTAACTACTTAATGTGGAAATCTACCATGGAAGCTCTCCTTTATTACAAAGATTTCTATGATCCAATTGATGTGGATAAAAGCGTAAAAGATGATATCCTATGTAAGTCATAGAAGATGAAAAATAATGAGTGGGAAAAGATGAAGCAGAAAACCTTGGAAACTGTTAGATAGTGAATTGATATCATCATATTAAATCATGTATCTAAAGAGACAGATCCTTTCGAGATGTAGAAGAAATTAAAGGGTTTTTTTGAGAGTAAGAATGCTCACACCAAGGTCTCCTTAATTAAAGGGCTTGTGAACCTAAATTTGAAGGCTAAAAGATCAATGTCAGAGCATCTTAGCAATTTTCAGTATATCTTCAACAAGCTAACTACAATATTGATCATCCTTGACAAAGAGCAACAAGTTTTATGCCTATTGAGTTAGGAAACTTTAGTTGTGAATATTGGCAACTTTTTTTTAGATAGTGTGCTTTCATTAGAGGTGATCAAAGAAAGCATGTATAATGAAGAGATTAGGAGGAAGTAGATCGGTGTCGACAACATACAAGCTTTTATGTTAGAGAACGAAGGAAGAAGCAATAATAGAGGTTCTAAAGGACAAGACAAGTTTAAGAACATATCCAAGTTCAAACATGGCAAAGAGACTAGGACATTACCTAGGTGGTTGATTTCTTCTTTGAAATGAGCCAGAGGAGAAGATTGTTATGGGTCTAGCCCTATTTTAGAGATGTTTATTCATTTAGTTTTATTAAGTTTAGGCTCCGAAAGTGTTAGATGTCTTCATAAATCAAAAGGAATAAAGTTTAGGCAGATTTGGGATAAAAACTGATGAGTTGAAGCTATTTTTACAATGCACGCTTCTGTATGAGTTGCACATGCTTGTGTCAATAGTGCACATAGTCATTTAGATAAATGTGTAAACTTCTGTATCCATATATGAGTTGAAAGACAACATTTGAGAATAGACACTTTTATATTAAGTCAGACATACCTGTATCATTGATGGATATGACTATATCAACTAACCATGTCATTGGTGAACACAGTTGTAACATCCCATTACCTACGGAGAGGCTAGAATAGTAAATATGAGTAATTAATGAAAGCTTAGAAATGCATTTCCGTACTCATACATAATTTGTTATACACGTGAATAATAAAATTTTGCACATGAAAATAATTGTACATGCATTCATGGATAATTCTAGGTATAATTAGAAGAGTTGTGTTATTTTTTAGAAATTGAATTTATTTATATTGGAGATATTACTGATTAGTAGAGTTATAGTATTTGTGAATTTTGGTGAATTTTGGAATAATTTTTGGAAATTTTTGGAAAATAGGAAATAGGAACCAATGATATTTGGAAATAATTGGATTGTAAAGATGGGAGTTAAAGAGATTAGTTCCAAAGAAACTTAGTTTAAGCTTAGACATTAGGAAAGTGACAAGTGTCACTAACTTAGTAAGTAGCCTTTATAATTTTGGCTGAGAGTAAGTTACGATCTTTGAGAGTTAAAAGACTACGTGCTTTGAAAGATGTACTACAAACATTTTTCCTAAGTTTCCTTTTTTGTAGTTACCTTCTTCAAGTTTTCTTCTGATACACAGAGTTTTTCATCAAATACCTCCTGAGAGATTACTTTGCTTTTCCTTATCCCACACCACTTCCCCACAGCTAATTGTTTCTTATGCCTTAAGAAAAATCAGAAGCTGGTCATTTTACATAGTTAAATACGTGAATTTGTATAGAGTTTAGGGCTTGAAGATAGTTGAAGCTCTTGGAGTTTTTAACAAGTAAGTATTGAGTAAATCCTTTAGAGTTGTGGATTTATGAAATAAATATGATGAATTACTATCATCTGCATGAACATGGCATTTACGTGTATATGTTCATGAACACAATATTAATGGGATGAAAGATATAGATATAGTGTTATTTAGTATTTGATGGATTGATAGTGATCAGGTGATGTAGAAATGATTTTTAGAGTTAGAT
>JANSVA010000218.1:22621997-22632070 GCA_025504915.1 Erythroxylum reticulatum
AATCTATTTAACTCAAATCCTTCGACCAGATACACTTGGAGCTTAAGCTTAAAGACAAGAAGATTTGGGCTATTTAATTGCTTCATCACTTAAGCCCAAAAGATATGGATCTAGTAGCAGCGCAACACATCATATCTATTTATTTAATTTTTAGATTTTGTTTCTTTGAGCTTCCATATATTTTAGCCCAACCTTTTATTATTTAACCTAAGTATAAGTATGTGTTTTTAGGTCAAAATTTTCAGAACTTTTTAGATCATAATTATTGAAAAGTTGTCGGCTTCAATAGGGGGAAACATATTCTCTTGTTCTTGTCACCTTTCGAACCATCTTTCACTTATCAATTGCTTCCCCAATTGTGGCATGTCGATTATTCGTTTCTCTGGGTTTTATTTTGATCATCGGAATTGTTTGGAACAAGTTTTTAAGAGGTGTCATAAAAATCAAACCTTATGTATTCTTAATTTTCTTGTTTGTTGAATTCAAAATTTTCATTCTTTTTAATTCATCAAGGTCAAAAACATACCAAAACAAAACACCTATCGAAAACTCCATCAAATCGTTATTAATCCTTCCGCGGTGCACGTTAAATGACGACAGTAGACATAACAACAACTATGATTTGTAGCCATGATCTTTGTCAGGTGCCCGTATACTATTAGAAGATGGGAATCAATTTTTTAGGTTCGTAGGTTCATAGTCTTCCGAATCAAGCCTTTGGGGCCTGGAAAAATTGAGAAGCATCTATAATTCTGCCTACGAGCTTGTCATGGGGAGGAAGAATGTCCTTCATTAAAGGGCAGTCACTCAGTGCATTTACTCATGAGAGAAACGTTGGGTACTTTTCTAGGCAAATGGTTGTATCAATAGCCTCTTCGAAAGCTCTAAAGCTGCATGCATTTGGACCGACTGTAATGTCAAGTAACCTCAGGTCTCCACTTCTCCCACTAAAAGTTGAAGCTATCCTTCTTCATGCAACATTCTTCAAACACGCCAAGCAGCTCGTTGAACTCTTCAATGGCATTTGCTCTCTCTTTCCCTGTGGTAGACATGATATTAACTGAACTTGGTAGGACCTGACATCAATCAGAAAACCGTATTAGCGTTAATAATCACTTTGTTTCTCACTTGTCTTTCTAGTTAGCTTGGAGACAGTGAAAGGCAGCACCTTGTTCTCATGTACAGTAGCCTGCCCAGAACCGAACTTTGGCTCTTTCGTAAGGATCATCGGGCAAGAGTCTCGGAGCATGGTTCCAGCAATCGTCAATGTATTCGAGAATCACAAAAGACTCTGATATGGGCTTACCTCTGTGGACCAATAGAGGTACCTTCTTGTGAATTGGGTTGTGGTTGAGTAACAGTTCACTTTTGTTTGATAGATCTTCGTCTATGTACTCGTAGGTTATGGCCTTTAGTTTAATGGCTAATTCTACAGTCTTCGTGTAGGCACCACTCCATGTCCCGAAAAGCACCACCTCACTTTGCTGCTTCTCCATTAGCAATCTCTTTGTCTGCTGGGGCTGTTTTTAGTTTAATCTGAAGATTTCAGGTCCTATATATAGCAAATTTTGTCAAATGGAACCGATGTTATTGGCTGTTGGCCTTGGCCGGCAAGTCAATGAAAAACTTGTAGCTGACTTACAATAAAAAAAGATTAGTAATTTTTATGTGTTAAAATTGATCAATAAAATCAAAATGATTTGTATTCAATCTTTTTGTTAGTCCTTATCCTTTTGCTCGACTTGGAAATAACCTAGTCCTCCCAATCCACTTGCCTCCCAACATTTTATTCATTTAAAACTAAATTTTCTCTTCGTTTACATCTTCAACTACATCTCTCTCTCTTCTCTTTGTCTACTATGACTGTACTCTTCATCTGGTCGGGGTTATTCTCTTTGTCTACTTGGTCAAGTCAATTATCTTACTCCCAGTGCACAAGTTTGTTTCGAAGAATGATTGCAAATTGTTGGTTGTTCCTATCTAGTTTCGCAAATATTGTATTTTCTCCTATATGTTATACCATTATTAATTGCCTGAATCTACATTTAAATTGATTTCCCTGACGCATTTAAGACTAATTAATGTTGTTTTTGCTTTTAATTATTTTTATTTTAGAGATTAAACTACTTAAAGAATGGGATGGCAATAAAGTGGAATATGTTTTGGTGATTAAGCAAATAAAGCTCCCCTTTATGCCAACTTTAGAAGGGAGAGCAATATCGTGCTTATTTGTATCAACCCTTGAGGTGCGTATAGGAATTGCCTTTGGAAGTGGTGGGAGCCAGTCACTTCCAGCAATAAAGTTACCCAATATGTCTTTTGGATGATATTCTTCTTAGCTAATTGTCTTACTCTACTTCACTTTGGTAGAGTTTATTTGATTGATCATAAACAAAACATGTATAAAATTATGAGCTACAATTGTGCTTAGATTGTCTCTTGACTTACTTTGCACTATCCCTTGAATTTGGATCGTATTTGTACAATTTTTGTTATTTGATTCCTTTATACTGTCAGGGAACCTATTACTACTTCTATTGATTGTAAAGTCTGTATTTTGACGTTGAATCTTACGGGTGAGGGTGTAAGAGTATGAAATTGAACCTTGCATCAATGAATAAAAAAAAAGCTAGAGTTGGAAAAGTTATGAAAGATATATGTGTTATGTTTCTTGTAATGTAGGTTAATATGAAGTGTTTCCATTTTTGCAGTCTTTCTGATTTTTTAGTGTTTCCATTTTTGCAGTCTTTTCTATTTTTTAGTCAATTTTTCATCTCACCTATCACTACAAGAAAATGACTCTTTTTTCGTCGTTTTCTAAACGTCGTAGAAGCCAATATAACGTCGCAGAAAACCTTCTACGACGTCTATTAAAACGTCACAAAAAATATCGTAAATAGTGGGGTAGGCAATAGGTATCTGCAACGTCTACTGGAAAACGTCGTGGAAAGCACTGATATTCTGCAACATTTAGTAAGACGTCATGAAAGGACTCGATATTTGGTGACGTTGGGAGGAAACGCCACGGATTGTTTAGTTTTAATGACGTTTGAAGGACGTTGTAGAAAAGCTACATTCAACGACGTCTGATTCAGCGGACATCGCGAATTATAAGATATTTATTAAATATAATTTAACCAAAAATAAATTTATTTATAATAATTTTGGAAATTTTTTTAATAATGATTTAATATAAATTATTATTTCTTTATTTGTTTTCATTTATCTAAATATAGGAATAATTTAATAACTAATCAATTTTAATTATTATTTTTAAATTTTTAAATTTTCCAAAAAATTTTAATTTAATAAATTTGAATTATAATTACTTTTTTAATTTAAATTTGTTTCAAATTTTCGAAAATAATTTTATTTAATTATTTTCTAATTTAATATTTAACAAAAATTTAAAATATTATTTATTTAATAACTATTAAATATTATTTATGAAATAAATTTATTCAATAATTCATCAATTTTTTGAATATATCATTAATTTTAATAATTATTCATGTATAACAAGAATTGAATACATGCAAACAATTTATTATTTAATTGCAAATCCCAAACATGTCATAATACGATAATTAAGATAAACAAAACGTCATAAGTGTTTAATATATCAATATGAGTACATGTTTAGTCTAAATGAACATTATGTGTAGAACATAAAAGTTCCAAGATCTTTTTTTATTGTTCGACTTGGGAAGTTAATCAATCCTGCATTTCTTTAAATTGTTTAGTTAATTCATCGACTTGAGACTGTAACCCCTGATTAACCCTCTTTGACTCCTCTAATTCGTCTCAAAATCTCTTTCTGACCGAAGTATTCCCTGGTGTTCGAGGCCCAATTCTCATGACAACAACGTAATCTGATCTAGTGCTCAAGACTTTGTCGCACACTTCATCCACTGTCATCGGATGACCTTGTTCTATTGAATGTGTCATTTCATGACACATTAATTCCTGAAAAAGTAAGAATTAATTACATACACATTTTCATTTAACAAAAATTTATAAATGAACTATGTACTCACCCATTTTGCTTTGCATTCGGCAGTTGTCCATTGATCTTTGCTTTCATCATAATGAGTATGATACCATAGCTTCATCCGGTCACACTCTTCTCCATCCCTGTCACTTTGTTGTAAAAAAATAGATTACTAGTAATTCTTTTCATCAAATTTAAATGTCAATCAAAATAAAATATAATTAAAAAGATAATAACTCACAATCTCATGTCGTATCGTTACAAAGGCCTTGGAGCCGAAGTTTGGTTGACATTTGACCTGACTCCTTGCCAATTTAGCTTTTTGAATTTTTTCCTAATCATACACGTAGCAAAATCTATTATAACATCTATAAATCACAATTCATAAATACTAAAATATAATTAGTTATCAAAGAAGTTGTGAAATAAAGTTTTTTTATCAAATAAAAACTAACCTTTGTAGCTGATTGCTCCCCATACTCGCTTAAATCCATCCACTCCACCACTGTGACATTATGCAGCTTCACATCCTTTCCGTGTTTGATAAAATGATTTTTTAAATTATTTCTTTGATCTTTAGACCTTAAAGCAAAAAACCTCTTCATAGCAGTATGTACTTCGTTGTCAATCCTCATTCCCTTGACTTCTAACTTTTGATGCAAAAGATTATAAATTATTGGTCAACGCTTTAAGCATATGAAAAACACGTACAACTTAGATTGGTTTAGAATACTTACGTCTAACTTATCAAATGCAATTTCTAATTCCTCATTAGTAATTTTGAAAATTTTGTTCTTACAAGCAAAGAAGTTTGGGATACCACACCAATCTCACTCGATAATTTGGCAGACTGTACAGAGTTGGTTAGTCGTCCTTCAATAGGGGAGATCTCTGTCGTCAATCTTTAACCTATCGTCTTATTAATCTTTGCTAATTCGTGTCCTTTTGTGACACCTCTTGTTTTTTTTACATCAGTCGTGGATCCTAAAATAGCAAATGAATAATTTATAATTAGCGTATAACAATGTTAATAAATTTAATTAATATTAATAATTAATCTTAAGATCATACCTGCAGTGCTTGCAGAAGAGGAGCCCACAATGGAAAGAACAATGTGATTTACTAGTGTTAGATAATCAAAAGATGGAGGCATCTCTTGAGAAGTTGATGGAGAACTAATATTGCGTCGCATATTGAATACTAGGCATAGATGTGACTTCTCTTGGTGTTGCAGTAGGCTCAGAAGATGCATGTGTGTGAGCTTGTGCCTGTGTAGGTGCAGGTGCAGGTGTCTGATCTTGTGGTTGTGTACAAGCACATGGCTCATTAGCTGCACTTCCAATTAGCTGACGGTACTGCGACTGTAGTTGTGTAGGTGCTAAGCTACTTGGTGTAGCCTTATTCTTCTTCTTAGGTAGACCAGATCCCATGTGATTCACCTGTATTACCATCGACATTAGTGCATAAATCCCTTTTTCTCATTACATCCATCACCGTAAAGCCTTTTCTGTGATGTCTCTAATGCAATATCCATCAATAAGCAAATTAAACATTTGATTAACCTATGTCATTAACCAAAATTTCAACAGCTTTCGCTTTCTCAACCTTGCAAACATCAATATCAATGAAAGCATAATAGGAGCGAACACGTTTTTCAGTCATTTCATTAAATACATAAATGGCATTCTCAAGTGTATAACTTCCATAACCGTTTACACACATATAACTAAACATAAAGTAAATAGAAATCTAAATTAGCATAATGATAGTATATTACCTTCTATATGGATTAATGAAGAGATAGATGATTGTGTCTTACTTTGTATTTGAATACAATCCGCAAAAACAATAGTTGAAAACAAGAAAACAAGAAACTGATTTTTAATGAAGAGCTAGATGATTGGGAATGTATACAATATGATGCCTATAACCTTGCCATCTATAAAAGAAGCACATGATTGAGAATTTAAGAATTAACTATTCATTGGCATTACACACATTTAGGAGACAATAATATGTATCAGCTTAATAGATATTGTTTTGTTAACACAGCATTGTTGCATTCACTTTTAACATTGATGCATTCACTTTTAACATGGTTGTAAGGAAATGATTTGATTGTAGTTTACAAGAAACCCAGAAATTAAACTTTAACTATTAATATATATTGCAAAACAATCCAAAATATCATTGTTTTGCTTTTTAAAGCAATAAAATAAGTGCCTTTCTTTTCACTAGGATGGAATTAGTTTTGCTTTTGGATTAACTTACCATTCATTAATTCTTCAATTGATAGAAGAAATGCTGCTAAATAATATCAAGCCTATTATTCATGTTTCTTATTATTCATGTTTCTTATTAACTTACCATTCATGTTTCTTATTAGAATGTTGTAAGCAGTCATCTAATGAACTCGGTACAAGTGGAAGGAGCTTATTTGTATAGGATATGACATATCTAAAGGATGGCTATGAGGAAATCCTAAGCTAGTAATAGATTATAAGAAACTATGATTGGTTAACTAGCTGAAGGAACATTAAACTCTATCCATCCACTCAAAATTAACTAATCCTTTGTACAATAGGAAGCAAATTTTGATGATATAATGTAAACAAAGGATAAAAGCATCTGCACAATTATTCCAAGGATAAAAGCATGTGCACAATTTGATGATATAATGGCTGAACACACATAATTCCAAGGATAAGAGCATCTGCACAATTAACATAAATGAATGGTTCTATCATTCATGAACTTGATAGACCTGAAAATGCTGGGTTGAAGAAATCCTTCAAGGCAATGCTCTTTCTCTTTCTCTTGTTACACCTTTTTCTTTTCCTCAAGAAATGGAAGAACATCCACATTATGAATCTACTGGTAGATATTTAACCATCATGTAGTATCTTAGCCAGATCAAAATCTTAACTGCTCAGACTGCTACTTGACTCAAAATGATCATGTTGTTTAGATACTTGACAAAGTAAAGGCTGAAATGGATGCAACACAATCAGGTCATTACTGTAAGAAATGAAATTTTGAAAAGTTTGAATGAACTACATGGCATACTGTCTTGCTAATATGTCTAGGATGTTTTCACAGGCTGAAGCAGTTTCTGTTTGTGGGGGTCCAACAATTACTGTTCCATTGGGGAGGTTAGATTCAGAGTAAGAGGTCTAGATTTTAATATGATAATAATACAGTGAATAAAATATATAAGCATTTATGACATAGTTATTACCAACACTTGTAAGATGTGAATCGAGCATAAGTTCTTTAAAATCCAGTCATCATTTTCATTTTATAAGTTGCATCCTGTACTCTTGCATTTATAAAAGGTTCATGCCAATGCTTTTCTTTTTTCTTTTTCTTTTTCTTTTTTAATCGTATCACATCCTTCACAAGTTTATGATTTGTATTTATCTATTTGCAAACTATTAAGAAAAGTTGAAAGTTGGTTTTCTGTTTTCTTCATTCATGAGTCACCTTAAATTTACTTGGTAGAATGCAGGTTATCTCCTACTTACAA
This sequence comes from Erythroxylum reticulatum, assembly GCA_025504915.1. Classification (NCBI taxonomy): domain Eukaryota; kingdom Viridiplantae; phylum Streptophyta; class Magnoliopsida; order Malpighiales; family Erythroxylaceae; genus Erythroxylum; species Erythroxylum reticulatum. The sequence continues at coordinate 22,629,515 of JANSVA010000218.1, forward strand.
TAAGTTTTCTTCTTCATTCTATGCTTTGTTTGGTAGGTAAGGTAACCACAGAAACCGAGTTTGACTTTGGCCATGTTTTTAGTTTCTTTCTGCTAGACATCAATAAATTATGTCTATAGAAAGAGATATAGTTGGTTAATATTAATTGAAGGAAATGATATATAACAAATCTGACCTTTTTGATGAAAGGTTAATCTCATATATCTATAAGAAATCTCACCTTTCCTTTTAACACCTAGCTTGTCTATGCAAGTTTCCCCTCAGAATACACCTACTCTTAATTGACCACCTTAGTTTTGTGCACATTAGAGGAATATTATAACACCTACTCTTAATTGCCTAAAGGAACTTATGATTGTGAGATTTGTAATGTTTTAAAGTGTTGTAGGCTTCCTTTTAATGCCTCATTGTCTGAAACTACCAAAGCGTTTGAATTAGTACACTATAATGTATGTGGTCAATATTTTTCTCTTTCTGTAGATTGATTTAAATATTTTTTAACCTTTCTTAATGACTTCTGAATCAAAATGTAAAGTTTTCAATTGTTTTAAAGTTTTTAATAATGATTGCAAACCAATTCTCAACTCATATTAAAGTCATTCGAACTAAAAATGACACAAAATATGTATCTTATAATATGAAAATTTTCTTAACTTCTAATTAAATATTAAATCAGACTAGTTTTGTTAATACGTCCCAACAAAATGGGGTTGCTAAACAACAAGTTATAATTTACGAGAGAAAGCTGACTAATAATGCTTCAAATGAATGTTTTCAAACTTTTTTAGCCTTTGGAGTGCTTACTACCACTTATATTTTCAATTGTTTACCTAGTTAAGTATCGAACTTCAAATGTCCTTTTAAAGTGTTGTAAGAGAAAGAGGTCCGATATATCTCATTTATATTGCAGTTGTAGGTAAAATAATCTGTCATTAATTTTCAAAAGCATTAAAGCATCTTATTTTGATAAAAACTTGATTCAAATCTATTTCAAAAGATTACTTAAGTTTGTTTGAAGATCAAGAGATTTTATTTAAATTCCAAATCAAAATTCATCTTGCATATGCAAGGATTTAGTTATTATGTATTACATATAAATAATCATGTAATAAGTGAGTTTCTAATTCATTTAAAAGGTATTATACATTTTATCATTAACTAAAAATGAGGATTATCACATACATATATAAATGGGAGATTAAAGTCTAAACTTTAGATTCATATTGCTGTTCAAAAGTTTATAAATGACATTTTTTAACTAAACAAACATGTAAGCTAATTAAGTCTAGACTTTATAGATGTTAATTGTATTCAAATTAAAACTTGAAGGTGTTAAGAAATGTTGATGATCAAACGACTCTAATTGAAGATATGCTTAGTTAAAAGGTATTATTGTTGATGATAAAACTTAAAGGATTTTCTAATTCATTTTATCATTAACTTAAAATGAGGATTATCTACCTACATTTATAAATAGGAGATTAAAGCCTAAACTTTAGATTCATATTGTTGTTCAAAAGTTTATAGATGACAGTATATATGCACAAGATTACAAGTTGTAGAAAATGTAGCCAAACTATATATGTTAATTTTTAATCAGTTCAATGGTGACTAGCATAAGCTAGTCACCATTATCAAAATAAGATTCTGAAGTCCACCAGAGCTAGTAGCTCAGTAATAGGGCTTAAGGGGCAAGGTCCACAAGGGTTGACTTCCCTTCCTAGTGTGAGTCACACCAACATTTTCATAAAGAAACAGACCAAGCTAAACAAACATTTAAGTTCAACCTTGATTCAATCAAAGAGACCAAGTCAACTACAAGATCAACCATTCAAAGGAAAGCCAACAACAAAGATGAACTCCAAAATAAAACAAAAGTAGAAAAGGATAATTACCTCTAGATATTGCTCCACTGCAAATGACACCACAGCTGATTGATCTTTTGAACCTATAGGAATAATAACCTAAAATGTAACAGTAATTTGTACTGTTAAAGTTATCAATTGAGACAGATAAAAGGCTATAGGAACGAAATTCATAAACATTTAATGTAGCTATATGAAGTGAAGAGAGTGAAATAATTATTGGTGCCATCAAACACTGCAGATAAGTTCCTTAAGAAGTTGAAGAAGAAGGGTTATAAAGTCCTCTACATGGTTGATGCTATTGATGAGTATATTGTTGGTCTGTTCAACGAATTTGAAGGTAAGAAGCTTATACCCACACTCTGTTTAGAGGTACCAAGGTTATTTTTGTTCAGGATCTCTTCATCTTTAGGCATACCTAACTTGTGATATTTCTTTATTACTTTCAACAAATATGCAACTTTGATTCAGTCTTCAACAAGTATTTTCACCTACTCTTATTAGCCTACCTAATCAGCTTGTTATATGATTAAGTTCGTATAAGTAGTAGACACCACGTACAAAGTTAACTGATTTTAGAATAAAACTCATCCATTAGTTCACAACATATTTACTTACTACTTACCTTAAACAAACACAAATATTACATGCATAATAAGAATGTGATTAAGCAATGAAGATAAAACAACAA
>JANSVA010000218.1:22682268-22694410 GCA_025504915.1 Erythroxylum reticulatum
GATGTCATATCTGCTGGCTTTTTCTCCACTCCATCAAGTGCAATCTCACATCCATCTTGTATTAAAATGGCTTGCATATTGAGCTGCCACATACCGAAGTTAATGCTCCGGTCAAACTTTTCAATAAAGGTCTTTGTTATCGTCATGATGGCCAAAAATTAATATTCGAACTATTTTTCTACAGGTGGGCCCCATACAAGAAACTAGGACAGCGGACTCCACAAAAGCAAAGCTGAACCCTGCTTACAAAACTGATGTAGTGGGCCCCATAAAACAAAACCGAGGCAGTGGGCCCTGTAAGAAAACCCGAAGTAGTGGGCCCCACAAGATAAAACCGAAACGGTGGATCTTGCAAGATAAATTCGAGACAATAGGCCCCTACAAGATAAAATCGAGGCAGTGGACCCCGTTTAGACTCACAATAAAAAATCTAAGTTACTTTCTGATGTGGAGGGTCCACCTTAGTGGCAAACACAGAGCATACAGTAAGTTAGATCAAAAAAGAGAAGCTCTGATACCAGTTTGTTAAGATAAAATGCCCTTGGATCAGATACTGGTTGAATTTAATAGCCCGAAAAATAATAACGAAAACAAAATACAGACAAAAATAAATGGGACAGGACACAAAGATTTACGTGATTCGGTCAATGTAACCTACGTCCACGACTGGAGGGTGAGCAATTTTACTAATATGTGGAGAATGAATATAAGTACAAAAGGCTGGAACAAAAAGTTTTCAACAACTCATAAATATACAGAGAGGATAGGAGGATTTCATAAAGGAAAGAATGGTTATACTTTTCTATAAGCCTACAACTATATTTATAGCTGAAGTCCTGCGCAATCGTCGTCCAAATCCTTCTACCTGCAGCCATAAATTGTTGAAGAAATCACCAACTTTATTTGACATACTTGCATGCCGCCAGCCAAGTTCATTGCATGCCACCAGCTAAGTTGATATTGTTGAATTTCATGCTACCAATCACAGCCTTCTTTCTTTGACATTTAGTAATATAGGCAACCAAGTGGAGGGGTCAAGCCATCACACGCAACAATGAGCCATAAAACTTGGGCTGTATTGAGGATGCTATAGTCTAGTTAAATCAGATGATAAAAATTCAAAGTGTAAGTTTATTTATAGGTATTCACAGATGGACTCAAGAGGTATGGTTAATGATAAACAAAAGGCTTAAGAGTGGGTAAAAGGTGCAATTGGTTGCTTGGTGTTTCGCATAAGTAGTTCTTGATAGCTTTTTAACGTCTACAAAATACCGCAATTCGCACCCTTGAACTTTATTTTGTACGATTTTCACCAAATTTTTGTCATGGTATCGTTAACTTGTGACAGGTAGTTTAGTCTTTTATATTCGAGTTTCTCCAACCTTTAATTTTTATTACTATTTTTGGAATAGTATTTTTAATGTCCTATTAGTTTTTTCCTCTTTACTTATTACATCAAGTTTTTCATAAATTAGATAGTCCCCTTTTTTTAGATAATTTATCCCTTTAATTTTCTATCCATCACCCTCAACTCCTTTATATTTAAGGATGACACTTAAGTCCAGACATGGCCTAACCTGCTCCAGCCCAACTTAAGTTAACGAGGCTTTAGATCGGGCTTAAAGTTTGGTTGTCAAGGCCCAACTCAACTTGAGTCCTAATAATTATAAGAAATAAGACGTCATTTTGCAAGAAAATGACATTGCTTTTATTTTTTATTTAAAAATAAAAAAATTATGCCAAATCGAGTCAAGTTAGGGTCAGGCTAGAGCCTAACCATTGTCATCTTTACTTGTATCTCTTAATATTTTTGCAGATGTTGTTCCATCCCCACTCAACTTCCTCCTTTTAACTTGTAACTTGATTCTTCTCCCACATTCCTCCAGGTAGCCTCAAGGATAAATGAACTTGCTCATGTCGTCTCTAGAGTCAACCTAAACTGCAGGCATGTTTTAAGGGAACCACCCTTAAACATTTCTTTTCACTACTACCCCCTAACAAGGACAAACAGGGGCTCCATTATTTCTCCTCCATTAGAAATCCTTAAGGAGAGAGAAAAATGTTTGGTCTTCATCATTGATCGACTTCTTCCTTAGGCTATGTTTAGTTGGGAGTTTTATAATGGAATAGAATATAATGTAATATTATTCTATCATTTGGGTGAAAGTTTTATAATGGAATGGGATAGAAAAGGAGGGTTTCATATTACATCTCATTCTATCCTAAACATTCAAAATGAAAAATCTCTAATTTGGGAGTTTAGAATGGAACATAAAATGATAAACAATTTTACATTATATTATATTATAAACCATTCATCTAAACAATATTACACTATATTACATTATGACCCTTTCCATCTCTCTCAAACAACAATTTTCTAATATTACATCCATTTACGTTTCATTCTATTATAAATCATTCTATTCCATTAAAAACATTATGTCCAACCAAACACAATCTTAGGAAATGACCTGGTTTTCCTATTATCAAGTTTTGGTGCTTCAAGCTGAAAAAGCAAAGGCCTCCTAAATGTTATGTTTAATGAGAACGACTTGTTCCTCTTTAAATTTTCCTTTAAGGAGAAAGCACAGAAAGTTTTAGAAGAGGGTCGTTGACACTATAATAGGCTACCTTTATTCCTTCAGTTACTTATACAAAAACAAATCCTTTTATGGATTAATTTTCATAGAATCCCTTTTGAATATTAACCCACCAAAGGATTAAGTTTGTTGGAAAGATTTATTAGGAAGCATATGTATGTAAATGAGGTCACAACTGTTAGACGAAGAGTTAAGTATATAAGGATTTATGTTCTAAAGTAAGACCATCTTCAAAGTTATTCCATTGTCTATGTTAAAAGAAGATGATACTATAATAAAGGACTACATCAGAGTTTCCTATCAACAGAAACCTACATCAATTCTACAAGGAAAATTTTAGAAACCCGCTAGTAAAGAATTTCTGAAAAGGGATTATAATGAACTTATATGGATAGATTTCCAATGAAACTAAGAAAATTATCACCTTAATAAATCAACCTCTCCTTTAAACATGGGGAATATAATCCTCTCAGTCAAATTACTCCTAGTATCCCTTTAAAGATTACTAAGAACTCAATAGAGGTATTGGTCTAAATTTAGAAGACCACGGTTAAACCAGACTTAATGACTCAGATGGACTAATCTTCTGATTTGGCAAGACCCATTAGAGACCTCTCTAATTCATATCTTAAAGAATAATAAAAGGGAACGTGTCCTTCTAATTCTTGTTAGAAGCCCCTGAAGATTTCTAGCGTGATAAAAGATGGAGCACTCTTATCAAGTTTACTTTATTATATAATGCAGGAGTTCAAGCTAGATAAAAGGAGGAAATCAAGTTGAAAAGTGAGGGTTAGGGGCTCATCTTCTTATTAATGTTTATATCTACGTTGATATGGAATATAAAGGGCCTTAATAGCCTTATAAAGCAAAAAAAACGATATTATATTATGTTAATTCATTAAAAATGATGGTTTTTGACTTTTTAGAGACAAATTTAAGGGCTAAAAAATGTGTAAATCTTTGGTTATTTAATAAAAATTGGAGCCTTGTAACAAATTATGACGCTCATCATTTTGGGAGAACAGTTATGGCTTATGATCCATAGAAGATGAGTGTTCTAAGCCACATTTTTATAGATAAATGCATAAACCTATAAATAGAACATACATGATTTAGGACAATTTAGTTATCCTTTATAAATGCATTAAACTTTGCTTTTTAAAGACAATTCGTGTGGAATGTTCTTAAAGCTTTTTATGAATTTATAAAAGAACCATGGCATATATTGCAAAATTTTAATAGCATCATTTTATCCTCAAAATATGAAGAAATAAGATGTTTTAGAAAATTATTTCTTAAGCTTAGATCCTACTCATCTAATATAAATTTAAGATACTTTAAATTTGAGGGATGTTTTTTCACATGAAATAACAAACAATCATCATATTAGAATATGATAAAGAAGTTATATAAGGCATTATTTAACTTTGAAAGGTTATGGAAGTTTTAAAATAACAGAGCTTTCTTTAATAATTGCTTATGTTCTGAATACTTCCCTATTGAACCATTCCCCATTTGAAATTTATGACATATTGGAATAAAGGTAATATCTCCTTCCAAGTTCATTAACTTCCCAAGTGATGCTCAATGAAGTAGGATTAATAATAAGGAGGACTTTGATCCTAACAAGTCTAAGGGTTTAACACTAAGATGCACTAAACTCAGGTATATTCACACTATACTTTGTCATACACTAAGTGTGTAGGTGGACATTATTTATATTAGTCCTTATATGACTCGATTAGCTAAGAGGATGGAAGTTTTTGATATATATCAGTGTGGGGATAAAAAGGTGGACATTATTTGTATTAGTCCTTATATGACTCTATTAGCTAAGAGGATGGAAGTTTTTGATATAATAACTCAAATGCAACTTCTAGGCTCCATGATTTCTTTAAGTTTGGACAAAATGGAGAATATGCATATGGTGACTCAGAGACAAGTCTAGAGGATGATGTCTATACACTGGTTGGAGCTCATGATGAGCAAGTAGTTGTGATTGGAGTAGATAAGGATCACCCTAATACACAAGAGTAGCAATTAAGACAGGACTCATTACAACAGCCAATATGAGAGCTTGAGTATCAGGATGACTCTTTTGAGAGCACAAGCATGCTTAGGAGATGCATTGACACTGTCATATTGGGACCAACTAAGATTATTTCATTAGAGAGACATATATTGTAGATCTTAGGATTGAAACACACTATTCAAGATGGAAAGTAGAAGCTGATGGAGCATGTGACACGGCTGGAGGCACATGATAAATGGATTTTAAGACATCTCGAAGTTGTGATACCACTTCTACCGATGAGAGATATCACATCATCACCAACCCCATAATAGCTAGATGCTCGAGCTACTGCAAAGGTAGCACCTACGGATACCCAAGCCATGTACACTTATATTACACTGACTGACATCCAAACAAAGGCAGACCAAAAGTAGACAAATGACCAAAAGTTAGACACCTTGTCTAATGTGGTCACTCAAATCGTCCGAGATACCCAGGATGCTCGATATAGTGATTTTGTTTCTTTCATTTTCAATTTTCATTTTTATTTTTAATGTATTATTTTCTTATTTCATTTTATTTTAATAGTTAGCAAGGACTTAACTTTGTTAAAGTCTTATTTTGCATTGTTATTTATTTTCTTTTCTTTTTCAATTTGTCCTTTTTATCCCCTTTTATTTTGCATTGACAAGGATTAATATACTTAATTTGGGAGTGAAATTGCAACAAGTTCATAATTGTATATACTATTTCGGAAAATACCAATTGACCCAATATTCCTTTCTCACTTTGTTTTTTTTATATTTTACTGTATACACTGGGACAATGTACATCTTTAAGTATGAAGAAGGGGTTTATTGAATTTTAGGTAATATTATTTGATGAAAATTTAGAAGAAATTTTTTAATTTTGGGTTAATTAGCAAGCTTATTATAATCCTTATTATTCATTCTTATTAACTGAAATCCCAATTTAGTTTAAATCTTTCCAAAATGATTTATTAAAGCTTAAATAGACTTGCTTTTATGAGCCCTATTTTTGGTGGTCATTGAGAGAGTTAACCTGAATGAAAATTTAATATTATTTACATATATTAAGCCTAAATGTGAGCTTTTGAGTCTAAGAGCAATATATCATTAAATTATTATCTATTATTCTTTGTTATGTGTTTTATCATACATGGTTGGATGATTTTAGAACATTTATTATTCATATTGAGATCACATTATCAGACTAGAGGTATTACATTGATAAAGGTACTTAGATTTAACATGTTATTTTAGGGTATTTTTCTTTTATTATTATCGACCATGTTTTATCTTTCCAATTTTGAAAATTTGCCTTTCTTTGATTGACAGTAGCCATATTATAAGTCAATTACCCCTTTTTCTTTAAAATTTTTCATCTATTTTTGAACTTTGAAAGATTTGAATTTACTTAATTACACCAAACTTGGATTATATTGAAAAAATTTAAGGAGAAGGTTTGTTATGCTTATGATTCACAATGTACACTAATAATTTAAAATTGTCTCTTCTCAACTTCGTTGGTTTTTATAACTTTATATTCTCCCCAAATTTGCACAAATTTCAAGTTTGAAAATTATTTGTTGCGAGCAAATGAATTAAAAAAGAAAATTGAAAAAGGAGGGAAGGAAGAAAAGTTGTGATTTTATTGGAGTGTTAGGAGAATTTTTGTTATGCCAAAAATTTTTGCTTAAAGAACCTATTTTATGAAGAATCAAGTTTTGCATATTCTTGTTTATGTAAATTCCCTTCAACTTTTTGCCTTTATAATTATCTTTTCTATACCTTTACTTGAGCCCCATTACACCCTATTAAAAGACCTTTTGATTTTTACTTCTAGTTTACTTATTAGTGGTGAAGATGTGATTTTGTTACTAATGTATAGTTAAAACTCCTTTTATATATTGATTTGAGAGTTTTATTATATCCTCCACCCTAAAACGTAGCAAATTGAGTGAATCATTTATGGGAGTATAAATTTTTATGCTTTTGATTTTATAAAGATTGTCAATTTGATTATTGTTGATATTGGTTTATAGAATTTTGTTCCATGATTGATAAAGTCTAATTATATGCTAATTTGATTAATAAGATTATGATATTTTAAGGAGTGGATAAACATGTTTAGATTGAAAAGGGATGAATGTTTTTAAATTTAATAATTTGAATTACGACTTTCTAAAGGATAAGAAAATTCCTAAATGTGAGGAAGTTTGATAAATGCTTAACACACTACATTTTTAGTAAGAATTTTAGTATATTTTGCTTGTGATTTTTAGTAATTTTGTCTGACAATGGTGCTTATTATTTTTAATTTGTGTTTTTAGGTCTTAACTTCAAAGGAGTAGAAATTGGGTGGAATAGAGGCAAAAAAAATTGAAGAATTTTGATGGATGGTGAACTTGGTTGTTTTAGATTATATAAGATCCTGTGACCATATTAGCTAATAATTGCCCAGTTTATCACTTTGACATAATTTTGTACAAATTAAATTATAATTTTTGCCTTATGTTAAGGTCAGTCGTGCCTATGTTGATGTTGAACACTACCATGTTAGGTTATTTCTAGACCATATTAGTGCCTTAACCTTTTATTTTTACACAATAATCATGTATCTAGGTAAGATTAAGGGACATGGTTAAGAGCATACCAATGTCTAGTAAACGTGTCCAGTTAAAAATTATGCGTTTCGAAGTATAAAAGACATATATGAAGGGAAATTGAGGGAGTTTAAGTTTTTGACATTTTTTGAGCCTTAAAGCTATAATGATGTGAAAATTAACTTAGAGAGATCCAGATAGAGAGCATATTTCCATAAAGTTTCAGTGAACTTTATCAAAAAAAAGGGGGTTTATCATAAATTCTCTTATTTTCAGTTCTTCTTATCAATTATTGGTTATGTTTTTTTTTAATTTTTACAAACTAAATTTGTTTAGTTCTTAAAAAGGATGAACCTTAGGATTGATTTTATGATTTGATTCTCTATTTAATGCAATTTGATTTTTGATTCATTGAACTCAATTATGTTTTTTGATTATTTCTTGAACTGATATTTTCAGGATATTAATTCACGTGTGATTTTATATATCAAAGTTGAAAAATCTAATTTATGAATATATCTAGCATAATTGAATGGAGTTGCATATAATTATATAGATAGGACAACATAAATCTTCCAGATTAGGGTTAAACCTAATATAGGAATTCATTAAGCAACTAAAGCAATCTTATGGGTTTAAACTAAAAGGAGATTTTAGCTAATCAACTTAAGATTAAGCATAGATAATCTTTAAAAAGATATTAACATAAAATAAGAATTTCTATTAGGTAATAATATTTAATTGAATTGTATAATAAAGGGTTAATTACTAAAGAAATCTTAGGGAGATTCATTACCTAGGTGTTGCTTATTTGACTTAGTTAATCTTGAACTCTTAGTTATTAGATGTGGTGAACTTTAGTTTAGTTTTATTATTTTAATTAAACCATCATATTTTTTTGTCAGTTAAATAATAGGAAAGAAGTAATTGCTACTACTTGTATCTCTGTGGGATCCATACTCCATACTCACTATTACTATACTATAGTTCAATAGGTGCACTTGCCTTCAAACGCAATAAAATGCTCAAGCTTTCAAATTTTTTCAATTCTAGTCAGACGTTAGTGTTTCCGTTAAGTTTGCTGACGTGGCTTGCCACGTGTTTCAGAAACCTTAACTATTAATACACGTCAGCCAAAATTAACACAACAAATGAAGATTAATGAACCGATGTCGTTTAAATACATAATTAAAATGAATTCGTTGTTTAAAAATGACCTAAATCAGATTACGCAGCCCAGACGACCTTACGCTTTGATTTTAGCTTTTCCTTTTGTTTTCAGTTTGTTTTCTCAACACGCTCACCTTTTGATGTTCTGATTATGGAACCCCAATGCCCTCACACTAAGGGCATCAGGAGAACGAACTAAACATGAAGAGCTTACTGATGTAGTATACTGTTATGTGAGAGTAGTTTGGGATGTTAGAAGAACGAACAGAAAACAAAGGGCTGAGCGCATTGGGAGAACAACAAATAACAACGGGCTAGAATTGAAGAAAATTGAAAGTTTGAGCATTTTATTGCCACTTTTTGAATTTTGGGCTAAAATTAAAAAAAATTGAAAATTTAGGCATTTTATTGCTATTTTTAAAATTCGGACTATAATTGAAAATTGGAAGAAAGTTTGGACTTTTTTGGTAATTAACCCTTTAAAATATAACATAAAAGTTAAAATTTAACATTTATTTATAAGATATACAATTGACTTTAAAGTTTTTCTTCACATATTGTAATGATCGTCATAATTATTTTCTACTATGAAAAATATATTAAGGGGTGTTTGGTTCCCTTTTTTGTTTTTAATTGTTATTTTTGTTAAAAAAATAAAATATTCCCTAAAAACTTGTTTGGTTGAAGTGGTTTTCGCTTTTTGTTGTTAAAAATAAAAAACAACAACATGTTTTTGAAAATTTAAAAACGAAGTTTTTATGTATTTTTAAAATAGGTTTGTATATGTTACGAAAATGAGTTTCTCTACTGTGCCGACTGTAGTTCTTCAGCCTCTTCTGCTATTTCTCCTCTTTTTTTTCCTTATTTCTGTCGCTTGCCTCAAAAGGTCTTTGCACATAAAAATCAACAAAAAATCTATCTTCTTTACATCTTCTGTCGTCTTCTCATCTGTGATTTCTAGGTTTGTTTTCGTATTAGCTTATGCATTTTTCCGAACCCGTTACTTGACAAATATTGTTATTATTTGCATTGAGACATGAACATATCCATCATCTTCTTTGGCGTGAATACGAAGAAGAGAAGTGGAAGTTATGCTACAGCAACATACACATTTTACTGTAGCATAATTAAAATTAATTAATTCATCGACACTTTTGTTTCACGAGAGAGGCCCTTCTTGTGTTGCTTAGCAAGCTTGGTTGGTCATGCTAACCGTCTACTTCAAGAGAACAAAATTAGGGAAATAAGCTATATATTTCTTTAGGCTTTGTTCTTAAAAAGGACAGTCTTTTTTTGTCTCTTATTGCATTGTTTATCTCTTATTGTAGTGACAAAACCATCTTCTTCTCATGTTCTAGTATTCTTTTATCACCAAGTTTTTGTCTCTTATGGCATCGTTTACAATGACAAAACCACCTTCCTCTCATGTTCTAGTATTCGCATAAAAGAGAAGTGAGAGTTATGCTACAGTAACATGCACATATTCCTATAGCATAATTAAAATTAATTCATTAATTCATCAACTATGTTTTGTTTCACGAGAGAGGCCTTCTTATGTTTTTGGGGTCGAGACTGATGAAGTTTTATATCAAACCTCTGATAAGTTCAGTAGTCCAGTAGTTGCTAAGTTCAGTAGCTTCTGGACTTAAAAGTTGTAGATTCTACATTAATGTCCAGTAGTTTCTGGACTGATAGTCTAATAGCTTGTGGATAGCTCATCATTTCTCACAAAATAAGATTGAGCATTTTGCATCATAACATCCACGTCATGCTTTACTACCTCCAAGCTCCTGTAATGGTTAATATCTAACCTCCCACTAGGGTGCAAAGGGTAGTTACTTGCTGAAGAAATCCAACTGCTTCGAAGCCTCGTTTAGTTTCTGGATCCCATATTTATCCTATTACATTTTGAAGTATTTCTCTATTTGTAAATATGATAATTCTCCCAAGGCTATCACAAAACTTGTCTAACTTTGCTTATGAGGAAACAATTTTACCTTCCCATCAACTACCATCTTCTTCATTTGCATTCCTCCATCACATCAAGCATTCATCACCCTTTATCCAGTTTCTACTCATAGCAGCATCATATAACTGCAACATGATATATATACTTAATTATTAGTAGAAAAACATGTTAGCAAGGAAACCATTTTGCCATGTAAAAAATGTATTACGTTGTTGATTAATACATATTGTCATACAAAGCTTGAGTTATATCTTTTATAACTGCATTTAATTTTGCTTTCTTTTAATCTCAAAAGGTGAGCCTTAATTATCACTTCTATTACTCCTCAAAGCTTGGAGTTAAGATCCCATTTAGCCCATAAGATGTAGTTTGTAATGAGGATTGAATGGTATAATCAAAAGGCATATTATTTACATTTCGTTTGACAAATTAGATACCAAGCAATATTGGCTCGATGATTACAATTAGCATATAACATGCTTGCATCTTCTTTAATTTCTACCTTGGCCCATAACTATAGACTAGGGTCCTTTACAAATGATATAAGTCAATGCTAAGTATAGCGTACAAAGAATTTGTCTTAATTAGAAGTTTTCAACATATAAAACCTTAGCTTAAGTGTCATAAACTCACATTTCTGTTGCACTCTTACCAGTTCTTCAGTCATATAACCATTTACTAAAGTATACCCTATGGATATTACTACTAGTTTTTGTTTTTGTACTCCTCGAGTTGTCATATGTTTCTTTTTTGCTTGATTAGTTTCTTTCTAAATTTAGATTTAGAGTGAATTATAATTGAAGTTGCATTCATATAAGGAAAACCATAAAGAAAAAGATGTAATACCTTTCTCAGATAAACAACTTCATCACCTAGCTGAGGGATATAACGATATCCCTCCTCGTGCTTTGTCAAATTCAACCAGGATAAATTTCCTTAGTTGATTTACTTTGCTTGCCATTGAACCCCACATGTCATTATTAAAATAACTACCTCTCCTATTTTTAGCAGACCTTAGTCTGACTGTTGCTTTTAAACTTGACGTCCTTTCTTCGGAGAGGACCTCATTACTAGAAGTCTTGATCATCTCTAACAATACATGGCCCACTCTTAACCTAAAGTTATAGATTGACAAATTTGGTTCCCAAAAAGTTGATTTCATGTGTGCAATGTAAATTGCATAAGTTGCAACTTCAGATAAGCCACTTTCTAAATTTTGATGATTAACTTCATTTAAAGGATATTCCTTACCACCATCAAACCCATTCAAGTTATCTCCCAGTTTCATTAGCATGTCTCTCTTAAGAACGTTATCATTATAGGGGTCATCCGATTATACTGAAAGGTTCAGTTTACCTAAACTTTTTATGTCTGCTAACAATCCTTTTACTTTTATTCATAACTTTATGGATTTGATTGTTTTATTTTGAACTATATTTAGTATTTAATATTTTGCATAAAATGTTGTATTTGTCTCATGTTTATTTTGAACTATGTTTAACATTTAATACTTTATGGAAATTGTTGTTATTGATATCACTTGTATATGATTACATTTAGTGATGGAAGGTTTGAACAATATGAACGATTCCAATGATTATGTGGAAATAAATGAAAAAGATGGAGTATGGAATGATACCATAGAGATGTATTTAATCTTTTTGATGGTTGAAGAAGTCAAAAAGGAAAATTGAACGACTGCTACCTTTTCCAAATTTGGTTGGAAGAATATTAAGGCAAGGCTTCAAACAAAATTCAAT
>JANSVA010000218.1:22696337-22706547 GCA_025504915.1 Erythroxylum reticulatum
TTTTGGAGATTAGTCATGAGTAAAGAATAAATGATGGAAATTCGTGAACCAAGAAATGATAGGCAAGAGTAAAGTAGAGAATGAGAGATGTGGATAGATTTATGATTTGCTACGGTGTTTTTGGTGGATAAGAAATTTTTGAAATAGAAAGAATTAAGGTGAAAGTTAGCAATAAAATAAAAGCAATATTTGTGTAGTAAATTGATGAAGAATAGGTATATATGTGTATGTTCTGTCATTGGTGTTCATGATTAGACATGGATTATAATTTTTATTTATGGAGGACATTGATTTGAAATGAAGTTGAGAATGAAAGGAAAATACAGTGGAAAAAGGTGATCTTGGTATGAATTGTGTTAAGGAAAGATTTTGAAGCAAATTGGTAGTTGATCTGGAAAATGTTCACTAAGTATGCTTCAGTCTTTTAGCTACAACGATTTCTCTAGTTGTCCAAACAAGATGATTCTTGATTTAGATTAAACTAGAGATATATGGATACATTTCTTATGAAGACATTGAATTTCAATTCTGTCTCTAAGAGTCTCAAAATTTCATGAAGTTGAGAACTAGGTGCAGTACATTGGGAGCTAAATGTAAAATTTGTGTTTTGATTTCGGAAGAAAACCTGGATTAATCTAAATAGATTTTGGCAAAGTTACCTTCTTGAGAGTTGTAGATATTTCTCTTATCTTTCCAACGGTATATAGTATGGAAATTTTTGGACATCTGAGTCAAAAGTTATGATCTTTATATGTGGAGAAACAAAAGTAAGACGAAACAAAAGTAAGATGAAGCAAAAGTAAGACGAAACAAAAGTAAGCCGAAGCAAAGTAAGACGAAGCAAAAGTAAGACGAAGCAAAAGTAAGACGAAGCAAAGTAAGACGAAGCAAAAGTAAGACGAAATAAAAGTAAGACAAAAAGTAAGACTAAGTAAAATAAGACGAAGCAAAAGTAAGACGAAGCAAAAGGAAGACGAAGCAAAAGTAAGACAGAAGCAAAGTAAGAAGATGCAAAGGTAAGAAGATACAAAAGTCAAAAGGAAGAAGATGCAGAAAATAGAATTTGTCTTCGAAGTCTTCATAAAAATTGTAGATCTAGAAGTTTCAAACCGTCTAAAAAAGAAGTCAATCCGACACCTGTACTGAGAGTTATGACAATTGCGCTAAGGCATGTACAAGATGAGTAAAGACATGAACAAGTTAGATTCTTTTGGCCATAACTTTTTCTCTAGACACCCAAACAACTTGATTTTTGAACCATTGGGCTCGTAAGACACTGATATCCATCTCCATAAAAAATCATAGCCATCTGAAATGAATGGAGAAAGAGTGAATGAAAAGAGTGGGATGGGTACAGTAAGTGTGCTCTTAAGTAATATGAACTGATGGTATTCTACTAAACATACTTCAGTATTTTGAGTATATCTGGATCTATAGGATTCTACATGAGATAATTTTTGATTTGTGTAAACTAGAGACATGGAGCTACAAATGGTATGAAGAAATTGGAATCTAATTCAGTCTCTAAGATGTTTAAATTTTAGATGGAAGTTGTGCATAGTATCCTGTTATGGACAAGAGAAGTCCAAAAATGTTTGAAGTATATCTTTTGAATCACTGAACCAAATTGAATGATTTTGGTGTTATTAGAAACTGAAGACAATGGGGAACATTTTTCTAGAAGAAGTGTTATGTCAGAATGTTCAAGGGTGTTTTTGGCAAAACACTTAAGTTTAAAAGGACATAAGCCTATAAGGAAGAATGAAATGGACTTTGTGGACTCATTAAGGGCATAAAAGGGCAAGGCCAAATTGTGGACTTATATTTAAGAGAAGGAGAAAACGTGAATGAGAAGATTTTGGGGAAAGAAAATGTGTGGATGAGAAAAGAGATAAGAGAGAGAAAACATGAAAAGGAAGGAAAGAGAGAACGAAGAGAAAACAAGCTAGGGTTTTAATTTCCTTAGCCTTCAAGAGAGATTTTGAGGTTGCTCAAGAAGAGAAAAAGGTAGAGGAAGAGAAGAGCTTCCAATTGAGCTAAAGATTTCTTCATTTGGTGAAGAACCAAGGGGGTCATAGAAGCTTATTTCAGTTAGATCATCTCACGGAGTACATATTAAATATACTGCAGGAAAGAACCTTTGATACCTCAGGTTGTTGCAAAGAGAAGAGACATTTTGAGCAAATCAAGTCTTTAAGCAAGGAAATCAAAGTGGGTACATATTTATAATAGAGTAAATAAGCCACTACTATTTTTCCTTAAAGCAAAGAAGTTTACTAATTTAAATTGCATATTAAGTGTTGCATCGTTTGCTTTTGCATGATTTGTGAAATCTGCTATATGTTTGCTACATGAACTGTGTAATTATTTATAAAGAGATTTTTCAAGTGATTTTTTAAAGGAATAGAAATTTATGAAATCCAATTTGGAAGCGCATATGAAATATTAAATGCTCATGAAACTCAAATTTTCAAGAAGTGTTATTTTGGGCAACACATGATTTTAAGTTTTGAAATATATGTGTTATGTGAGTTTGTATTAATCCCTTAAGAACCGTCACGTGCACGTTGACCCAAATTTAAGGCTTCTCCCGCCTGCCTACTAGTGGCACGGAGCTCCTTCAAGGACTTCCTCAAGTTTACGACTACACAGGACCATTATATGGGAATGTGTAATGTGTCATGTTTTGAATCCACCCAAACCATTCTGATATGCTTGTGTGCTCATGGTATGTTTGACATGATGGATGCATACATGATTTGTACTATTGTAAATTTTTGACAAGTTAAGAATTTCATGAAACAAGTGTTGGATGAGTTTAATTGCGAAATTTTTATGGTTTAAAAAACATGTAAAATGGCAATGAGTTCTGAAAAAGGTTTTGCTTATCTTCTTTTTATTATAAACTGTCACCCACGAGCTATCAAGCTCACCCCCTTCCTATCCTTACCTTCAGGTAATGAGGAAGAGATCGAGTGATCAAGAGTATAAGGACGTTACTTCAATTTCCGCATATCTTGAAGTTTCAGTTATCTTTGTATAATCCAAGGATTAGTCACATTTCAAGAATATATAGTTCCTATAACTTTTGTAATTTGAGATTTCAGATTATGTTGTAAAATGGCTTGAAAAGCCATTATAGCTTTGTAAAACCCTTTTGTTTTAAGGGTATTGAAATGTAAATGGCGGAAAAGAAAAAATTTATTAGTATGTAGTGTATTAAAGAGTATGGTGTAGTAAAGATACGATCAAGACTTCTGATATTCGCAAGAGGTTGGGTTCCAAAAACCGGTACCCAACAGTTGTAGTATCAGAGCAAGAGTTGGATTCTAGAATCAAGTGAGATCCAACAATTGTGGTATCCGAGCAAGAGTTGGATTCCGGAATCAAGTGGGATCCATCATGAGAAGGTACTACAAATGATTCTTGAGTTTTTTTAAAAAACAAGGACGAATCCAACAAATCAATTTCCTATACCTCTACAAGGTATTATACTATTTTAAATAAACATAGTAAATATGATTCATTTTTAATATCTTTTTGTTAATAGTATGTTCCTTATATATTAAGTAAGTACTACTTGGTTTATTTAAGCTACACTAATATGCTTGGATTTCTTTCACCATACTGAGATGAAAGATATCACTTGTGAGATTATAGAACTAGAAGAAAACCTCAAGGTTCACATGAATTGTTTAAGTATAGACATTTTTCATTAAGAAATGTTATTAAAAGATATTTTGGCATTCTAAAAGTAAGATTCCCTATACTTAAAAACAGGTCGAGTTATGATATGAAGAAACAAAAATACATCGATATTGCTTATTGTGTTATACAAGATTATATTAGATGTATAAACAAAACAATGAATTATTTAACAGTTGTGCTGAAAATGAAAACAAAATAGGGAAAGTGAAAATGAAGATGCAAGTTCTTAAATCGAGTATAATATCATTTTAGCACAATTTCGAGGTATGTCTTCAAAGCAAGACAAAATTATTAAACCAATGTGGAGTGATTATATTATTTTTAATTGATTTATGCTTTTTTTGTAAATGATAGTACTATTATGTTTTCAAAATTTATAATATAATGAATATTTTTTATTGATTAGAATGACTACAAATAATGAGTAATTTTTTAATTATATTTAATTTGCATATATTTTAATTTTAGCTATAATGATAATTAATTAATTTTAAAATATAACGTATTATATTAACATTAATAACATAAGAGTATAATTACAAAAATAGAAACAGAATAATAAAACTAAATATGTTTTTGTTTTTAGTTTTTTATTGTAAATCTCAACCAAACAAGTTTTTTTTTCAGTTTTTTATTACAAATTTCATCTAAACAAGTTTTTGTTTTTCTTAAAAAAACATAAATTAAAAATAAAAAACAAAAATCTAAAACTACAATAGAAAAATAAAAGTGGAACCAAACGGACCATAAATTTTTTTAAGTAGAACTTGTAAGTTTACAATACCCAACTTTTAAAATTTTCACATGTAAACCAAAATTATACGTTGTAATAATAATTATGTATGTAAATTTTTAATAATTCTTAAATTTCTTTCATTACATCTATAAATACATTTTGTATCTCTAAAATTGAAGTGCGTGTGAAAATTTTATGCATACATTTAGATTATTGTTATAATTTCTTTTCTAATTATTTTATTATTAGATAATCGTTAATATTTTATAATTTTTTTAGTTCCATATTATTAAAAAGTAATTGATATTAATTGACTTTATTTTTTTTCAAGTTATGAGAGACGTTGATAAAAAGTTACATATACAAAAATAAAAATGTAATATATTTTTATTTTAATAATTAATATTGAAAAATAAAAAATTCATAACAATCATGTTAGTGTCTATCTGAAGATAGTTGTCTATGTAATATGTCATATGTCTATGTCATGATGAAGATGTAACAGAATCTAACAGAATTAAGTTTGAGGGTGCAAATTATGTGATTTTATAAATGGTTACAACTATGGATAATGGTAGGAGCTATTTTAGTCTTATAAGAAATATTAGGAAGCAAATCACATATTTTGTTTCAAAATTTTAAAAAAAATCTCATCAATCACGTTAGTGACTATTGCCCTAATTGTATAGTTATCATGTCATTTGTCACAAATTGATAGTGCTATTTTATTAACGTTAGGTTATAAATTAGTACCAAAGTATCTTAGATTTTATGCTAAACATCACCAATACATTTGGATGAGTTTAAGCAGAAGAATTTTGATATGAAAAACAACGACAAAAAATGGAAATATTTAAATGTTCAAATTTTATAAGCATAATTTTACTCCCAATATTTTTTAACAATTAATAGTATACAAGTATACCACTACTTAAGTGAAATATAAGTATTCACAAAAAACATTAACAAGGTCATGCTCCATTTAAAATTACATACTATCTTATACAAAAGTCTATCGTATTCCGTACATAAGACTCTTTGTTTTGCGAGAGTTGGAGGAGGATTAACAATATATACAATCTTTCTTTTGAAATTTTCACAAAAAAGTTATTTCCGTGATTTGAATGTGTGATCTTATAATCACAAAAAAGCAATTGTACCATTACTTAATTAAAATATAAGTATTCATAAACATTATTAAAAATGTTATCAAAAAAGGGTCATGATAGTCTTTTTTTATAATTTTTACAAAAAAATTATTTTCGTGATTTGAATCTGTGATCTTATGATCACAAAGGAGACTTTCTCTCATTTATTATCTTATACACATATCAATATTGACTAATAACAATTTCTCAATTATAAAATCTAAATTCTAAATTATATAAATTAAATTGTATTTATATTATAGTAGATAATATCTTTTTATACAAGTTAACTTTATTTGAAAAACAATATTATATAATTTAATTTTAGCATTCTATTCTAAAAGGAAACTAATTAATTAAAAATGATAGGACAGCACTGACATAATGTTCCGGAACATATCTTCTGTACTCAATGATCTGCTTTGTTGCATTGGATAGTTAAGACCTGTTAAGCACATGAGGGAACTGGGCTCTGTCCCAATATACCTCAACAATCCAATTTATTGCATTGGATGGTTGAGATATGTGCGAACATGAGGGAACTGGGCCTTGTTCATCAAAACAGCACAGTAATTACTTGTGAACAAGGGGTTGGAGCACCCTATTCTTGTTATGGTATTCCAAAACCGACTTGTAAATAGTCGTACGGAAGAGTATCCGTGCAGCAAAATACTACAATACTCCTTACCGACTGACCAAAAAATAAAAATCAAAACCCTAGGCCACGGCGCAAATTCCCGTCGCCACTGTCTAGCAAAACCACAAAACCCCTCGGGCAGCGTCAGTAAGTCCAAGTGTAGAATCCAAACCAAAGATGGCGAAGTCAATGAGATCGAAGAGAGAAAAGAGACTTAGGGCTATAAGGAGAGACCTAGTACAGCCCTTCTACGACAAGAAAGACGCAGCCAAGCTTGCTGCCCAAGAGGCTGCTCTTGCCGCCCCCAAGATGCCCGTAAAACTTTCTCCTTTCGCTTCTTCTTCTTCTGCTATAGACGTCAGTGCCGATTCTAATATTGTCTCCAATACCAACATGGGTATGTCTTTCTTCGTCGTACAATTGTTGATTTATGGCTAATTGTTTGATATCCACTTGATGGTTCATGCAGAAGGCAACATGTTTAACCTTCGTTTTTCTGTTCAATTTTCTGTTTCTGTCTTTTTGGTCTTTTTTGGGCCCCTTTGCCTTCACGATCGGTCTTATGGTATGTTAATTAATGTTTATGTGGTTATTGCCCGACTGATTACTGGTACGCCAAAAATTCAGTACGCGCAGAAAGAGAGAGAGAGAGGGAGATAAGAGTGTTAGAATTCGTTAGGGGAGAGAGAAGATAGTGTGGAATATTAGACAATTGCATTAATTCATGCCAACAATCGTCTTACATTCTTACATATATAGGCGATATTTGTTCCTCTTGCGCGTATTGTAAGTTTTGTTCGCACTATTACCTAAACAATATCACATATGTAACCACTAGATGCAGTTTAAACATCTTAGCGCTTTATTTAGCTTATACTTCATTCTCCCATAGCAACACCTACTTCTTCGAAAACTTTGTCCATAAGGTTTGCTTGTGGGAAGTTTTTCTGTAACTCGAACATAGGTTCCCATGTCACCTCTGAACGTGAGCTGTTGGACCACTGCACCAGTACCTGGGTTGTGGGCTTGTTTTGTACCTTTACCATCCTTTGATCCTATACCACTTTCGGAATTCTACTGGAGTCTTGGGGTAGGTCTCGAGAGATTGACCTTTTCTTTGATACATATATTTTTAACTGGGACACGTGAAATTTTTTATGAACAAGGGATTTTGGGGGTAGTTGTGACTTGTAATCTACCTTATGACCTCTCGATAATCTGGTATGGTCCATAATACGTTGGAGAGAGCTTATGATTGCCTCGACATTGTACTGAATGTTGCTTATACGGTTGGAGCTTCAGGAATACCTATTACCCCACCTCAAATTCCCAGTTAGTTCGTAGCTTGTCAACCCATTGCTTCATTCAATGTTGGGCCTAGCAAAGGTGGAACTTGGTGATGGACAGAGCCATCTCCTTATTGTTCATTACTTGGTCCACCACTAGGTACTTGGAATCCTTTGCGCAATTGGGAAAGGTGGAGGATGCTTGTATAATAGCTCGAATGGGGTTGTGTTAATGGATGCATGATAATTGATGCTGTACCACCAATTCGCCATTGAAATCCATTCAAACCACCTTCTTGGCATCCTCGCAAAAGCAATGTAGGTATGTTTCCCAAGATTTTATTGATAGCCTCTATTTGGCTGTCGGATTGAGAGTGATACACTGTGGAAAAGTTTAAAACTCACCCTTTGGAGCTTAAACATTGTTCTCCAGAAGATGCTCAAAAACACAGGATGTTGATTGTTCACTATCTTTTCTGGCATTCCAAGGAGCTTTAAGATGTGGTCTTACGAACAACAGAGCTATTTTTGCAATTGTATAGGGATATTTAATGGGCACAAAATGAGATTACTTGCTGAATCGGTCCACCACCGCAAAAATTTTGGAATTGTCTTATGATATTGACAAAACCGTCACATAATCCATGTTGATCTCCATCCGGTACCCTTTTGAAATGGGTAGAGGTTGGAGGCTTCCTGGGTACAACATGTTCTTGGTTTTGTTTTTTTGGCATGTTTCACACTCCATGTACATTCTGATGTTTCTTGCCAAGTTCTTCTAGTAGAATACATTCTGAATCCTTTTGGTGGTGACAGTGACCCTTGAGTGCCCCCAATCCCTCAATGGATCATCGTGGTTGATTGAAATCAATTTATCCTCAATTTGGGATTGAATCTTATTACCAATCTACCTTTCGATCTTATAGGCTCTTCCCTCTACTCATAGTCTCTCAAACTGAGCTCTCTCGACTTAAGTTTCTTGATTATTCCCTGTTTAGTGGCATCCTCGTCCCAACTGCCCTTGATTTCTTGCAAGAGTTGGGTTCAACCTAAGAGACTATCATCATTAACAACTCAATGTTGGAAATTTTGGATAGTGCATCTACCGCATCATTCTCCTTCCCACTTTGGTATATCACTTCAAAGTCGTACCCAAATAGCGTTGGTAGCCACAATTGTTAAAAGGAAGTGGCAATCCATTGCTCCAGTAATTACTTGAGACTTTAGTGATCTGTCTGGACTGAGAACTTCCATCCATTCAAGTAATGATGCCACTGTTTGAGAGCCTTGATCATCGTTAGGAATTCCTTTTCATAGGTCGATAGACCCATGTGTTTCGTAGCCAATGTTTTACTCAAGTAAGCTATTAGATGCTTAGCTTGTTGTAGCACGACCCCAATTCCTATTCTACTAGCATCTGCTTCTATGATGAAGGGTTGTGAGGAGTTCGACATGGCTAGTATGGGGGTGGTCATAAGGGCTTCCTTGAGTTGTTCAAATGCCCGTTGTTGAGTTTCTACTCAGTCCCTTTTGTTGTTTTGCTTCTTCAATAGTTTCGTCAATGGCTTGGTCAATTGCACTTAGTTCTTAGCAAATATCCTATAATAGCTCGTAAGACCTAAACAAACCTTGGAGCTCCTTCATGGTTCTAGGAGTTGACTAGTTGTGAATTGTTTCAGTCCTCTGAGCATCTGTTGCTACTCTTTACTTGGATAGAGAGTGGCCTAGCTAATCCAACCTGTCTTGCCCAAAATTACATTTTCCCCCTTGAGGAACAACTTATTGGTTTGAAGAATGTTCACGGCTTGCCTCAAATGCTCTAGGTGTTGTGGAAATGATTTATTATATATGAGAATATTGTAAAAATAAAAAATAAGATAAACTGTCACAAGAAGGGTCAAAAGATGTCGTTCATTAGGCTTTGTAACGTCATCGTGCCTGCAGATTTGATGGTACCCAAATTTTAGATCCAGCTTTGAGAATTGGCTCACCCCATGCAATTCATCTAGTAATTCCTCTATCAATATTGTGGGGAAGTTACATTTACTGTATTCTTATTGAGTTCTCAGTAATGTATACACATCCTCCAGAAGTTGTACTTTTTCTTTCTGTAGAACGACGAGTGACGCATAGGGGCTAATGCTCCACTATATGAAACCTTGTCGAAGTCGTTCTCCCACAGCTTTTTCTATCGTGTCCTTTGGTTCCCCCGAATATTTGTAGGGTCTCACATTGATGGACTTAATCCCCTCCTTCAGTTCAATTACATGATCTTATGGTTGATGTCGTGGTGTTTGGTTTGGTTCATTGAACACTTTCCCAAACTCTGCCAATAGATCATCAAGTTCCTCGAAGGATTCGGGTTGGCCCTCCAGCTTTAGGTATTCGGGTTGGTCCTCCAGCTTTAGGTTCTACATTTGGCACTCTAATGGATGTGTGACTTGCATCATATATAGCATCCCATGCCTCTTCCCCTTCAGTAGCCTATCTAACTCTTTGCTATAGATGACCTTGTTTCCTTTGCTTGGATTCCCTATCAAAGTAACCCAACGTCCCTTTCGTTCAATCTTCATGGTGCGGGTTTTAAAATTCCAGAGCACCTCTTTCAGAGTTATCACAGAAGGAATGAGTTACGTAAAGATCTTCGCACCGATAAATATCCAAAAGCATGTTACACTTTAGACAAAAAACAAAG
>JANSVA010000218.1:22745428-22756663 GCA_025504915.1 Erythroxylum reticulatum
AATAATTATTATTAATTATTGTTATAAAATTTTCACTTACTATTTTTAATATTTTATTTTTATTATTAATTTTATTATACCAAATTAATTATCTTATTATTATTATTACTAATTATTAATTATTATTATAAAGTTTGTACTTATTATTATTATTATTATTATTATTATTATTATTATTATTCGATATAGAAAGTACGGATATGTTGGTTTTCTGTCGAAGAAAACATGTTATCAAAATTTAGTTTCTGTAAAATTGTTGTGATTTTTTTATTTTCAGAAATAAAAAATCTCAACAGAGTAAGCCAAATACGTTTTACTTACCTGATTTTCTTTTTACAAAAATGACAATAAAAAACATAAACAAACAAATAAATGTGTTTTACATTTATTAATTTTTTTAATTAATCTCTAAATGATTATATTATTTTAATCAATGAATTTTTCTACCAATAGTTTAATACTTCGATCAATAATTTTAATACATATTAATTATTATTTAAAGTAGAATTATTGAGTATTACGCATTAGTTGTTACTTATAATAGCAATATTCAAGATGAACGTTTAATAACATAGAATTAAAGTAAATTTTTTCCTTTTCTTCTTTTTTTTTTCTCAAGAATTAATATAATAAATACTAGTGAATTTATTATGATTATTATTTTCTTAAATTATACTTAAATATATGATATATTTTTTTAATGTTTGAGGTATAGGTTTATTCTAAACCTATAAATCGGGTTCAGTTCGATCAACCTAGAACTGCAAGTTATAAACTAGAACCTAACCTATGAACCTAATTTTTCAAGTTTGGCTTGAACTGAACCTAAACTCAGGTTCACTTAATCTTATTTACAGATTCAGTTCATACGAAGTCCGATTCCAACTCCTAGGTTCACAGGTTTACTTAACCACCCCGAACCGAAGTTAATCTCAAGTTCAGTTAATCTTATTTACAAATTCAGTTCATAAGATTAAGGTCCGATTCTGATTGATAGATTCACGGATTTTCTTAAACACCCCTAAATAAAATTGATCTTATCGTGTATCGCCACTGACCAGATGAGTAAGAACAAGTGGCTTTTGACTGATTATTACCAAGTTACTATTCACGTTTACAGAAACAATTTACTCGGATAACGTTTTGAGCAATAAGCACTGGAGTGGAGTCTGGTAGTGTGGATGCTCAATCTTATGACTTTTGCCAACGGCGTAATCAAAATATAAGTTTGAGCAAAATGGGCTTTCCACTTCCCCTTCAAGACCTCCATCGCTGCTTCTCCATCTCCAAGGTCTTATCTTTTTTCTTTCTCTGCCTTTTTTTTTCCCTCCCTCTTATTATACCCTTTGTCTTATTGAATTTGAGGGTGGCAGTGCAACGAGAATCTGCTTCATCATGGTTGGTGTTCAAGGCCCAGATACTTATTTCGCAGGAACAGAGAAAGCAGAGCTATTAGTATTCTACCCGTTAACGCCTTATCTGTTGAGACTCCTCCCTTTCCTCTCTTTCACACTCGCAAAGTCGAAGAATCTCCTTCTGAGGTAAAGCAACTCTTCCCTTTACAATTAGTTGCTTTTCCTTGTCTTGAGACCAACACTAGCAACTAAGCCCGTAAGCGGAGAATCTTTATTGCTGTGGCAAGTAAAGTTTGAATTAAGCGGTGGAATCCGGAAAAGGTGGTAAATTCGTTACCCATTTCATTTGGGAATTTTTCTTGATCCTGTTGATAAAAAATATGACAATTTTTATTCTATTTTTTTCAATAATAAATTTCATTTAGTGCGGTTCATCACCATGTGGCATTACTGTGCTTTTTACTTCGTCTCACTCTTCCTCAACAGTTGGAGCCAGTAGATCCTGATTTTTATAGGATTGGCTATGCTCGAAGTATGCGTGCCTATGGAATTGAATTTAAGGAAGGTCCTCATGGGTTTGGAGTCTATGCTTCCAAAGACGTGGAACCACTTCGCCGTGCCAGGGTCAGTTTCTTTTCTTCAAAAAAAAAAAAAAAATTGTGTACATGGCTGCAAAGTATGCCATATTTTCGTTTCAGTGAACCACTAGTTTGTACGATCTCTTCCAAAGAGTTGGAACGCATTAATAACTGCTTGATTGCCTTATCTATACCGGATTGATTTGGAAAATGGTGCATTTGAGTGGCTCACTGTTGTTTTGCACTTGAATGAGCAGTTGATTATGGAAATCCCGTTAGAGTTGATGCTTACTATTAGCAAGAAGCACCCCTGGATGTTTTTCCCAGATATAATACCAGTTGGTCACCCAATATTTGATATTATCAACTCTACCAATCCAGAGGTACTGCCTTTCTATATGTGACATAAAAGCTACTTTGGATGTCTATTGCTGCTGCACATGTTCCATATTATTATGCTTGTTGCTTTGATTTATCAATTCCAACCTAAGAAGCACGGATACGGACACGGAGACGTGACACGACACGGACACGGACACAGGGACACACCAACTTCTAAAATTTGGTAGACACGAACACGACATATATATATATTATAAAATTTAGAATTAAGAAAAAAAATTCAGAATTTATAATATGATATATATTGATTGATATGTTTCAAGACTTCCAACAATTGGATAGTTCATACATATTCGATACTTTATAAGCCTCTCTAAGAAAACATGGAGCATATATTCCATTAAGGCGTGTCCGAGTGGTCTCTAGACGTGTTTGAGTCGTGTCCTAGCCGACCAAAATTATTTTTTAATTCCGACACGTACGGACACGTGTCGGACATGTGTCCACCGTGTGTCAGTGGGTGTCCGACACGGACACGTGTCCGACACACGAACATGGCTCCATTTTGCCGTGTCTGTGCTTCATAGAATTTCCAACTTGGTTGATGAATATATGCATCTCTTATTTTATGATAGTCACAGACCTATTTTACTCTTTTCTCCTGATTTTGTACTGTCGATCTGTATGCTTATGTACTGTATCTCTGTGACACAGACAGATTGGGACCTGAGATTAGCATGCCTCCTCTTGTATGCATTTGATTGCAATGACAACTTTTGGCAATTATATTGTGACTTCTTACCCAGCTCAGATGAGTGTAGTAGCTTGCTTCTTGCCACAGAGGTGTGGAAAAAATGTTTAACAGTATATTTTTTTACGTATTATGTAAGTTTGGATTTTGTTTTCTGTGGATTTTTTGTATCATCAAATTGCCTTTCACGTATTATATTGAGTCTCATGTTGTTCCTTTTATCTACTCAATTTAAAATGTTTAACAGGTCCACAGAAAGCTGACTCTCATTAAAATGAATATTAAAGCTATTACCTCGAGTTTTTACATCAAATTAAGATGTTCATTTTATGCTTTAACTTGCATCAAACAAGTTGCTCTACCTAGTGAATTTTGATGATTCTTGAGTTGTTTTGACTGCTTTATGCGTACGTGTGGGCACATTGTAAATCTCACCAACTTGGTTGAAACGCAGACATGCTTGCATGCATATGATCCTATTTAGCCTTTTCTACACGCTTGACCAGCGCAAATCTAGAACATCTTTTTTCATTAAATGAGTTTAATGTAGAACTTCAGTATCAATGATTATTGATGAGTGTTCAATTACTATACGTTGTTCCAATGTTTTTTTTTTTCCTCAGCTTTGTTAATCTAAACTATAGAAGACTTATTTCCGTGTAACACCTTTGCTTCACATCTGTCTTGCATTTTCTATTGTAATAGGGGGATCTTTTGGAGCTGCAGGATCAGAATCTTGCATTAACCATGAGAGAACAGCAGCATCGAGCCATGGAATTTTGGGAAAAGAACTGGGTATGAATTGCCTAGATTCATGCATAACTTGTTTCAAGAAATGCCTCTAAATACAGTACCATCTTAGTAACAAACTATTCGTCTTGGATCACACAGCATTCTGGCGTTCCCCTGAAAATAAAGCGCCTAGCTCGTGATCCTGAGAGATTCATGTGGGCACTTAGTATGGTACAATCACGGAGCATTAACATGCAAATGAGAATCGGTGCTTTAATTCAAGATGCAAATATGCTAGTGCCATATGCTGGTAAGCTTATATTCGATTGAATTCTTTTTGGCGATGGTTCAGACAAATCATCTCCTTGAAGCATGTCTTTTGTAAACATGGATTGAATTTTCATGTAATTTATGGTCAATATGTGGCCCATTTGTATGATTGTTAACTCATAGCTACACAGTAGTAAGGTCGAAGTGTTAAGCATTTTTTTTCTTATGGCCCGTGCCTCTTTTATCATTAGTTGTGTTTTTTCTCTTTTCTTGACTGTGACTGTTGGTTGATAGATAGAGAGATTATTGCATTCATAGACATTTTTGGGGGGATTAACAACCCTTTGGTAATTTTGTCCAATTTTTCCAATATGTAAGTTAACTAAGTTATATGCTGCAGACATGCTGAACCATTCCTTTGAGCCAAACTGCTTTTTTCATTGGCGATTCAAGGATCGGATGCTTGAGGTGATGATAAATGCGGGGGAACATATTAAAAAGGGTGACGAGGTAATGTTCAATATGCTTGTGAAGAATTATGAATCCTTCATTTCTATGCCAGTAGAAAGCCTGAGAATCTGTGAATAATATTTGTTAAGAATTGAAAAGTGGATTGGAACCTCCTTTCTTAGAATCTATTTAGAGAAAAGCTCATAATTGAGAAACTTTTGACATTCCCCCTTTTCTAAATCAGCCCTTATGCTTATTTTTTTGAAGAGTACCACAGCTGTGAAATAACTGAATGTTTGAATCTTCTATTTGCAGCTTTAGAAAGTCATTGCAAGTGTCCTAGCGATTGGCTGAGCATCAGTTTTCGCCAATTTCCAATTTAAATCGTCTGAGTCTATAATTTCTTCTGTTGATTGATTAGAAGTTAGATAATTATATTATCAGGTCATCTTGACTTGTGATCTTAATATCCTGTTGGTCCCATGAATTTTCTACAGTTAACTGTCAATTACATGAATGGCCAGAAGAATGACGTAATCATGCAAAGATATGGTTTCTCATCATCTGTGGTAATCTCTCAGCTTTCTCCATTGTAAATGGAAATGGTTTCAAATACCTGTTCTCTAATTCTGCTTGATTGATAGTTAATTGTTCTATACTTGATCCCACTCTTTCTTTTTCTTGGTTGGGAGCTTTTTTTATCTGGTTATTGACTGATAGTATTTGAAATTTGGTTTTCTTGTATGTAGTCGTGGAATTAGATAAGCAGTACTCTAAATTTTCCTTTGGCGCCTAATTGAAACTTAATAAGATTTCACCTTCAGAAGAACAGAACTAGCTTCAACATATTATGGACATTTGAAAAAAATCAGTCGTTGCTTCTGTCTTGCTTATTCATTCTTAGCTTTGTTTCCATTCATTTGAATCATGATCTCTTTATGATAGAGCTCTTCCTCCATAAACTTGACACAAAGTTGTGTCTGACATAATGATATTGCAGAATCCTTGGGACGTAATCCAGTTCTCTGGCAATGTACAGATTCATTTGGATTCCTTCCTCTCAGTATTCAACATCTCTGGCCTACCTGAGGAGTACTATCACAACAGTAGGGGACATTTAGATGATTAGAGAAACAGTAGTCCATATGACGATTTAGCATTTGTATGTGATGAAAACTCTGCAAATTTTGGGAACAGGTGAGCCGTCGGGCATCGGTGACATCTTTGTTGATGGGGCAGTCATAGCAGCAGCTAGAACATTGCCAACTTGGTCGGATGGAGATACACCTCCTCTCCCCAGCACAGAAAGGAGAGCTGCCAAGGAGTTGCAAGAAGAATGCTATGAGATGCTAGCACAATTTCCTACCACCTCCCAGGAAGACCAGAAACTACTTGGTAGTCCTCCAACTTTTTACCTTGTCAGACATGGTTTTATGCAGTAGTTTATGACTATTCCACCACTTCCCACCTTTTACAGATTCAATGCCACCAGCAAGGACCCTTGAATCCGTCATCAAGTATGTAGTACATCCCTAAGCATTATTTTCTCCGATTAATTTCTTTAGCGTAAAATTTACAATCTGGATATTGACACAGATACAGGCTGAACCGGAAGCTCTTCGTTCAGAAAGTCATCCAGGCACTTGAGATGTATCAGGAGAGGATATTGTTCTAGGCACCCACTTCTTCCGTTAAACCCTTTGATAAGAGAAATGGAATGATATGGTGTTGATTAGTTTTCAAAGTAATTAGTTGTCATGTTCCAATTCAAATAATATCTTAAATGTAGGTTAGTTCCTTAACATCAACAGCCTTCATTTAAACAAAATTTTGTATTGTTCTTTGAAGTCAGATAATCACTAATTTTAAGTCTTGTATTTAAATATGGCTTGTTGAATGTATATTAAGCTTAAAATTAATTTATAAGCACTTAAGTGTATTTAACCTTTTATATCAATGCGCACTATAGACAATAGTCAAATAAAGGGTTGGATTAGGGGCATCAGATCACCTATGCCACTAACTTTGGTCCTATTCTGTTCCACATTTAAAACGTTGACGTTTTTGTTTTAACTAAACCAATGTTTACGTCTTAGTTTATTTTTAGCCAAGCTGATTTGTTCTTCCTTTGATTTTGCTTCCCATCTCAATTTTTCCTTCCCTTTAATTCATGGAACATCTCAGATCAAGCTTTGGGATTCTTAAAGGTTGAGGTATGCTTTGTCACTCTCTCGCCTTCGTTTCTTCCATGAGTCTCGTATACCTTTTCTCTCTCACTCTCTCGTATTCGTTTCTTCCACTGTCACACACTTGCCTTAAAAAGCTTGGGTTAATTCATGGAATGTGTACTGAATGCTTGAGGTATGTTTTTTGCCATCCACTCGCTCTCTCTTAACCTTTTCTTGTCTACTGCACCACTCTCTTCCATCATCAACAAACCCCAAGATGGCTTTGAAGTCCTTCTTTGATTCGTTACTTTCTTCTTTCTTACAAGGAACAATTATTCTTTTTGTTACTTTCATCTGGGTCTGATTTGATTTAAGAGGGAATTTAGGCTTTCAAATTTCTTTGTGGTTTTTTGCATCGCATGTCTTCAGCTTTATGTGGAAATATTCTGCCTTTCTAAAAAGTAGTTTTAGAGCGATCAAACACGCCTATCTCTCATCATCTCATTCCATTTTTTTCTCCTCTCATTAATTCCCCCTATGCCATGTTGGTTTCTGGGCTGTTGTTGGATTTTTTCGACCAAAGTGATCATCGTAGTTGTTACCATGTTATTGCTCAAATTGACTGGACTACCCTCATTGCATCGACACTTATAGTAAAGACTATAAGTGCTAGGATTCAAGTCTTATAGATAGGCAATTCAGGAGATTTCAGATGGATAACTATGTAGATAAGTTTGGAGATTAGTGAAAACGATGGAAGTGAAGTACATTTCTGGTTTGTGTTGTAGTAGACCACAGTTTTTTTTCCGGTTTACTCATTTAATTCGGCTTCATGCAACTTGAGTTATTAATGTCTGCTTAGACAATCTCTGCCTTATACCTAGCTTTTGTTTCTTTATGTTTGTTTCAATGGAGAATGCGAAAGGTATATAAGTTTGCGTTTCTCTAATGCTAATGTGCTCCTTGCGTGAGGCCTTTCTCTACGTTCTTTGTTATAACAATCTCAGTTTGCCATTGGGAGTTATTATTCTTGTACAGTTAACTAATAGCTACCTTTATTTTCTAGCGGTTCTTATTTGTGGCACTCTATGTTCTCCTTTTGAAACCGTTTGTTTGATGTTTGTTTGCAGTTAGATGCTGTTGCGCTTATTCTTGCAAAATTGACAAACCCCGTAATCATAGCGAAAGTGAATGCTGACATATATACTCGTCTTGCTAGCAAATATGATGTTGAGTATGTGTCAGATTTCTCAACTGCAAATTTAGTTTTCCTATCCCTAGTTTATGATGTGGTGCACTTTGCTCGTTTTGCTGGAAACTAGAGACATATAAATCATCTGAATCAATTGAATTGTGATTCAGTTTCTAAGATGTTCAACTTCTGGATGGAAGTTGTGCATAGTATACTGTTTTGGACAAGAGTAGTTTGAAAATGTTTGACGTATAACTTTCAAATCATTGAACCAAATTGAATGATTTTGGTGTCGATGGAGACATAAGACATAGGGGAACATATTTCTCAAATAAAGTGTTACAAAATGACTTTATTATCAAGGTCAAAAAGAACATGTAAAGTTGACCCGAAATGATGTTTTATGGGAAAAATCTGAAAGTGAGTAAGGAGATTATGACTTGTGATTACAGTGGTTTTATTAAGTCATAAACTTAAGTATAAATTATACTTAAGTGAATTTTAATGAAGGGAAGTGGATAAGTGGTTAAGAAATAGACAGTTGTTCAAGCTAAAGTTAAGCTTTAATAGCCTTGAAAGATAAGCTGTTGTCCTTGTCTTTATCCTTCTTGAAGCTCCTTCCTTAGTTTTTCTTAATCATAGAGCTTTTCATCAAATATTCACCAAAGTTAAATCTTGCTTTTCTCTGCTTGTCCTCATTTCCTCTTTGTTATTTCTTTCTTCTACCCCAAGAAAAACCGAACCCCTTATCAACTTTCAAATTGATGTACGTGGTTGCATGAGGGATTAGGGTTCACGTGATTGCTGCAGATGTTGGAACTTCAAACAAGTAAGCTTGTTATGATTATATATTTTTGTATGAAATGGCGCATGCATCGTTAGTTCACTGCTAAATGGTTAAGAACAATGATATTCTTATTTTCTGGAAAATGAGTAAGGAGATTTAGTGTGCCATACATGGTGATTTTTTTTGGATTTGATGACTAAAATGTTATGGGATAGTGTTAAACCAGTTTTTGGAGTTGAAAGATCAATGAAAATGTGTAATGGTATGAAAGAACAATTAGAGTGATAGTTAGAGGAAACATTGAGTTTTAAGCAGAAAGTTGATAATGATATATACATATTTATATACTATGTTTTCCTCTTCACTAGTCATAGATGAGATTATATTGGTAAATTAGTGAATGAGTTATTGGTATCAAAGTACCAAAGGATTGAGGTTGTGGTTCAAAGAACTGATGAGTGATTAAGTTATGAAATGAGAATGAGCATATGATATGAAGTTTGTTAAAGTACCTAGGATTGTCATTGAGCATGCATTATACATAGTCCATTTATACAATTGAGCATAAATAAATACTTGTAAGTGTGCAATTATTAATGTGAGTGCAACGTGTGTCTTGCATAGATGGGTTGTGCAAGTTAAGTGTCCGCATTTAGGCGTTTCCAGAATTTGAAAGCAAATATTAATCGGGAGTGTACTGTGAATAAACCGAGAGGGTCTCATTTTATTGTTTATTCTATTTTAAATTTTGTATTGATTGCTACTGAATGCTCATATGAATGTGAATGATTGGGATGATGATTGGGATATTGAAGTGCTACTTGTATGTGAATGAGATGAAATAAGTGTGCATAATATGATTGTTAAATACTAGACCACGGTCCGATGACAAATGTGTTTGAATGTGCATTTGTATATGAATAAAAGTGTGATTCTCAACTTTAATATTAAATGCTAGAATAAGATCCGATGATATGTGAATGTGAGTGAATGGGAATATGCAAATGTAATTGATGCATTCCATTTCATGAAATATAATAGCAGTTATGACTAGAGTAGCCACAGATCAGAGCTTAAAGCTCAACAAGTGAAAATGAATCTCGAGATCAAAAGTGATTCAGAGCCTCAGGTATCCAATGGACACGGGAAAGTTTAGGCATTCAGTCATAACAAAATAACAAATAAAAAGTGAGTTTCATGCTCACTACATATGCATAATATGAATGATCAAATTATATTGAATGTGAAATGTGAATTGTTGTGAATGTGAATTATGTGTTATGTGACTGGGTGAGCCATCGATGATGATCACTCATTGAGTTCATAAAACTCACCAAAAATTTGCAAATATTTTTTAGGACTCAGAAGAATACCTCGTTAG
This sequence comes from Erythroxylum reticulatum, assembly GCA_025504915.1. NCBI lineage: Eukaryota > Viridiplantae > Streptophyta > Magnoliopsida > Malpighiales > Erythroxylaceae > Erythroxylum > Erythroxylum reticulatum. Next base: position 22,755,435 of record JANSVA010000218.1, read on the forward strand.
GCAAACGGGAGTATCCCTACAGCATACGAGTAAATGATAGAGGTCGGGATCAGTTCGCGTCTGCATTAGTGTTTTCCTACTTTGTATAGATTTGTATTCCGCGAATTCTAAAAAATAAAGTATTCCAAAATTTTTGTATAATGTGTATACATTTTTTTTTGTATTTGTAATGAGACCCAATTGGCTATAGAAATTCTATTAATTGTATTGTGTTGATTGAAAATGTTTATGAATGAAAGTGGGCCCAAATTGGTTATTACTTCCACATTTATTGTGTTTGTGATTTCAAAAAAAATTTTCATACTGATTTTTGAACGAGAGAGTGCTCTAGCATACCACCCTTATGAGGCATAGACTCAGATATCACCCAAGATGTCGGGCACTTGTCTTGCGGGAGTGGGGTGCTACATATGTGGTATCAGAGCTCAGAAGTGCTATCTTATATGGGCGTTTTGAAATATATGTCAAGTCACATGTATTTTAGTCATGTCATAACAAACAGCGGCAACTGATCCCTAGTATAAGTCACATGCATGAGCATTCCTTAAGAGTTTGAGCTATTAAAAGCACTAAAAAAATGATGATATGATAGAATGTGAGGAAATAAAGATTTATGAGTATTTTGGAAATGAGAAATAGTATCTGGTTCTATATGATAGATAAAGGTTCACCATAATTGTGTATACACCCTTGAATGAGATATAGGTGTGAATATGTATATTGCTACGGATTGATTAAGGAAAATAAGGATATAAGTAGAAATTATGAGATTAAAGAATGCAAGCCAAGTTGAAAGTGACCTTAAGAGGTTGAACTTGGACTTGAAATGATTGTTTGAAAAAAATGTGACAATAGTTATAATCCCCCATAAGCATATATTAGTGGAATTGAGATCAGAATTTTAGGATGATTACGTATCTATGATTCTGAATTAAGTGTGAAAATATATACGTATGATGATATATGGTTATTGGAAGGTGAGATGATGATAGCGATATATGAAAAGGTCGTTAAGTGTAAGTTAATTTGCCATTGTGAGTGCACATCTGATAATGGGATCACCATGATAGGTGAGAATATTGAACATATGTATATTATATGTGTGGAGATAATATAAGAAGCAATCTATGACTTATTGAATATTGGTCGATCATAGTTCCTATAGTTCTAAGTCTAAGATGAGTTAGAGTAAGATGTGAAAATCCTTATAGTGATCACTTGGGAATAAA
>JANSVA010000218.1:22756763-22768499 GCA_025504915.1 Erythroxylum reticulatum
TCAACTAATAACCGTTTCTAGAAGATTCAAGAAGCAATTTTCAAGAAGACAGTTGGAGACTTAGGCTATAAATACTAATTCTAGTCAAATACTAAGACAACGAATGCTTTTACATTAACAAATATTCTGTATTCAAAGTGAAAAAGAAGTGAGCAAATACATTTTTAACGTAAAGCTCAAAAATACATTTCTTAGAGAGAGAAAGGAAGGCTAGAGCCTGGAGAGACTAATATAGCTAATGAAGAATACTTTATGAGAAAGACTAGAAGAGGCTCTGCAAGTGTAAAAAGAATACTTGTAAAGTTAAAGAGTACAGTAAAATCTCAGACTAACTCTGAGGATTGGACGTAACCCAAGATTTTGGGTGAACCACTATAAAATCGCAGTGTCTATTCTCTAACCCTTACTTTTAATTTTCTTATTGTTAGACGAGTAGATAATATTACTTGTGATTGCATTCTTATCAACTTTAGCAAAGTGTTTTAGTAATCATTTGAATTTTTCATAAAGAAATTTAAGAAGTCTCAAAAGATTAATATTTTCGAAAAGATTATACAATTCAACCCTCCTTTTTGTGTAGTTTACATATCATATCGGATTTCTATATTAACAAATGATTTACTTCACAACGTGGTTCTGCAATCGATTTTCATATGGCTTTAACCATGTTATTATAGTTTGGTAGACTAACCTTTGTCATTTTAAGGTCCTCTGTTTTTACTTTATCGTATGTATGTGTTTGAAAAAAATGGGGTGGTTGGTTTAGGATAGTAGGGTTTCCATGTATTAAGATTTTTAATGTCAGTAGTAGATGAAGGAGGTTTGGTATGCTTATTCATTTAGATCCATCATAGCTGAGCTCTGTTTATATTACTTTATCATTAGAGCAATGTGAAGTATGATAATTGATATATGGCTCTTGGTAAGATGTAAGTAGCCATCAAATGGTTTGATATCCCTTGTGGTTTAAATCTAATGTATCGATTGTTTTTAAGGTTAAGATGTCAAAGACTGAATTGTTCTCCTAAGTCCTTATTTATAGAGTGCACATAGTAGGTGTAGAAGGTCAATCTTTATTTATGTGTAAGATGTGTCAAATGTCTTGATATGTAGAATAAAATTTTATATTCTTGCCAATGTTTTTGTAAATATGGTTAAGATTATTACAAAAATTAAAGCTAGTTTTTATTTTACATAGTTCCTCTCGATACTTTTCCAGCTACTTTAAAACATGTTTTCCAGTTTTGAAGTCCTCCGATCAGCTACAAGGTATGCCCATTCTTGTAGTGGCAGAGACGATTTGATGCCTGGATTGGAACGGACGCGACTTGAGAACTAGATAAAAGTTATATCAATGACGTCAGCTTAAATCCTCGTGGCTATTCAACAACTTGGGAAAAAACTCAACCCCATTGGTGGCTAGGTGAGGCGCCGCTATTTTGTTCTGCAATTTGAGATCCGGCCATTCTTTCAGGTGGTCACCGGAACTTTAATCTCTGTGGTTAACCCCAGTTAGGTTATTTGCTTTACGCCGCTTATTCCTTCTCTTCTTAGTTCGTACGCCAGTTGTTTGTCAAAATGCCACGATTGTTGATGTCGTGCTCATTGTTTCTTGACATTTTTTTACATAATTATTTGTTTGTTTGAAGTGAAATTTGGTGACCAAATCTTCGGAGAACTGAAGGTGGGTAGAGGATGAGTAGTGGCGGCCTGAAGAGTATAGTGGTTGCGGCGGTCACCCAAGGAGTGGCAGAGGCAAGGGCGAGGATATTCGGGCACGTACTTAACCCAGCAGGGAAGAAATCAGCCCACAAGATTTTGAGGAAGAAGATAATTGGTGACAAAGTTGCTCAGTGGTATCCCCATGACATAAGGAAGGACGATCCCCTAGTCATGGCCCGCTTGCAGCAGGAGTAAGCCCCATGATTCCCTTTATTTTATGCGCTTGTCTCTGATTCCCTAAAAACGTTTCATTTACCTTTTGGAGTTTTTTGGTGGTTTCAAACGTCTAACTGAGGGTTACTCGGCTAATTTTTAAAAAGACGCTTGCTAGTGGAAGGCTTTTTAAACATTTGATTTTCCAGCAAGGAAGCAACAGCCCTTAATTATTTGTACGGATGATGGTCTTGCTTTTTCTCAATTGGATTACTAAGTATATCGTGTTGTGCCCCAGGAGACAGTAAAGCTGGAAATATGGAAACTAGGAAAGTTTTGGTGGTGGAAAGGATGTCCATAACTATAGCCTCTCCCCCTTTGCAATGCAAGAAAAATTCCCCTGGTTTTTGTGGGGTTATTAGTCATCAGATACTTCAAATTGGATAGATTTCCACATATGTGCAACCATCAATTTCTCGTAGAACTGCAGTTTTATTGAAAAAGCTCATGTAGAACCTCGGGTGTTTACTCCTTTACTCTGGGCATGCTAAAGTATATATGTCCTTGAAATGTTGATAGAAGGTAGAACATCCTAGGTCTTCTATTGGAGAACTCAATTTGTCAGGAGACTTGAAATAGTATTCAGCAGAAAAATAATTCCATTGCCGATAAAATTGAAAGCCTCTTGCTTTCTAGTTCAATCACTTTTTGCCAAGAAACTTCCTTGCCATTCATATTAATTCCTATCTTCAAATATAAGCATATATGTTTTTATGCATGTATATTTATGTTTTTGAGTGCCCATTCGTGTTCCATTAGTCCAGTTATATGCCTATTTGAGCTTTGTAATTTTGGCCCTTGCTATGGTAACCCAAGAAGCCAAGTTTGTTGTCACAGTTTGTATAGACATCTTCTGCTTCATACTTCCTTTGTGTCAGCACTTATTTCAGATTACTCTGTTCCATAGAAGATGCGTAAAGTTTGTGGAGGATGAAATCTGTTAGCAGCTCTAGGCAAGGAATGTAATGAGAATCTATAATTGCTGACATAATTATCTTATTTTACTTTGGCAGGCGTTTATCTAAGCTTGAAATGTATAAACGTCGTGGAAAGGGACCACCGAAGAAGGGTCAAGGAAAGGGTGCCATGAAACGTAACAAAGGGAAATGATAGCAGGATTTGATTTGAACTTATTTTGTTATAATTAGTGCAAGTGCAAACTAAATGTAGATTGGATTTGCAGTAAGGAATGTTAAGTTTCATGTTTTCACTGTCCTGCCCACTATTTAGGAATGCTACTTCCAAAGATACAAATGGGAGGTATTTATGAGGCTGAATTTTAATTTCCTTTTTGGGGTTAAGGAAGCAGAATATTAGTTGGTTCCTAAGTTACAACTTGCAAATAAGATTTTGACTGTCATGGAGTCCTCTTCCTAGTCATTCGACAAGGTTTTCTCGTCTTGGATAAGAATGAGGAGATTGGGTGTTTTGTAAGCCTATAAGCTATCGTTACCAATGAATTAAACTAGGCTTTGCGTCTTTCATTTTAGTAACTTAAAAAGAATAGAACTGTTATTACTAGGGGGCGAATCAAACAATACGGAGATGCCAAGGACAGGTTGGCTGAGAATATAAGACTTTAGGCGTGATAATAAGTTAAACTGAGTCTGAATCCGAGTTTTTTTTTTTTAATAATTGATAGGTTTAAGTTTGACTTTGAACTTGTTGAGTATACTTGAAATGGTCGAATATGTTTGACGGACTGGATTTTGAGCTTTTGAGACTCAAACTTGGCCTGATCTCGCGTGAAACTATACATATGGGGATTAAAGATTAGTTATGTTGTAAATCATTGATGATGGACTATTACGTTTGAAAGAACCAGGCTGTAGTTGGATAGATAGAAATTCCCTCTGAAGTCAGACTAAATTTTCATGTACCCTGCACTCAGCTTCAAACAATACCAAAGATGATAAAATTCCAGTTCATCCCTCTTAAGGAGAAAATGGCATGTTGCCCAGAAACGTCGAGGGCTTTTTTATCACCAATAGTCCCCACAGGAACATGTCCCGTTCTTGAAATGGTGAAACCTCCTTACATCTCTCAGGACAATTTCTCTGTCTACTATCTTTGAGATAAACTTAGAAGCAGTATGGCAGTCGTTGCAAACTCTAAGGTTCTTGACAACTCTAATGGTTTTCCCCGGAGGGGTATTGAGGATACCAAAAGCTATTGCCAGTTTTTCGCTGTGCCCACATAATAAAGTTTCCTTCTCTTCGTCATCAACATTGTGAAGTACACAAGAAGTATCAGGCACGTATCCTTCCTTCTTCATTCTTTCTGACAGTGAGTCGAGGAACATGTGGAGCTTCTCACTTTGGGGGTGTGATAAATCTCCAGCTAAAAACTTGTGTACTTCATCTCCATACTCGATCCAACTACAGCCTGGTTCTTTCTTTACTCCCAGATCTTTCATCCTTCTTCTCACCTTGAGTGCCTTGTCCCAGAACCCAGCAGAAGCATATATATTGGATAGTAGTACATAGTGGCTAGCGACAGTGGGTTGCAAGTGAAGGAGATTTTCAGCTGCCATTTCCCCTATTTCCACATTTTGGTGAATCCGACATGCTCCAAGCAGGCTACTCCATGCCCCAACTTTGTCAAAATCAAAAGGCATGGTATTGATAAGTTCATGAGCTTCTTCCACTCGACCTGCCCTACCAAGTAAGTCCACAACACAAGCATAGTGATCTGGTGTTGGTTCCAACCCATACTCATCTTTCATTCTGTGGAATAAGTTTAGGCCCTCATTTACCATCCCCGAGTGACTGCATGCAGCAAATAACGCAATAAAAGTAACTTCATTAGGTTTTACTTCCCTAACCTTAGCTCCATCTCTAAATAATTTCAAGGCCTCCTCCCCTTTCCCATGCATCCCGTAAGCCATTATAATTACATTCCATGTGATAGCATTTCTAATGGGCATCCGATCAAATACTATACGAGATAAGATTAAGCAACCGCACTTTGCATACATGTCAACTAATGCACTTCCTACAGCAACATCTGATGCTAAAAAATTTCTAATGGCATAAGCATGGATCTCTTTCCCCTTTGCTAAAGCTGCCAAGGAAGCACAGGTAGGAAGGACTGTCATGAGTGTTATTGAGTTAGGCTTAAAAGGAACTTGTTTCTCAGTCTCACAAACCCCATCATGCTTGATCTGTTTTTCTGTTCTTTGCATCTCGCGGAGGATCAGAAATGCATCATCATAACGTCCACAACTAATATAACCAGTGATCATTGTGTTCCAGGAAACTACGTCTCTAACCTCCATGCTATCAAATATGATCTTTGAAGTATCTATTTTCCCCATCCTAGAGTACAGATCCATAAGTGCATTTTGAACATATATGTCCCTTTCCAAACCCCATTTGATGACATATCCATGTATAGCTTTCTTCTTGGAAAACAATTCAGAGTGCACACAAGCAGGTACGACACTTGCCATTGTGGTTGCATTAGGACAGAGCCCTGAATTAGCTTCCATTTCAATAAAGAGCACCAAGGCATCTTCATTATGCTCATTTTGTGCATAGCCAGTAAGCATAGCATTCCAAACCCCAATTTTCTTGTTCAAGATACTATCGAAAACTCGTCGACCACTTTCAACCTGTTCGCAATTGCAATACATGTCAACTAAAGCACTGCCAACAAAAGAATTCTCTATCAAACAACCACTTTTTAAAGCATAAGCATGAATTTCTTTCCCAGTACGTAACATCTCAAAGTAAGAGCAAGCAGGAAGAACACTTGCGAAAGTGAACCCATCAGGTGTAATTCCTTCAAGAACCATAAACTGCAAGAATGCCAAAGCTTCCATGAAGCGTTCGTTTTGTGAAAGCGAGCTTATAATGGTATTCCAAGAAACCAAATCACGGTCACCAAACATTTGGAATAAGCTTTTTGCATCATCTATCCTATCTAGTTTTGCATACATAGTCATCAAAGCATTAGTCGTAAAGGTTCTCCAATGGCCATTCCTGAAACAGTAAGCATGTGCCTGCCTACCAAGCCACAAGCCCTTAGGCTTGCGCAAATTAGAACAAGCGAGAGCCACGCTGACCACAGTAAACGAACTGGGCTCCGAATTATCTGACAACATCATTCTAACAGCCTCTAGAGCAAGCTCCCACTCTTCAAACCGACACAAAGCAGATATCATTGTATTCCAGGAAACTTGGTCTCTCTCAGCAATCCTATCAAACACCTTATACACATAACCGAGCTCACCACACTTAGCGTACACATTTACAAGCGTATTAGCTACAGTCACAGGGGAGGATTCATATCCGAATTTAACAACATGGGCATGAATCTGTTTCGCCAAATTCAGGTCCTGAAGGGCTGTGGCAGCTTTCAAAATGGCAGGGAAAGCAAAGTTGTCGGGAGAAACACCGGAAAGAAGCATTTCAACATAGGTAGAAAGGGCTTCGTGGAACAGTTCGAAGCGGGTCTGGGAGCGAATGGAGTCAACCCATGAGGACTGTGATCGTGAAAGCGAAAGGGAAGTTGGAGAAAATGTAAGGGTAAAAGGCTGAGGAGGTAAGGATTTATTAGGAAGTCTGGTGTGCTGATGAGCCTGGAGAGTGGAGGAGAGAGAATGAGAGTGTAAGGGGACTGAGGCCGGGGAGATGGGGTGTTGAGTGTAAGAAGCCATTTTTGTTGGTTATACTTACTTGGGCAACTTAAAGAGGGCCTTGACGTGAGCTCTGGGTCTGGGAACTTGGACAGAGATGCTCATCATTTTTATTATTACAAGATAAGATGGACAAGACAACAGTTGAAATGAAATGGATGATAGCTTTTTGGTTCAAAGGACTCCTCTTCATCAAATTTTATTTTGATTTATTAAATTTTATTCACATATCTACACGAGAAGAACGTGGTCCAACCCAAAAACTTGAAAATGAAAAAGAAAAAGGTATTCTATACCATAATTGCCAACTCAATTTTGGATTTCACGATCTTTTTTCAACTACCCACGTAAAGACTAAAGACAAAGACGGGGATGGATGGATTCCAATTTCCATGTTGTTGTTTAATAAATAGACATTAGACAACATTGAGATCCATATTCAACCATTGAAAGATAGAATATTTATTTTTAATTAAGCAAGAACAATAGCTTTTTGCTTTTTTCTTTTTCTGTGGACTCTGAAAAAGAAAGGCGTCCCAAATTTCTGATAAAATAACTGTTGGGAATTAAAAATGGGGACCAGTAACCAGTTGGGGATCAGATTCAGACCTTTATATGTATACTAATTCTAGCCGACAAGTAGAGAGAAAGAGAGAGCGAACATGGAGAAGGCAGCAGCTGCGGTATCATCCATCTTCATCTACCCATTGAAAAGCTGCCGTGGGATTTCTGTTCCTATGGCTCCTCTCACTCCCTATGGTAGGTAACTCTATATCCCAAGTACATGTACATCCCCCTTGACCCGGTACCATTTTTTTTGTCTCTAATTCTTTGGGTTAATTTGCTCCAGCTCTGCACAGTGTGTTGCAAATATACAACCTTCTTGGTCAACTTTCTCTTTCAGCGTTAAATGCCAATGCATGCTGGGGTGCAGTGTGTGAACCATTTTGTGTGTTGTGTTGAATTTTTTCAGTTTTGCCATTTGTGTTACTAGTATTAGGCTAAGATGTTTGGAGTTTTTACATCAGCCTCATAACTCACTCTGTTTAATTCTTCGATGTGCAAACTTGTAACTTTTGCTTCTTTTTCGTTTTTTTTGGTTGTGATTGAACATTCAGGATTTCGCTGGGATCGAAACTGGTTAATTGTGAATTACAAAGGAAGGGCATATACGCTAAGAGTTGAACCCAAGCTGGCTTTCGTAGAGGTAGAGCTGCCGCATGAGGCTTTTTCGGAGGATTGGGTACCTACCAAGAGCTCGTTTATGGGTAATCTCTCTATCCTATTATACATCCTTGTGATTTTGTCTGTCGAGAAAAGGAAGTATTAGATTGCTTCTTACCCTTCTATATCATATCACACATTCCATAGCATTTTTCTTTTACGGCCAACCATGGCTGTAATCTAAAGATGTCCAAATGTTCATGTTGTGTTCTTTTCCTTTTTCTCTTTTTGTGGGATACAGATCTTTTTTTTTTTAAATTGTGAAGTTGCCATGGTTTTTATGCTCGTGTTTTCTCAAGTTTAGTAACATGGCAGAGTCTCTTATGTCACAAGGATGCCTTTTCTTGTAGAACAAAATATCTACTTTTTTTTTTTTTTTGAAAAGTCAAAATATCTAAATGTTATGTTGTGCTTTTAATGTATATTCCAACTTCCCAAGCCTTGGAGATGGGTTATTTGCATCACTGACAATTATGAATGTCCTCTCTGTCTTTCTCTTTCCAAATTACATGTGAAATTGTTAGTTGTTGGCGTTCTCTGCGCTACTAACTTGGTTGTTTCCCTTCTACAGTTATAAAGGCTCCTGGGATGAGTCCGCTTAAAATCCCACTAACAAAGCCTAATAATGTAGCACAAGGCGTCTCATTGTGGGAATGGTCTGGTTCAGCATTGGATGAGGGAAATGAAGCAGCAGAATGGTTTTCAAACTACCTTGGGAAACCGAGTCGGCTAGTCCGTTTTAATACAGGTTGAGTTGATGATAATCCCTTGGTTGTAATAGAATGTTCACTGCAATATTTAGTGTAATTGCTTAAACATAATGAGAGAACTTGTATTAAAATTTTAAGCATTTGGATAGGATTGAGGATATATATCCTGAAATGAATTGGATGCTTGTTTTCAACAAACTCAAGTTAAAGGTGATCTCTTATTTCTGCGTCTTTATATATATTTTTTATGAAAATGCTTCAGAATCAGAGACTAGACCTGCAGATCCTGAAGAAACTGATTCGCATTACATTATGTTTAGTGATATCTTCCCGTATCTGCTTGTATCTCAGGTTAGTTGGGTTTAAATACAATGTAACTTGTCATTGGTTTGTATGATTTCTCAGTTCTTGGTCCTGCATTGCCACTATGTTTTGCAGGGATCTTTAGATGCCTTAAATGAACGTACCAAAGAGCCCATTCCACTCAACCGCTTTAGGGCCAAGTACTTATTTGTTCTGTTCCTATTAGTTCTGATGACTTTCTTTGATTGGCTTGTGAATCTCTCTCTATTAACTTTCAAATTGCAGCATTCTAGTTGATGGCTGTGAGCCATTTGCTGAGGACTTGTGGAAGGAATTCAGGATAAACAAGTTGAATTTCGAAGGTGCCAAGCTATGCGACCGCTGTAAGGTATCCTTTTATATCGAATATATCTTATGAAACTCATGCTTAACCTTCTCCTTGAGCTACATTTCTGAAAAATGATGATAATGGAAGAAGACGGTGATGAGGCCTTATGATAATTAACTGTAATCCTTAAAATTGTTTAGAAATGATGAGTTTCTTAAAAACTCTTTTGCTTACAACTGCTGTGCTTCTTAAACTCTTTTTCTTACAAATGCTATGCTTCATAAATGCTTTTGCTTTGTAACTTATGTCTCGGAATTATAAGGAATTCCAAAAGAGGATGGCGACTAAGCCTGGTTGGATATAACATCGGTTACTTTTTGGAGCTAAGTAGTGAAGAACCTTAAGTTTGCTGCTCAGGATCTTATTGTTACATCACGAGGACCAAAATTCTCAAAACTTTGGTCCACTTTCTTTCCTGATCTGCAGATAGATTTATTCAAAATTAAGTAGCCTGACGATTGAGGATTTTGTATTTTCCATATTAGTGCCTTACTTTTTTTTTTGTGTATGTATGTGTGTGTGTGCAGCCTCTTTATCATCTGGCAAAGATCTTAACTTGCAATTTGGACTGCAATACTGCTTGCAAGTTTGGGAGTGAAAAATCCCAGTTTTCTGCATAAATTTTGTTCACTCTAAATTTTATAACATTTTACTTTTTTCTATCTTCTTAAGATTTTCTGTACTCCAAGATATGATATTTACGAGGCAACTTCGCTTGCAGATACCCACAATTGATATAAACAGTGGGATTGCAGGGCCTGAACCAACCAAAACTCTATTGACTTTCAGGTCAGACAAAATTTTGCGTCCGCATGTCAAACCACAAGGAAAGGTGAGACAAGAGAATCCAATGGTTCTTGTAATCTGTATAGAGGAAGATATAAACAGCGAAATCCTTTTATTGCAGGTTTATTTTGGGCAGAACTTGGTCTGGAAGGACAATTCTAGCGTGGAGAAGGGGAAGGTTGTTAAAGTTGGAGATCCTGTTTTTGTTCTGAAGAAGTACTCCTCTGTAGCTGAAGTTCCTGCAAACTGAACTTTATTTACGTTTTTAAGAGCAAATCAACTAGTTGTATCAATAAATGTGAGAAGCAAATGCATAAAATAAACGGCAAGTATTGGGTGATGAATTTGAAGAATAATGATGATATCGTTCCTTTGCCTAATCTTGTATGCTGTTTTCTACTTTTCAGTGTCAGTTTCCCATTTTCTTCGATCTCCAACGAGATTTGAAGTCAAGAGAGAAAGATTACTAAGAAGAGCATAAGATTACTCGATCAAACATGTCTTCACTTCTCGCTTTTGCTTCATCTAACTTCAAGTTATTCTTTGGGTACCCAGAAAGCATAAGCCCCTCAACCAAATTTGAAGGGCTTCATTTTATTTCTAAATTTAGCTTAGGTCGAGAAAGATGCAACATTATTAATTTTCACTTCTTTTCACATAAGATGCCAACAAATATTATCGCCCTACGTCATGCATCTTCATTCAATATTCAAGATTTATATATATATAATTTTAATATATGTCAACTCAGCTGAGTAATAAGGTAGTTTCTACATGAGTTGTATGCTCCTTCCTAAAAATCTCAGCGAGTTCCTTCCTTGAGAACCTTGGTGGTTTGCATATTTTAGTCTTTCTCTTTTATTCTTCTTTGCGTTTCTCTTAGCTCAGGGCTATTGAACACAACTTATGTTATTACGTTGTCGCTATTCAAGTCTTCCCTTTCTTCTAGAGTTTTTCCTTCTTGTACTTTTTTGCTTCTCCTTTTTATCCCCCTTATTTCATTCTCCTTCCCTTCTTAGTTGAAAATTGCTTGGTTCCTTGGTAAATTTTCCTGTCTTCCTTCTTGGTCCTTGTTTGGAAGTGTTTTCTTAACTTTCGAGCTTGGGTCCTCTTTTTCCTTTTCTGGAAATATAGTGAACTCGTTAACCTTATCTTCTGAATAACTTGTACTTTTAGTTGTGAGCCTTATCCTTTAAAGAATTTGTACTTAACTTCCTTATTGCCCCTAGTCCATAGGCCATCAAGGACCCTTTACCTCTTAATTCCCTCAAGGACCCTTTACCTCTTAATTCCCTTGCTTTTGGCTCTGTTGAGGCTCCTACCACTCCTTCCTCAGAGAATCTAATGCTTTCTACCGGAAAAAAAGATATTGGCTGTAGGTTTTTGGTTAGCCCTCTTTAAATCTGAAACTTCACTATTGCTCTCCTAACAACTTAGAGCGCAAACCAATTGTTGCACCTAAGTTAGAAACTCTGAAGGAAGGAGCTTTAATGAGGGAAGCAACATTATTTTCCTTGAAAAGCGTCCATCTTTTCCAACAATGCAATTGTAGGCTAACTTTATTGGAAATAATAGGGGCTATGGGAAGAGACGGTGAATGAGGGCCAATTTGGTTTAACGAATAGAATAGGTACTGTTAGTAATAGAAAAGATAAAGAATAGAATAGAATAGGTATTAATTTGGTTTAAGGAACGAAATAGATAAAGAATTTTTATGTTAATGTTTGGTTTGAAAATATAAACTTAGAATG